>WEKY01034341.1:3715-86223 GCA_013390045.1 Picathartes gymnocephalus
AGTTTTCTCTGTCAGCGGGTGTGCTGATTTGTTAAGGGGAGAGTTGCATACAGGGGCAAGGGTGACAAGTTGTCTAGGCTTTCAAAACTGTGGCTGTGTACATATACAAGAAGAAATACATCGCTGCTGTTACCTGCACCACAGCTTGGAATCCTCTGAATTAGGTGACAGAAATGCAGTAGGTATACTTGTTAAAATATTTGGTACACTGGATATGACTCCATTGGCTAGAAAAAGTGGGGATTAGTAGGGAAATTGCAAAGTAGGTAGGAAACTCATAGAGGCAATGGTGGAGAGAAATTAACCACAGTGGAGTTTTGTGAGATTTGCTGTTCAATCAGATCTCATTTAACAAATTGGTGGTGACCTCAACACAAACACAACGGTATCAAGGAGATTGTTGATGACACCAGGCCGGGAGGTCTGACATTGTAGAGAAGGACCAGAGTAGCAATAGCACTTTTTGGCTTTGAGGACTGAAGTGGTAAAAAAGGATAAAAAGGAGCAAGGTCAAGTGAAAAGTCATGTGCTTGAAAACTAATGAGAACTTTCTTAAATGTATTGAGACTTTGTCAGAGGGAAGTGGCATATTAGAATTAACTTTAGGAAATTAGTTGCAGGATGTGTGTCTTTCCTGTGCTGTGCCAAAGGCAGGTTGACTCCTAGGACACACCAGGTAAAGGAGTATCCTGTAGAAATGGGGCATATTTCTGCTGTTTATTATGCTGATTCGCGTCTGACTGGTGGACACATTGGGGTAGTAAATACTGGAGAGGAATGGAACTAGATATACACTAGGATTGTGCTAGCTAATGAAATTATTTAAACTGAACATCATTAAAGTTAGGCTGGGATTTAGGGAAAACATTCTGACCACCTAAAGGGTAAATTTTTGGAAAAAAATTGCCAAAGTAATATTTTCTGTCTTACATAGTTCCAGTGAAGTCGACCAGTTTATACAAAGACTGAGTGATGCTGTGCAGTAACAACCCTTAATGTCTGCACTGCATTCTTATTTTTTTCTGTATTTGCTTGTAACTCACATAGGATAGTTTGTGACATGTAACATCCTTGCCAGATCGAGTACATGAAAAGCACTTCATGTGCTTAGGTTGGTGAGGAGTTACTCCCAAGTTCAGCTGTTATACATGTATCTGTCACTCCATTGTTTGATTGTTGTCAGCAATCTCTTTATTCCTCAGGTCTGGTTTTTTTTCAAAATTAAAAGATTGGGCTGAAAATCTGTGGTTTGCCTGGCATGGTGTCATGGTCGTGTCACATAATTTGGAAATGGCAGGTTGGTATTTGCATTGACTGGTAAGGCCACAGGCGCACTTGGTGACTGTAGCCATCATGTTCTGCTGCAGCACAGACAGGCGAATTTAACTTCTTTTAGGCAATAACACACCTTCTGGCAATGGGCAGGGACATGCCTCTGGCCAGACTGAGAACCTGATGTTATCCTGATATATCAAGCTAAGCTCTGCTTGCTGATCAGCATAGTTTTTGTTCTTATGTGTTACACCTAAATTATGCCATTCATGATTACAGCTGTTTCTGCCTAATTGTATTTCTTGTAGCACATCCAGAACTACAGGTGCTTCTGTTTCCTTGCTATTCAAACCTCCTAACCGGTAGGCTGTTCCTCCCCTGCCATTCCTTAGCCCGCTTCGGAATCTTCAGCTCTTTTAGTCTTTTTCCCAAGTAAATGCCTCCTGCATCCTGCTCATTTATTTGCTCTCTCTGAACTCCCTCTGTGTAGTCTGCATCTCTTGTGTTAATGAGGTGTCTGGAAGTGAATGCAGAATTCCAAGAGTGATTATTACTTTTTTACAGTATGCAGCAGAACAATGCTGAGGGACACTGGTGATGATAAAGACCTTGTTTTGTTGGATGATAAACAGGGAAAGGACTGATGACCGCTCTGTGTCATAACAAAAAGCCTGTATGTTAACTTTGGTCTTTTCTTCTGTAAATCATTGCAACCTTTTTTCTAATTTGTGATGCCCCTTCACCCTGAGGTCTTACATAGACTAAATGTGCGCTGAATTCCTCCCTTCTCCTGAGCAGAGGTTTTCATAAGTCTATTTCCTCATTTCACCTAGCTGTGTTCTTCCAAAGTAAATTCTGTAGTTATTGTTTATCCAGTGGCCTTCTCAATAAGGGCCCGAAGTGACAAGGCACACTACTGAAGAATCAATGTATATAAAGGTTTCATGTTTTTTTCCTAAACTTTTTCTCAACATGAACTCCCTTTGTCTGAATTATAATGATAGGTCACTATTCACATACTACACTTTAAGACCTAGAGTGTAAAGCTTCCTATTTTGTTTAGAATTTGACAGGATTGTTGCTTTCTATCTTAATTTATTTTGTATCCTATTTTAGAGGTATGACAACAGACAAAATTATGTGAAGATACTTTAGTGTGCACCACAGCTCCATGGTAAATTTTTTCCAAAAGAGAAGACTGTTCATATGCTTGTGCCATAAATCCCTGTAAAATATCTTTTGTATGCTAATGAAATAGTACAGAATACATTCATATGTCTTAAAGAAGTCATAAAGTTTAGTTGAAGATACTGGAGATACTCAAGGTTGCATGTTGGGGAAGAGGTAAATGTAAGTACAGCAGAGAAGAGAGAGAGGATGGAGATCTTGCAGTGAACATTTTCTTCTACCCATGACCCAGCCTGTGGGTCTGAGCAGGGCTATGACCCCTCTTTTCTCATGGGAAGATGGAAAGATGGATCTCAAGCTGCTTTTTGTGTTGCATTATGGGCTGCAAGAGGCTATCACCATAGACCTATTTAGTCACCTTTCTGCTGATGGTGACTCAAGATGGGGGACCTTCACTGCATCTGGAGCTTGCAGCCATATCATAAGATGCTGTTATTGAGGGTGGCATGGATAACCTGGAGAGATTAGGATAGATTAGCTTTTTTGTTGGATCCTAGGATATTTGGGTTTGGAAGGGAACCTCAGGAAGGCTTCTATCAAATCTCCTTCTAAGGCAGGGTCAGTTTTAAGGTCAGACCAGCTTACTCAGGGTGTTAGCCAGTCAGGTCTGTAAAACCTCTAAGGATGGAGATTGCACAACCCCTTCGGCCATGACCAATCAATAGGTTTAGGGAACTGCCAGCCCTTGTCTGGGCTTGTGTTCAATGGGTATGAGGCATCATGTTGGGCCCCAGATTGTCCCCAGGTCCTCATTTTCAATAATTCTGTGCTTTTCCATGCCCCTGGAGGACAAGCAGCTGAGACAGCGAGGGCCAAGTGTGGTTAGACCAGTGTGTGCACCAGTGTCAGGGTTGATGCTGTGATCAGTCATAATGTCTAAGTCCATTCTTTCTGGTATATGGGTCCCTGGGAGACTTTGTGAATGAGTGACCTGATAGGCTTAAAACAGACTATTTGGCATGTCCTTGGACCGTCAGCAAGAGCTACTCAGCTCTTATATGAAATCACAGCATCTGGTACTCTGGTTCTATCTAATTTTAGAGCTTGCTGATCAAGGAGACTTGTAAGGGTCACTTCATGGCTCTGGTGATCTCTGCTGGTGATTCAGAAGGGAAACTTCACTCCCCTCAGTCAGTACTTAAAATAACACCTGCCTGGCGTTAGGGAAGCTGCACTACAGGAGATCACAGGGCTGTGCTGTGCCGTCTGTGTGGGTGATTCATCATGAGGCAGGCCAGCATTCATGTGATTCAGCAGTGGTTCCAGGTCCCATTTGAGGGACAGGACTGTTTCACCTGATCCTACTGCTGTCCCTGTTGGTGTGCTGCAGGAAGGGTTCTTGTTCTTTCTCGGCATTTGTAGTTACTTGGCCGCTATTACTAATGAATGCTCTTCTCAGAGGTGGCCACATTTCAGAGGTGGATAAAGCAAGCCCTTTTGTGTCTGTCTGGTTTTCTACAGGATGAGCTGTCATTACTATCCCTGTTACCTCTTCTACCACCTCTGCTTATGGGCACAGCTGCCAGTTTGCTGCTTGCAGAGTGTGTCTGGAGGTATGCTTGGAATAATTTATAACGACTGTCTTTTAATTGCTTATTCAGCACTCTGCTGTGGAGCACTGTGCCTCTCTGGGATGGCAGGGAGGGCTAGTGGTGGGATGGCAGGGCAAGGCTGCTGTGTTAGTGCATGGCAAGGGATTGATCCCGTGCCCTGGGGATGTTTGCTTGCTCCTAGGAGGTTTTTAATAACATCTCTGAGTGATAAGGAGCAGTAGTATGGAGGGACACAGCAGTGACAGGATGATTTAAACAGCTTTTCTGTGCTTCTTCATCTTCACAGACATTGCAAATCAGATTAGCATGGGTCTGAGGAAGGGAAGAGGGAAAGTGGGGGACAGTGTGATGGAAGGAGGGGAGAGGGAAGTCGTGTTTATTCTGGTGAGCAGACTGACAGGCTGAGTCTCCCCCCACCCCTTCTCCACCATGTCCTGTTGCCATCCATGGAGGGAAACACCCGAGTCTTCCTCCAAGCAGTCTCACCCACCCCAGCAGCAATTTCCATGCCTTCCCTGTGAATGCATGTCTGCTGCTATCTGCTGTCCCACTTTCCTTCTCATTACCGGCAACCCCATTCCTATCCACAGGTACTATCTCTTTTTTATGCTAGACAAGTGTCCTTAAATAACCCGTGATCCCACAAACACCTTCATGATGCTCCCTGCATGGATCCTTCCCTCAATGCCCTGGGCCACCCTGCTACCTGTAGATGCCAGCAGCCACCCTGTGCCTCCATCAGTGTGAGGAGCTGCAGGAGCTCTGCATGGGGACATCAGCATGTACAGACCCTTGCTCCTCATAGGGTTGTCACACAGAGGTTGCCTTCCCTCCCTGGCAGACACCCTACTGTGGGTGGCAGTGTGTGACCATCTCTTGTCTCCTTACAGATCTCTCGCAACTTGGGGAAGCTCTACAGTGAAATGATCTTTGTGAATGGCTTTGTGCACTGTGACCCACACCCAGGCAACGTGCTAGTGAAGAAGTGCCCGGCCTCTGGCAAGGCTCACATTATCCTCCTGGATCATGGGCTCTACCAGGTATGTAGGTATGAGTGGCTTCCAGGGCCTGGTGAGGCTGCCTTTGGGCATCAGGCTGAAAGAGCACACTCAGCTGCAGCCTTGCCCCTCTAAGCACATATGAATACATTTTTCCTATTACTTCCATAACCCTCCAATGATATTTTTTTACTCTGAAATGGAGGATAGGGCACAGGTAAGGGGGTGCAAGACTTTTCCCCCTGTTTCCTGTCCTCTGTGGGCTTCTGGGAACCATGTCTCCCTTCCCAGGTGCTGAGCGAGTCATTCCGCATGGACTACTGCCACCTTTGGCAGGCCCTTATCAAGGCTGATATGAAGAGGGTGCAGAAGTACAGCCGGCGGCTTGGGGCAGGGGATTTGTATCCTCTCTTCGCTTGCATGCTGACTGCCAGATCTTGGGAATCTGTCAACAGGGGCATTGACCAATCACCAGTCTCTGCCAGCGAGGTAGGTCTTGTGTGTCCTTCCCTAATGTATGCCCTTGCTTCTCCTCAGGTACCATTTTTTGTTGAAATCACTGGCACCACTGATATTACAGCAGTGCTGGGCAACCCCTGGCATCTCTGTAGCAATTTCTGCATTGATAGCTGAGCTAGAAAAAGCCAGGACTCCTGCAATGTGTTTTATAGTGGCTGAATTTAATTTCCCAGATTCACTTGTCATGGGCTGCTTAAATTTTGTATAATATTTTAATACCTAAGTATTCACTGTTTCTGACTGGGGAAACATTTGTAGATTGTACTTTTCTTTAAAAAATGTTGAATGCAGCTGTGCAGAAAACCATCAAGGAGGCTAGGATAAGGTACAGGAGACATAAAGGTTTAGTGGGAAGACATGAGAAGGATAATGCATTATCACTATTCATGTAAATGACTATCAGCACCGATATAAACTCCTAAAAACCCCTGGAAATTACCTCCCAATCAGAAACCCTATTGACTTGGAGTCAAGGTTGCTTAACTGCAGATCCTGTCAACTCAATCACTACAAATCTGGGAAATTGCCACTTATGTTCTCCACCCTTTCATATCCACACGTGCTGGGATCCTTCTCACGCTGCCTTGCACACCTGATACACACATACCCCACCTTAAGAATAGTAGCAGCCCTGCCAACTGTGCTGTTTTGAGAGAGGAACATGAAGTGATGTAATTCAGCCAATGGACGAGTGTCTGTAAGTAGACGTGTGTTGTATCCTATGGCTTGCTTTTATTTGCACACATTTGTAGTAGAGAGGATGAAATTCATTTAAGTAGCATTGTAGTATTGTCCTATGAAATTCTCTTCTAAAAATTCCTTCATTTTGATGGATGTGGCAGAATTTGCTGCACTGGCTTGCCATTATCCATAGCAATGAGTAGGCCAGATATCTTGGGTAACGGACCCCTTCCCAACTATCTGAGTTAATTTTCTGCACATCAAAAATAATATAATGACTGGCTAACAGATCTGTGCTTGATCTGGTGAGTTCTGGAGCTGATAGCTCCATAAAAAAATTGAGAGGCACCAAAGCAAATTGGCACAGCACTGACTCCAATACTACAAGGCCAGCGTTAAATCTGAGTTAGTGAGCAGTGCTTATTCCCAGCTTGCTTGTGAAGGTTATGCCAGAGGTGTAGCTGCAGCCACATGATGCCCTGTGTGGGCTAATGAACTTTGTCATTGAGTTGAATTGCGTGTGTGGAACTGGCTCTGTTGTCTTTGCCTACATGACACAATTAATGCTGAAACTAGATAATCCTGCAGCAGATAATGGGGAGCTGAGCAGATTTGCTGTGGCATTAGGAAATGAGCTGCTGCTTACCCTTACTTTAGAGGTAAATTTGAAAGATTTTATCAGCAGCAAGAACTCAGCGCTGTGTAGGCAGGTACCATCAGCTCCAGAGAGCGTGCCTGAGATGTATCAACATGACAGTAGCCTATGAGACCTTCCTGAAACAAAATCTTATCTGTAGTGCTGTCCTCAGTCTAGGACACTGCATCTCGAGAAAGGTTTGATGAAACTGGGGCAAGTCCAGTAGGAATCTACAAGGACTAGTGGCCAAGCAGATGCAACCCATGAGGTAAGTCTGAGCAAGTTAGGTCAGAAAAAAATCTATAAAAGGCAGGTCAAGAAGAGTTACAGAAGTGATTTTCGAGTTTCTTAAAGAGTGCTGCAAGCAGGACAAGCAGTCATGAGTTTAATTCAGCTGTACATGAGAAAAGCCAGATCTAATGGCAAAGCAGTGAAATTCTAGTGCAGATGGTCTGGGTAGGTTTTGATTCGTGTTACTGGAGAGTTTTAGGTCCAGGCTGGGCAAATGTAAGAGGATTGCCATAGGTATAGTTGTTCCTGCCTTAAGCCAGGGCCAGGCAGCTGATTGCTCAGGGTGGCTGCTAGCCTCATCTCATCTGATTTTGTCATGTCTTTTGCTGCATCCTGCAGCAGCCTCAGCAGCTGCAGCCAAGGGGCTTTTCTCAGGTCCTGTGGCATAGCTTATTTCTTCCTCTGCACACATGCTTTGCCCTTGACAGAAAATGACAGTTCTGATGACAGATCATGTGGTTGTTTTGTGATGTGGACAAGCAGCTAGAGCTAAAAATAAAAACAAAATACATAGAAAAGAAAACCTATGTCTGGAAAATAATGCAGGCTCTGCAATGATGCTGACTGGGAAAAGGTATAAGAGATAATCAGGGAACAATTTTCTGCCAACAAATAATGCAACAAAACAACTAACATTTAGGAGAGCTAAGCATCTTCTTGCTGAAGCCTTGTGTATCTGGTCAGTGATGGAGGCAGGAGGACACAAAGATTTGTTTGTCAGCAGCAAAGCAACCATGGTAGTGTGTGAGCTGTGTACATCTCTGACCATCATGACCTGCGCACTCAGTTTGTGCAGGTCTGTTCCTTTATAATAAGTTTGAAGTTCACAAAGAGTGAGTGTGAGTTCCCACATCACGAAATACAGGCCATCCCTCATTCCAGAGGAGAGAAGGCTTTAGAGCTGACATTTCCCACAAAGGAGCCTCCTTCCTGTAGGAAGTTATTTACTGCCCTCCTGCATGTGTCCTCCTGGGTTTTGGAGATTTCAGATATTCCAGGGGCTTGTCTTTGGATTTCATGTCATGATTCATGTCATGGCCTCTGTAGGAAGAGGTAGGGACATGGTATGCATATAGGATCATCTCCCAGCTGAACTGTGCTACATTTATTGGGATGTTGAGGGAACTCTCAGATCTAAAAACAGGAAGAAGAGGCAGAGCTGACTCTCTAGCATGCTCTGGTAGCTGGTATTTGGAGAGGAGCTCATCTTAAGTGACTCAGGCTGTAGTCCCTAAGTTATCACTAGGTTCTTACAGTACGCAATGTGTTTGTTGGAATCTGGAGAACGAGAGAACATGAAGGATTGCCTTGGACTTAGACTCTTTCCTTAATTATCTGCTACTGGCTGCTGTCATACAGGATATAGGTCTAGATCTGACAGATGACAATTTGACAATTTTTGATCTTTTGGGTTAACATGATGCTTAACTGCATAATTCTCTCTCACCTCTGTTGAATTATGTTGAGGGCAGAGGACTAAACTAGGCCTTGGAAACAGCTTCATCAGTAGAGGATAGGGCCATCATTTGCAGGGAGCAGCAAAGAGCAAGCAGCCTGGTTGTCTTTGCAGCATGCCTCCACTTTCCTGAGCAATTCTGCTACCTGCAACTCTATCTTGGGGTTGGTGAGAAGTCTCCAAGGGCAGTAATGAGATTTGGTTGCTGCAGGCTGCCTAGGACAAAGAACCAAGATAGCAGTGAGTGGCTGTTCCCCTGAGAGGCTATTAATCCTGCCAGTGAGGGGGTAGGTGCTCATCTCACTGAGGGGCAGATGGGATATGGCAGGAGTGATCTGTGCTGTGAGTGCTGTGTCCAATATCTACAGGAAAGCAAGACAGAGCTCTTTAGCTTTTGGCCTAGTGTCATGGTCTGTAAAAACATTGTCTCTTCCTGGCAAATCTCAGCTGCATCTGGACCTGGATTTCCCAAGTACTCTCACCTTTTCTCTCCTTTCTCCCTGACATGACCTGGCTGGCCACAGGATATGGAGATCCGGTCCAACGCTGCTGCTTACTTGCCCCAGATCACCCAGCTCCTCAACAATGTTCCCCGCCAGATGCTGCTTCTGCTGAAGACCAATGACTTGTTAAGGGGCATTGAGTCAGCCCTGCACACACGGGCCAGTGCCAGCTCCTTCCTCAACATGTCTCGCTGCTGCATCAGAGCTGTTTCCACGTGAGTCTCTTATCCAGCCATCAGAGGCCAGACAGGAAGCAGCAGGAGCTGACTGACCCTGTGGTCTTGGAGATGAGGGAGATCCCAGGTGCAGCAGGCCAGTCAGGGTCTAGTCCCACTGCAGTTGAGCAAGGCGAGCAGGACAGACCCTGAGACAGTGGTCAGATCCAATCAAAAGTCCACATGATAAGGCAGCATCCTGATGATGGGGCAGGTCTAAGAACAAACCAGAAAGTCAATCTGTAGATTATGTTCGGTGGTTGTCAAGCAGGTCCATGGTGACAAGACAGAGCTGAGGTCAAGCAACGAAGTCAATATCTGAGTTGAGGCCCAGGCCATAGGGCTTCACAGCAGGACATGAGCTGGGGACCATTACTCTTCCAGTGTAGGTCAGGCAGGAACTGAAGGTGCAGGTCTGAGATTAATTGTTGTTCCTTGGCCTATGAGCAGAGGGTTGGGTGTGGTTCCAGGCTAGTCAGGGCTTATTAGAACGTGACTCAGGGGGCCTGAGAAGGCTCTGGCTTAACCTCTTGACCTATTACTCTTAGCTGTGGATCTCTTCCCCTCGTTGTGGTCCTACCCCTGCTCAGTTACATGTCTCAGCCTCTGTCTGCCATTCTCACATCCATCAGCCTCTCCAGAGGACAAATCTGTCACCCTGAGGCTGGGGACAGGGATAGAGTTGGAGGCCTTAGGTTAAGGGTTTAAGATTTGTCCCCCCAGAGAAGGAGATGGGGCTTCTTGCCCATTACAGCCATTACCACTGGGCAGTATTTGTGGGTAGCATAGATTGGGCTGACTAAAGATCAGGCTGATATTTAAAAGCCAGGAACAGGAGTTCTGCAACTGATTTCCATCTGTGAGTCTTATGAATCAATGCACTTCTGCCTCAAATTTCTCCTCCTTGATGAAATAACAGTTATTTCTCAGGCTGATAAGAGATCTATGAACCCAAATTAGCCTCTGCTAAAGAAAGGTGGAGAAATACTTGTCCTTGAATCTGTGTGTCAGGATTGCTGGAGTCCTGCAAGTGTGCTATCAGGAAAAGCAATAGAAATGTGCACCTGTCCCTGTGAGCTGAGGTGAAGCTAGGCATAGAAGGAGAGGAATGCCATAACCCAGGATCACTACACACAGTGGGAAGAGAACTGAGTTCACCAGGGAGCAGGCTGTCTCTTCTGCCAGACTCATTCTAAGAGAGGCAGTCCCCAGCTGCTCAGAAGCACTGCTTAGAGAAAATCCCTGCTTCTTGGGGATTCTCCAGATGGGGGATATTGCCCACCCCTGGGGACGGTCAGTTGTACGGAAGATGTAGGACAGGCCTCCTTCCTCCTGGACTGTTTCCTGCTGGATCTAATACAGCTGTCTCTCTCATTCTAGGTACCAGAGGAGCAAGAGTCACTCACTTTACAGGAGGGTCCAGATCTCACTCACAGAAGCCCTGAGCCTGTGGCAGATCAACTTATATGAACTCTTTCTGTGGCTGAAGGGGTCCCAGCTGGGGAGCTGGGTCATTGCTCTCCTGAGACGGATGCACCATTTCACATACTGACATGAACTGGTGGGAAAAGCCTGGGTGCTCCCTCCCTCCCTGCTGCTCTCCATGGCACATTTGTCTTTCTGACTATTTCTGTCTATTTTTGGGTCTTACTCCATATTACACAGTGCACTGTCATTTTCTTTTACAGCATTAGCTTCCTCTGTGGCACAGAGAAGTTGAGTTGGTACCAGAGCCTTACTGTTTTGTGGTTTAGGAAAAGGAGGTGCATGATACCTTGTGTCAGCAAAGACGGCAAAGGATACCTTCTTTCCTCATTTGTGCAGGTTAAGTTCCACTCAGATTCTAGTGGGATTGTGCTGGAAACAAATGCCTCTTTGACGCTTTCTTAAACAATCTTAAAGAATTTAAGAGAATCCCAACACTACCTAGAATGCCCCAAAACATTTCTCAGACCCTCAGAGAGAAGTGGTTAAGTCCCTTTAAAATGCAATAGGGTTTGTATTAGTTTGTGCAATCTCCTTAGTCTGATTTCTGTTCAGGTGTGGGGAAGGTTTCTCAGAGGAGTGAGACCTTGTGGAAAGTTGTCACTAGGATTTTCTCTTCCAGCACCAGGGAAAGAGGACACAAATGGTGAGAGTGGTGGACTGGGATTCCAACTTTCTAAGGTTCATCTCCAGTCCTGTCAGCAAGTGCCTCTGTTTTTGGACTTCTCCTGGCCTATTTCCTTGCAGGTGAAATGGGAGAAGGGGACAATGATCTTGCCTCTCTTCTGAAGTTCAAGGAAGGCAGTAGGAATGACAATTCAGGGCTCTGAAACTGCTGATAATGTATGTCTACTGTACAATACTTCCACACAACAAAATAAATGTGTTGTATCGAAGACCTTTGGGGAGGGATGCTTGGCTGTGCACTAGAGTTATGTTTGGGCCTCTAACCTAAGTCCTGTTTCCATTTCTCCACAAGGGAGTGATGCCAGGCAGTGCTGGCAATTCCTTGTAAGCAAAATGTCCACTTGGTCTTTTCTCTATCCAAGAGATTTGTACCACAGCTGAGTTCTCTGGTACTGCATCAGATGTGTGTTGGGATGGAATGGAGGGGCAGGCATGTTTCTTCTGGGAGGACACCTCACATCCTTCTGCCCAGATCCACACTGAGCCTGCCTCCTCCCTGCATATGGGAGTGCGCTGCAGCACATTTGTGAGATGTCACCATTCCCATCCCACACTGAGCGTTTCACCTCGTCACTGCCTGTGGTGTTTTACAGCTCTGGCCTCCGACAAAAACCTGCCATTTGCTCAGTGGTGCAAGTGACAGGTCTGATGGCTCTGACTCTGCAGTTGTGGGACAGCTACCAGAAAGTCTCACCTAGAGGCCTGCTTTATATGAGACATATTTGAGATACTGGGAGACATCTCTGCTGCTTGTAAAATTCGTTTATCCAGGAAGGGTTGATAGAGGTGACTGCTCACGTCATCTCAGCTTTTCTCATAAACTGTCTTGGTGAAAGGGGACATGAAGGACAGGATGGGAATGTCCCTTTACTGTCAGAAAGCTTGCTAAGCTGAGGGTTACTCAGGCACCAAGCTGTACCTGAGAGCAAGCCACAAGAAGGCCATTCACTCTCCCAGTTTCCATACAATTTCCCAACTTGCACAGGTGCAAGACCCCACCTTGAAGTGAGTTCATTTGCTTGGGAAGGGTGGCGGGGGACAGAATGTGGGTGAGTGTGTGTGTGAGTCCCTGGTGAAATAATCATGCTGGCTATGTGGGAAAGGGAAGGAATGTAATCCAGAAAAGGTACCTGGCTGCTCGTGGGCTTGGGCCCAATGGATTAGGGACTACAGATGTCCAGACAGTGGCTGTGTACATGCACAAGCATGTAGGCAGAACTGGCTGGCTTGGGACTGCCAAGAAGTGGTGTGTGATTGGCAGAGTTGTGGACAGAATGTTACTGAAGGTGGGTTTTAGATGTCTTTGTGTAGTCAATCACCTGATCCTGGCATTAGCTCTCTGAGCCCTTCCTACTTTGGAGGCAGCAGCAGGAGTGATGTGCTCTTTGATCTTTGCTAAGAGCGAAAAGGAAACCCTGGTAAGACTGAATGTCCTTGCAAAGCTTGTCCCCAGCCCATGCAATGACAGGTCAGAGATTCCCTTGATTTCTGGGTCGTATGATGGCATCAGGGAATGGAGTGGTGGTAATTGCAGGATGAGACTCCTGAGTCGACAAAGAGTCACAGGGCCCTGGAATACTGGTGCTGCAGCCTGTACATGACTAATCTTTGCTCATGTGAGCCATTTGGCTGAATCAGTGCCTTGCTCAGGCATTTACAGCTGGTAGGTTGGCCAGCATAGGTGGGCCTGACTTGTTCTCATCACAACTAGAGCTCCTCTCAGAAAGCTGGCCTGGTGTGCCTTGTTACCAGAGACCCTCTAGTAATGGTCACCAACTGCACAGCCTCACCTTGTCGCTGCCTCTGCAAATGCCTTTACCTGTTCATGGCTGGATATGCTGACCAGAGCACTGTCTGGGTTTCTCATCTGTGAGTGAGAGCTCATCCCACATTTAGCCCCTCATTGCTAGAGGATCCCATGTTGTGGAGAGGCTCCCTGCAGCTGGCATTTGCATTTGCTGTCAAGCTCACAGCATGCTCTCAGCCATGTATGTTCTTTCACTCTTTCAAAATCCCACCACATGACTGCTAGTTCTGCTGCCTGAGGAAGGTCCTGACTCTAAAAGTGGTAGGGAACCAGCAGCCCCTCAGACTGGTTTCTGGCAGTGTGCAGCAGGCAGAGAACAGGGTATATTTGGCAGAGCTTTGTCTGTTGTCATTAGTCTCTGCTGGGAGGCTGTGTGTTGCAATGCTAGCAGAGGGATTCCTCCATCAGCTGTGCTCAGCTCTCACCCTTCCCACAGTCAATCAATGAAGGTTTGTCTTAGGAAAGAACAAGCAAACACATGGAATTTGACCTTGTAACATTCCTGCCTTGTCTTTTTGCTGAAAGCTCTCAAAGGTGAATGTGTTAACAGGGTTTTGAAAAGACATTTTCTCATCCCAATTTGCAGTTGTCAAACATAGGTAACCTGGATCAGCCCTGTGCACTTGGCCTCTCCTTCCAACCTGCATTTAATGATATTTTCACCACCAGCAAATACAGCTTCTGCTGCCTTGCTTGCAGGCAGCACATGGGCTGCTGTCTGCCCAGCTTCAGCTGTGAGTGAACTGAAGTTCGGTGCAGACACTAAATGTTGACCTTGCAGCCCACTAACTCTTTCTCAAGACTAACATGGGAGTAAGAGTTGGGACCAGAGGTGCAAAACTGATGGGCATCTTTCAGCTCTTGTAATATGAAGTACTTTGTTGTAGCCTTATGGCATCACCAATCCTGGTGCTCACAGTGCTCTCAGACGTGTTGGGGAACCAGTGGACATTTCACCTAGCATTTATCCATCATTACATCCGCTGGAGGTGGAAAATGCAGCAGTCAGGGCAATAGAAGTTGCTGTGCAAAACTTCAAGAGTCTTGGGTATGAAGTGAACATGCTATTGCACATCCAGCTGAAGAAAATCCAGAGAGAGCATTTTAGTCCAGGCTGAACAGCATAGCTTTTGCCTAGCCCATCTAGTGAACACTAATGATGACAAGGGGGTGGCATTCAGATTTGCAGATCAAGGCTGCACAGTGCCGTCTGCCATCTTGCAGGGGCGTACAAACCTCATACAGTTGTAGTGTAGAAGCTTTGGAGTGAATCACACACTGCTTCCCACAGTGACTTGCACGCAGCTTGGCCAGTATCAAAGTCATTCCCCTCACAATGACTCCCCCTTCCAGAGCACTTGGCAGGGCTCTTCCCCCACCTCCACTGTACATCCCTGCATCCCCCTGTACTATTCCCTCTGCCCCCATACCCTGAGTCCAAAGGGGTATGGGCAGCCTGCTGGGTCCTGGAGAATGCAAGAAGCTGTCACACACAGTGGGCTGTGACAAGATGCCCAGCATTCAGATGGGAGCAGAGAGAGGGATGCCTGGAGTGATACAGCCCTCAGGGCCATCAATGCGTTATTCCTTTCATCCCCCGACAAGTGCGTGGCTAGAAAGAGGGGATGGATATTTCTTCCTCCTTGGCTCCTCTCTAGAAGCGAGAGGCTAGGGCTGGCTTCTGCCCCTGCAGCCGGAGCTCTGTCCATACCCCTCTCACCCAGGGGTTCTGCTTGTCTGGGTGATGGCAAGAAGTCTGTATTGCAGCTTTCAAATGGCCCAGAGCAAACAAACAGCACTGAGATAAGAGAGGTGTGGGCTGGGGTCATGCACTGTACTGGGAGGGGCAATTTGCTGGTGCTGCTGAACTGAAAGGTGGAAGGAATGCTTCAGAGGCTCCCAGTCCTCAGGATAAATCCAGGTCTGTTGGGGCTGCTGATCGTCAAGTAACTTGGATAGACGTGCCCTAAGGTGAAGCAGGGTGTGTAGAGAAGAAGCAGTTGGCGTCCTTGGGTTTGCTCATGACTTCTGTCTTGGTGTCCTCTGCAAAGCAGCAGAAGGGCTGCTCTGTGCACCAAAGAGCCATCTCCTGCCTGCAGGCTGAAATGAAGGTCCTGTTTGCTGTAGGAACACAGTAGTTCCCAAGGAATCCTGCTTTCCCCTGCTACCCCTGCTTTGGCTCCTAAGCCACACAGCTGCAGCTTTGCACTTTGGGCAAGGCTGCAAGTGATGCTGGGGGCCAGGACCTCCAAAGTTTCCTAGGGGCCACCCTGGGCAGCGAGGTGCCAGCAGCTGACATCTTGGGGACAAGCTGGTGCCACCACTCCCTGTTCACTCCCTCCTGCCATGTTGTGTGGAGAGAGCCTGAAAGACCCAAAGGCTTTCTGCTCCTTCCCCTTGGCAGTCCTCAGTTTTGCTGGCTGGGGGGTGATTGCTGTCCTGCCCCTGTTTATGTGGGAGGACCTGGCCTCAGCTGCTGTGCTGCAGTGTGGCAGTGGCCAGTGGCTAGCACAGTGTTGGCACTCCAGCCAGGCAGCAAACTGCTCTTCACAGAGCAGTGAGGATGCACGTGATTCTGAGTGTTTCCAACAATTAATTTTGCTAGTGAATCCTGGGAGTTTGGAGATGGGAGGGGAGGGGAGGTGAAGTAGGAGAAGGGAAAGGGAAGGGCTGGCCCTCTATCAGCCCCACTGAGGTGCCTGCAGGATGTGGGCCATCCTCCTTCCTTTGGCATTTGCTCAGGTGCTGCCAGGACTCTAAAAGCTGGATAGTAAGAGACTGACATTTAATTAATTATCTGCCTGAGAAAAATTACTCTTTCCAAGAATCATACAGCTGACGGTGACATCACCTCACATTTTACTCTATGAGGTATCACTAGAACCAGGAAAACCTGCTAGTGGACTAGCAGCCCTGAAGGAAGGAGTTACAGGGCACCCCAGGTAAACATGAACTTACAGTGGGAATTGTCCAGAGCTACTTGTTCTCCTCCTCTGCTAGGTGCTACTGAATCCACACCTGAAACTACGTCCTCTTTCAGTTCTCGCAGTTGAAGATGGATGTTGGAAAACTCTTTTGGGTCTGATGGAGGGTGCATGACATGGTCAGGACCTATTCCTATAGCCTGTAAGGGACATGGGCTTGTTTAGTCCTCAAAAAAAGAAGCAAAGGGATGAGTTGATAATGGCTGGAGACTCTGAAAGGGGATTAGAGCCAATCATCTCCTTCTGGCAGTACCAGATGACTAAACAAGGGCTGATGGCCACAAAGTCAGAGTTTACAAAGTTAGGAATGAACTTTACCAGGAGGGTGGTGCAAAGCTAGGACATGTCACCCAGAAAGGGTCTCCATCCTGGCTGGCCAGCAGAGTGGCTCAGCTGGTCTTCTACTGGGAAGAGTCTCCCTCAGAGCAGGAGAGGAGTCAGACGGCCAGTGACCCCTCCCAGCCAGCCTGTTGGTGAAGCCATACAGCCATAGCATGGAGCACGCAGGGAGCTGGCTCACATTGCCATTGAGTCATTGCTGTGGGATGAGGTTGGATCTGGGTTTCAGCTTTCCCAGCTCTTCTTCTGTGTCACTGTCTGTGCTCAGATGTGAGATAACATCCCTGACCAGGTATTGTCTTTGCTTTGAAGCCCAGGCCAGGCCTTACCAACTGTTTTTGTTTGCTTCAGTTGCGGAGCTGGGTGTGAGCTTGCCTGTGCTGGCAAATGCCAGCCTGGGTAGCTTGTTTTGCAGTTTTTATCAGCCAGCTGCCTCTTGGGTCCTTCTTGGGCAAAACCTGCACGTCACAGTGCCTTCTGGAGAAGAGGCAGTGGGTGCCTTCCCAGGACCCTGTTGTGGCTAACGCAGGCTTTAAACAGGTTTTAAACCGGGAATAAATTGTATGCGCATCCAGCTGAAGGCTTCCTGAGTGGGCTGGGGGGATGTCAGTGATCTCTGTGTGATGGTAATCAGGTCCCATCAAGACAGTTCGAAGTTTCCCTTACAGGGCATTTGGAGCTACACCTATCTGGGGTAGTGATCAGTGCCTCTGTCCCCTGCAGGGAACATGGCTGTGTGTCCTTCCACAGCAGTACCTGAGGGAGCCCTGGGCAGGACGTTGACCATACTCTTATCCATGCACCTTCTGCTGACCCTGTGCAGCTCATGGTGACCTTGTCAAATGGTAACAACCTTTTTGGGTTGACTTGTGTGACCTGGAAAGCATCATTCTGCTTGCCATCCTCCATGTCACTCCAGATCAGTCACGATGTCAGAACTCGGGATGCTCTGTGCACAGCTTCTCCGTTGAGCTGATTGCTGTAACCAGGTACTTGTGACTTCTGGTGGTCTGGTAAAGACTGTTCACCTAGACTGCATGAACAGTGGAGCAAGGGGGAGCCTTGGCATTTTAGTATTATTTTATTTCATTTTACTTTCTTTTTATTTCTGTTTAATTCAGTCTTTTTTGCTGGGGCTACTTTTCCGTACTCTGATACATATGAGCATAAAAAACACTCATAAAGTCTCTTCCTGTAACTGAAGCTCTGCTAAGAAGGTTACAGGACTTGGGTCTGACCTAGCAGGACATGTCTGCATGTAAAATGCACATTAGCTACTGGTGGTTTGCAGGCTTGCAGCTTCAGGCTCAGCACTGATGTACACAAGCAAGCATCTCCCCAGGGTGGCTGCCCCATGAGCCCTTGCTCTCCTCTCAACCCTCAGCCTAACAGTACATCTAGCTTTAATAAAGCAAAGATGGAAGAGGTTTCTGAATGGTAGCTAATAAACAAAGTGACATGCATGAAGCCTGGTAATATCATATTGGTCTTAAAGAAAATGTGAAAAAAAACAACCAAACCAACATGGGCATTGTTATTGCTGCCTTGTACTTCACCAAAGCCAAACTATCCATCATGCTGATAAGGCTGAAAGGAAAACTTGGCCATATAAGATGCATACATCACAGGGCAGTGAGTCCCATAGCTGCCTGCACTGCACGCAGTCTGTGCTGGGACTGCAGTTGCTTCTCTGCAGATAAACTGGAGCAGGGCGAGCCTGTCACCGTAGTCCCTGGGAGCAAAAGGTCAGTAGGCAAATAGCTGTTCTGCAACAACTGGTGTGGAGACATAAGCAATGAGGTGATGCAGACTGAGGATTTAGTTTGGGGTATCAGTGGGCCTAAAACACATTGGTGTGAACTGGAGAGAGCACCAGAGGAAGACAAAGGGAAGAAAGCTGACTGATGTGGTGTGGGAGTCAGCTAAGTGTGGTACCACTGATAACTTTGCACAGCAGGCTGAACAATGCATTTTATGGGAGAAGAGTCTTGCCCTGGAGAAACCATACTTGAGTGTTCAATTGTGTTCCCAGGGAATGAGAGTTTCTGAAGCCAGTGAATGTGATGGAGAACTGTGTAGGCAGTGTAAGGTTGCCCTTGCAGCCCTTGCTGGCTGAGGGCTGTTCCCTGCAGTTTGGTCTTCATCCTGCCCAGGTTATATGGTTGATGGAACTCCTTCATTTTTAAGACTGCTCCATGGTCTTACTTAAGGGAGCTGTGTCCAAGGTCTTCTTCCCATGGTTTCCTTTGGTTGCTGCATTTGCTCTCTCTGCCAAGTGGTGGCTGCACAAGAGAGGGACCCTGTAGGAGTCTCCATGGGAGGGTACAGGGTTGCAAAGCTGCTTGGATGCTCCTGTGCCGTGTGCACTGTCCTTGACAGCACTCAAATTTTGCTATGGGAGCAGGTGCTCCTATGGCCCCTACCCTGGAGCCTTCTGCAAAGGAGTCCCACCCTGATGACGTGGATGGCTCTGGTTGCACTGCATAAGCTCTCTCCAGAGCCTGTCTTCTGCTGGGAGTGGGGAAGGATTATTTGCCATACTGGGCTATGGGGGAAAAAAATCACAACTACATGCGTAGTGTGCAGGCGGCAGAGCACAGAGCTAGCTGTTGTCATTGGCACTTACCTTCTTCACTTGCTCAGGGGCCTGCAGATGTCGGAGCATGGCTGCTGAAATGAAATCCTCTTAAACCTGTCGTGGGTTGAAAAGTAATTTTTTCCCTGCAAGGAACTTGACAGCTTCCTTCAGGTATGAGAGAACCAATTAGCTGGCTAGTTCTAAGATGGACACTCTGTTTAGCCACTTAAGAAGCTGAGTAGACCTCTGTGATTCACATTTAAGAAAGGAGAAGCCCGGGAGTCTCTCTCTTGCTTCCAGCTTCCGAACAGGTAACAAGGGGCCCGTGTGGCCCAGCTGGGCTGGCCAGGCCAGGCCAGGCCCCCATGGTCGGGTCTTGCTGGTTCTACAGGGCCGGACTGGGCTGGGCCGGGCAAGGCCCACTCGGTCGGGTCAGGCATGGCTGAGATCTTGCTGCAGTTGAATCCTGGCCTGGCTGCTGAGATCCTTCAATTCCTGCCTCCCTTCTCCGTGGGAAAAGTCTGCAGCAGCTTCGGCTGCTGCCCAGCAGAGATCATGTGACCAGCAACAGAGCCCGGGAGAAATACTAACTCTCTCAGTACATAGAGGAAACTTACAGACATCAATCCTCTCTCCAGTAAGAGGAAGAGTGAAGACACCTGAGGAAACCAACATGGAGATCCTGAGGTCGGTAAAGAAGAGTTGAAGCCCAGAGGGAGGAGAAAAAGGAGATGCTTTAAGCTGAAATTCTTTTGTAAGGCCATGGTGATGGACTATGATATATTAAACTATTCCTTGTAACTCATGAATGCAGTTGGGGGGATATAGCATTCTAACTGCAGCCTGAGCAAAGGTACTCGTGGTGGAGCAAACAGATGTTGAAGTAGCTGTGGTCTAATGAGAAACTTGAACAGAGAGAGATGGGGAGCCATGCCACAGAGATGAGAGATGAGAACCCTTGCCCCAGGGATAGAAGAAGAGAATCCTTGCTCCAGGGATAGGAGAAACCTTGCTTCTAGAGAGAGAGACCTTCTGCTTTTCTACCAGAACACCTCATCCTTAAAATAGTACCCCAGTAGACAGAGATGAGCCCTCAAAAGCAGTTGCAGGAAGAACTGTGTGTTGAGGGAAGGGACTTTCACACTGTGAACAGATTTCCTTTTCCAGGTGGCTGATTTACTGTGATATTGGAACCATGAGAGAACTGTTTTCTTGTGGACAAGTCTCCATGGCACGGCAGGAGAGACTCCTCTTCCTAACTGAACTGAAGAAAGACTATTTTAGAGGTGGTAAACTGACTTAAAGTCTCAGGTTTTGTCTCTTTACATTGTTGGCGGGAAAGAGAAAATGAGGTGGGGGGAGGAGAAGTGTCTGAAGGTTTATTCTGGTTCTTATTATTTTCCTTTTAGTTCTGTTAATAAGACTGTCTTTATACCTTTTAAGGTTTTGAGCCTGCTTTGCATTTCTCCTAATCCTCATCTCACAGCAAAAAATGAGTAAATAAGTTTAGTGGGTGCACTGGTGTTCGGCCAGAGCACACAACCCACTACATTAAATTGGTGTCATGTGAGGATGGTGAACTAAAACCACTACAACCTGGGACGTAAATCATGGGCAGGACACAGTGCTGCATGAAGGCTGCCCCTGGCATTTAGCTTGGCCTTGTTACATCAGCACCATAGCAGGGATGGTCTTCTGCACAGGGATCCTGCTGGGCTGGGTCATGATCTGTGTCCATGCAAATGCATCCTGTGGCAATGGTTGCTCCTCAGCAGAGCCAGACACGGCTCTCTGCCTCTTTCCATTCCTTGTTGCTTTCCCTCTGGGCTGAGCTCCCATGCTGCTTTGCCATAGCTGCAGTCAGCCCCATCCCTGGCCATTGAGGGAGGTTTCAGGAGAAGATGGAGCACCCCCTGGGAGCGAGGTGCTTTGTACTGCAGTGGTACACCTTAGTAGAGCACAACGAAGATGTAAAGAAGAAGCCTTGGCATAGCCCAAAGCAGACTGCTCTCAGACAGTGGTACAATGGTGTAATGTGATGCCAGGGTCATCCCCAGCTTACACCAGGATGCTTACCAGCCCCTCCAGGACTTTGCTAGGGCACGAGTGTTGGCAAGGAGCGCAATATGACCGAGTTGTCTTCTGGCCTCTCAATTGAGGCATGGGGATGGGGTAGCAGAGATAGTGGAATAGGGAGAGAGGCTGGCCAAACTGCCCAGCTCTGGAAATCAGCAGCACCTTTGTCTCCTTCAAGGCTGCTGGTCATGAAGACTAATGATGTGACAAATGCCAAGGGTTAGGGCTATCCCTGGACAGCTCGGGCCATGCTGTTTACTCACACTCCTCACCCCTCACACATCCCTATATCCCCCTTTCTTGTCTTGGTCCTATTCTTGTAAGCTCCCATGAGGCCAGCAGAGCCACAGCTTCAGCAGACATAGGGACCCCCACCACTGCCATCCACACAGCCTCAGGCCCCTCACAGGTACGTGCCAGGATGAGACACACTGTGACCCACTGAAGCCAGCCTCATGGAGGTAGGTCCCCACTAGCTGCCATCAGCCAGCCCAGGGCGTGCCCCTCTTCCCCATACAGCAGGGTTTTGGCACTGGCTGCCACTGGGGACACCCGGCTGCTGCCTCTCAGGTAGTGACAAAGGCAATTACCTCACTGCTGAGCTTCCCAGCTGGCTGCTGAGACACTTACCTGAAATTAGCTGTGGCCAGTGTCGCAGAGGTGAATGCAGTTGTGATTATGAATGCACTTCTTGTTTGTCTTTTCAGTGCCGAAATACTGTCAGCGAAGAGAAGCGATAATAACATGCTATTAAGTTCTTTCTGGATAATGTAATTCAGGAGTCAGGAGGCAGTTTGGTCATTTATGCTTTTGAAAAGCTCAGAATAATTTTCGGTGTCATTATCTTCCATTTTAAAGAGACCGTTTCAAACATCAATACCAAGAGCCCCTCTCCTCACCGCCTCCCCCCTGCTTATGTGGTTTTCTTCCACTTTTTGTTCCTGTTTTCTCTGAGCATTCAGGGATATGGGGTTTGTTTCCAGTCATTCATTCCCCCTGAAACACACCACACTCAACCCTTTCTTTCACTCTTTCTCTTTTTATAGTGGGTTTTGGAACTCACTGCTATTTTATTCAGCATCTTTAAGTTGTGGTTGGTGAAACACCCCTTTGTGAGGCAGGGGAGCACTGCTCAGGCCTCGGCAGCAGTAAGAAGAGGGTGGATGTGATGTGGATTCCGGTCTGCAGGACTGCAAGGGTTTGAAGCAGTGTATGTCCCCCAGGGGCCAGTGAACAGGTGGGCAGAGCTGTCATGAGAGTCTGGCTGCCCTTGGAATCGCCGGCTGTCTGGGGCACTGTGCATGCTGGAGGTTTTGGTTGCATTGGGATGCCCAGGAGCAAGTCCTGCTGCCAAGGCCATGGCACAGGTATGGTGCTGGGGAACCCATGCATCCTCACCACCCTGCTCCCGACCACTCCCTCGCCGTCTCTCCAGGCATGACCACAGCCAATGACTTACATGTGGAGCTTGAGCCTTATGGTTTTTGCTCATGCTTTTGTTAAATGTGTGCTTCAGAGGAAGCAGTTAATGGATACTTTTGCCCTGAAATAGCCCCCAGGATAGGGAGCTGAGAAGCTCCTTAGCAGATGCAACTTCAACACTAGCTTACACTGCAGGCATGAAAACAGACAGATGTCTCTGAGTGAATGCAGCAAAAATTATTATCCAGAACTGGGGCAGGAAAACAATCTAGCTCCTCTCCAGCATGCACAGAGCATGGCTGAAGAAGAGAATTTTATTCATTAAGTTAACTGGCAATGATCCCTGAAATGTCAGCCTTGGCCTCAAGTTTGTCTCTAGGCTTGGAAAGCATCCTAGCCCTTCTGTTTTTAAAAGAGGAAGGTATATGGCTCCTTCCATTTTTTATGTGCTGGCTCTGCCAAAGTTTCAGTGCAAATAGGAGGGATAATGCCCTTCCATTTGCCGCCTACTTCCTTCAGAGGGGAAATGGGATCTCCCAAGCAGAGTACAGAAAATCCGCAGGGAGCATGCAAGAGTCGCATCCATCATTAAGCCTGGTTCATATTGTTCAGCAGCTTCTGAAGGAACTGTCAGGCACTCGTGCCAGCAAAGTCAGCGGTGGAGTCAGGCTGTGACCTGGCATGAGCTAATTTGCAGAGAGCATGTGGGAAGACTTGCACAGAGAGCAGGCTCATTGGCCTTGCTCTGCCTAGAGGATGCGGGAGCATTAGCAGCACAGTGTGGCTTCATTATGAAGCTGGCCCAGCATCCTTAGCATAGAGGATACAGTCTCCTTGGGACAGATGTAAAGAGGGATAAGAATGCTCTTTCCTTTGTGAGAGGTGGAGAGGCCTTTTAAACACTTTTGGCAGTCCCAGACATGAGTGCACTGTTCAGTTCTGGCCAATGATGCCAGGAAGGGAACCCACATGATAGACGGGGTGCAGTGGATGCATCTGCTCCCAGATGCTGTGCCTACTGTCTGCAGAGAGGCCACAGAAACAGAGACCTGCTGCTGATCCAACTGTTATGGGCTGTGCCTGCCTCCATCACCTGCTGACACCCTGCTCCAAGTCCAGCTGCAAGTGCCCTTCTGAGTGCAGAGGCAAATTAAATGTGTTTCCTATGCCCTGCGGTAGTTACAGGATTTCTCCCACAAAGGTTTACTGGTACTTGGTATTTTAGCTTGCACTGCAGTCTCTCACAGTGGGGGTGCTCAGAGAGTCCTCTCTCCCCTCTCCACCTACCTATTTTCATTATATCTAAAATACTTTCATTATCTCTGGGATCTGTATGCCTCCCTTGGTTGAAACTGGAGAAAGATTTTGAATAGATGCTTGTCAGTAGGAAACTGGTAGAGGTTCAGACAGTCCAGTCCCTCCTCTCAGGGCAGCTTGATGGGATAAGCTGTCTACCCTCAAAAAAATGCCTAATAAGGGGAACACAAAGGAAAAAAGAGAAAGAAAAAATGGTGAAAAGTAGAGGAAAATGGATTTCTTAAATGGCTTGTTATATCAGCCAGATGGCCATTCACTCTACCAGCAGCCTGGCCAGCTTAGCCCCACTCCCACCAAGAAGCTTGTGTCTTGCACTTTGCCTCTCTTCTTGCATATTTGTTCCACTTGCAACTGGTTCTCTGAGCCTGATTTCTCCCCAGTTTCTGCTACATTGGAAGCCTCTGTGCCATCACTTCATGGCACTGCTGACTGGTGCCGTGGGCACAGCAAACAAGGCACAGGGAGGGACAGACAATTAGCACGGGGCACAGCTTCCCTTCAGTCCCTGCTTTAACCACCAGGCAGATGTTGCCCCATCTTGGCTGCATGAAGGTGGTAGGGCTGTGCCCACCTGCCCAAAGCAGTCTGCATGGTAGAGCCACGTGCCAAGTCATTTCCCTTTTACTTTTCTTGCTGCACCCTTCCTTCTTAGCCTACTCTGCAGTGATGTTTCTCTCATGCTTGGTTTGTCTCTCCAGGCTGAAGGAGACCTGACTGTGGTTTGGGCTATATTGTAAAGATGCTGATGTTACTTACCAATCGTCCTTGTTGTGGAGGGACGCTGGGTATGGTTTAGATCACTTCAAAGACCAATAGTTTAGTCATTAATAGTGGTATAATTCAGATCTCTGCTCAGCCTGGGCAATTGGGATAGGCACAGCAGTCAGGCTAGAGGCATTTTGGCAAGTCTATGAGGAAAGCCAAGTCTGCAATGGCATCAGCAGGCCAGGAGTTTGTCAACCATCCTGTAGAAGCACCAGCTCTGGCAGGGAAGTCTTAGAGCGTTGCAAGAACAGGGCTCAGGGAACCCTGTGCGCTCACAGAATGTGGGCTCAGCCTGGGCATGATGTTCTGCTCCAGCTCACTTCCATATTTGCTTTAGATAATAACACTATTCAGGTTCCATAAGTCATCTGAAAACTCTCCCTGGCTCTTAGCAAGGAGAGTTCCCCCTCCTGGTGTAATGGACGTCACTGCAGTGTGGGAGCAGGCAAGTTGTCTCGTGACAGCTAATTCATTCTTGTGCTCCTCTTCCAGCCATCTCCTGGGATTTGAGGCTGTGGAGCTGCTAGTATAAGTGTGCATATGTGTGCTGATTTTTATGTGTGCACATGCTGGCTGGAACATTGAACTCCAGCCTGTGCTGGTTTTGCTGCCTTCTCCACGCTCCGCCGGTTGTGCAGTCAGAGACCTTCTAGCAGTAGTGCCAAAGGACTGCAACAGACCCCTGGGTGGCAGCAGGCCATTTGGTTGATGGATTATCCACTCCAAGCATGAGACAGTAATCTTCAGAGGAACAGGCCCAGAGAAAGGGGCAGAGTTAATCACTTTGAGCATGAACAACAGTTGGAGAAGGAGGGGGTGAGCAATTCTAAGAGGAAATAGTGTGGTTTGGAGGGGAAGAGGAAGCAAAAGGGAAATTAAATGCATACAGCAAAGAGTCAAGGGCTCTTGCTTGGTCAGGAGAGACAGAAGATGGCTGTCTTTATTATTAAAGAGTTCATTATTAAAGGGTTTATTATAACAGGATGGGACTCAGCCTCCAGCAGCACCCTCATTTTGTCATTGATTTCTCACATGTTCAATGGAAACAGCTGCCCACTGATCTCTCCACAGTGGGACACTGCAGCCTCTGCCCATAAATACACACATGGCTGCATGGTTACAAATGGGAGAGGTTGGGGAGCAGAGTGCTGTTTAATCTCTGACCTCATTGCCTGTGTTGGGATGGCAGTGAGATCTGCTCAGGCAGGTATATTATGCCCTATGGATTCAAACAACAGATTCTGCTTGAGACTATATTAAGAAATGGGGAATTAGATTACAAAGGCAGCTCTGTGTTACTACAATATTCACATAGAGATGTTTTTGAACTCCATACTACATTACTCCAGGGAAGCCATTCTGTGCTTCACACCAAACCTGCTGTATCTTGGGCAGAGGGTTTTTTCACTTTTCTCATCTGCAGCTGGGTTAGTGATTATATTAGCCACTATTTCCACATCTTAATGGGTTATCTCTAGGCTTCTAGCAGCCTACCCAGCATCTCTCATTTCACAGAAGGGCTTTGATATATAGGGGTTGAAAGCATTGCAAGTCCTGAGTATTAATTCCCGAGTTAAAAATTGAATAACCAGTGTCAAGAGACAGGATATGCTTATATTGTCATGGCATGTGCCAATGGATGATCCCACTATACACAGTCTTTCAATTTATTTTTCTCATGTTTGGCCACAGAAGGATGTGACATGGCACAGCGATTTTGCAATGTTTGGGACAGAGTCAAGAGACCTAAAGTGAGAGCCTTGTAAGCACCACTGTTCTGTTGTGGGTTTTCATCAACGTCAGTTCAAAGGGAAATCCACACCAGTCCTGGAATGAAGTCCCTGAGAGCACTTGCAGGCTCTTCACCACCTCTACTCCAGGTCTGCACATATAAAGCAAATGTGTACACTATTCCCAGGCACAAATCTTCTAGTTCTCTTTTGCTTTTGGAAGAACAAACCACATGCTCTAAACATCTGGCATTACACAGACTAATGGATGGGAAAAAGTAATTAAAAATATTAGCACTAGTTACAATTAAAAACAACAGTTTCTAACATAAGACTGGAATCTCAATGGCCAGATTAGACCAATGCTCCATCTAGTCCATCCTGCAGCCTCTAAAAGTAGTTCTTTCTGTCTGGTGCAGAGGGTGGTGGAAAAACCACACAAATGGACAACACTTTAGAATTTGCCAAGTGGAGCAGTTTTTCCTTCTTTATACTTCTGTTTATAACAGGTGTAAACTTTTAACAAAGAAGTTTGTATCTCTTAACATTTATAAACATTATACGTATATATTTACATATATTGTAGCTGTGCCCGAGTACCCTGAAACCATTATGACCAATGCAGGGCACAGTGACAAGCCAACTGACTCTGTCTTTCTGGGCCCAGCCATTCCTTGTGATACAACAGTGGCAAAGACTGTCACAGTGATCACCAAGATGTCCTGTCCAAGCCTTCCTAGTCATATGAATCAATTGGCTCCATCACATCACCAGATCATCCTAGGCACTTAAGTTGTGTGGGCTGGAGTTGAATCACCAAGACTGTTTACGAGGCATCTCAGTTCCCAAGATCAGTTCAGTTGCTCCAGTCAACTGCATGTAAATTTCAGAGTGTCTTTAAAAATACAGTAAAAGTATTGTAGAAGCCCAGAAGATAAGGGGCTAATATGTATGTCTCAAATACCAATAGCCAGCCGTGGAGCCAACCAAGGACTGCTGGTAAGAACATGGTGTGCAAATGAGCAAGAAGGAACACTCTGTGGCTGGAGAAAGGGGCTATATGGAGGTAGGGCAGTGCTTTTCTGGGACAAATATCCTTGTTCTGGCTCCTGGAGATGAGCACAACACAGTACAGTGCAAGTGCAGGAATGAGGTCAAGAAGTGGTCATGGACTGTTGAGCCAAGGTTAGTCCTGTAGGGGAGGATCAAGACCACTAAAGACCCCCAAAAACTTCTGACCCATTTTCAGAAAGAAATGAACTGTGCATTATAACTAATTTGCATAGAAAGAGAAACTTAGCTCCAGGGTGGGGAAAACTTATCTATACAAAGGTACCCACACAAAGCCCAGATGTGTGCCCCCAGTACCCTGGACACTCCATCAGCTGGATCAATGCTGGAGCCAAGATTTCCTTCCTTCCTTCCCTCCTTCCCTCCTTCCTTCTCTCCTTCCTTCCTTCCCCTACCTCTTTTTCAAAATGTACCTCTGTGTATTTCCATGCCAAGTGCATCAGTTGTGTTATAAAGTAATTTGGTCTTGGAGAACTTCTCCTGTCCCCTCCCACTCACTGGCCTGGTGTTTGGGGTGTTGGGGAGCCAGAGAAAAGATGCTGCTGGTGATGCCTGTGGAAGAAGGAATCACGTGATGAGAGGCACTGCTGTCTGTCGTGGCTTTTGGAGAGAAAGTCAAGTGAGCAGGCTGCAAGGATTTTGTCTGAAGAATTTAGAGGAGGAGGAGGGGAGGGCCTTGAATTGGAGACAATGGACAGGATGCAGGTGGACCACTCTTCATGTATAAAGTCCCAGACTATATATATGGGGTGGAGAGGGGCTGGCCTCTCTTGATCACCACTGCCTGCTGGGCCTGCAGTGCTGGGGAAATGTGGAGGCTGTGGAGGGACAGGGTCTTGTGGGGATGTCTGTAGTTCCAAGCTGAAAGAAGACAAGAAAACTCTTGATATCATTCAGAGAACAGCCTTGCAGACACACCACAGCCCACCTTGCAGGGTTCCCCCTTGGGATGATGGAACGTTTGCTGTCATGGCCTCTCTGGCTCCTCCTGAAGCTGCCAGCAAGGAGGATATCTGGGGAAAGTGTGATAGCACCTGAGCTGCATTTCAGCCTTGGGAGTCCCCAGCCCTGTGGTTACCATGCAGTACTGAGTGCATGGTTTTTTGTAAATACCTATTTTGCAGTTTTCATCTGCACATGGAATCACTCAACAGTACTCATTGCTTTGGCTGAACAATTTTTTAATAGGTACAATACAAGAGAAAAAGAGCATCTTGGTTCCAAGCACTTGTTAAAGGGTCTGAAAACCCCTAGCCACAGCACATTCTCTGGTGCAACATGACTCAGTGTCTTTGGCTGATGTCTTTGGTGACAACGCTGATGACTAAAGGTTTTCCCTAAGCAGCAGAAAGTTTAACTCTGATTTACAACAAGGGCTGATATATTAATGCCAGCAGTATTTTTCTTTTGCTGTTGCCAGAGTGTGGCACAGAAGGGGCTGAGGGTAAAAGATACATGCATTATACTAGAAGTTGTCCTGCAATTATCACTGGGACAAAAGAGGAGGCCAGCCAGATTCCACTCAAAATAATCAGGAGATCACTAAAGATTCCAATCAGGCAGAAATATTTTCCCATCAACTCATTACTAATGATAAGGAGGCTGCCGCTCTGGATTCTGGTTGCCTTTTCTCTTGCTGAAGTTAAGGAGTGCCTCTGCGGAAGGCTTTGGTAGCTCATTTGGTGTGATACGTGAGCAATATGAAGAAGGAAGGGAAGAAGGGGCAGGGGGAAGAGCCCAGAGCAGGGAGAGTGTCCCAAGGAGCAGGGTTGTTTTGTCTGGTGATCTGGAGAAAGCCTGCTTCTTCATCTGGGAAAAAAACAAGGCAAGGGTGGCTAGTGGAAGTGCTGCTCCTGGAGATGGTGGTGGCTTTTGAATACGACAGTGTATCTCTTCTTGTACTTCTTTGTGAGCCTGACAATGAGTTTGTGAGGGGACCTTCATCCTGTCTTGTATGTTGGGTGTAGGCCCGGGATGGTGTGTGATGGCAGCTGAGGACAAATGTGAGAAAGTGTGAGAAAAGCAAAGCAGTGCAGAGGCTTTTGGAGGGAGCTGTGTTTTGTGGAGGTCTCTGCCAGCCTATGTTCCTCCTCACTCCATGTCACTGAGGAGAATTTTGACTGAGTGCATCAATGCACTGCTTACACAGACAAAAACCATTGCTGCATGTTGGCTCACCAGCACCTCTGTTTTCCTCCCTCGTCTTGTAAAGAATTTGGCCATGTGAGGAGAAGCTTGCAGTAGAAACATCTCTGGGAGACTCAACACGTAAGCCATGTTTTATTAAGCAGTATCTGACACTTTTGCTGAGACTAGTACTAGGTCTTATTGACTGACCAAAGCTACCAAGCCTACTGATCCTGAGAGGCTGCTCTTAAATATGGAGGTCTGTGGCAGGCTGTATTTGTTATGAAAATAACCCATACTCTTTTTAATCCCCTTTGTGTCAGCTACTCAGTAACCTACCTCACAGATTCCTCGGTATCTGTGAAGCCATTTATCTGTGAGACAAACATCCTCCTCTCCTACCATCAGTGGCAAAGGTCATCAAGGTGGAAGCAGAGCTTCCATTAAGTGATAGGAATCTGTGGCAAAATAGGTTTTGGATATATAGTTCTGTAAATTCACCACCTACTTTGGTAAATAACAACTTTCGGTTTTTCAGACCCTACAAAGCAATCATGACTTTTGAATCTTTTTATCTCAGCCACAAGGACTGTCTGGAAACTTGAGGAATGAACCATGTCAGAGGAGCAATATCCAAGATGGAAGGAATATAAGCAAGGCTCAGAGGCTGCTATCCAAGAAAATTTGTAAATAGATAGGAATTTTTGAGGGTAAGCTAGAAATGCACCCTTGAGTTCTATGACTGGCTCACCCTTCTTGCAGAGTCAGGAAATGAACCTGAAAAGCATCTGTTGGATGCTGTTAACATGTGGTGCATCTCTTTGGACCCTGTTACCCTCCCAACAGCCTTTGTTGAAGGGTGAATAGCTACATCTAGTTGACAGACATGACTGAAGGCCCATTCTTTACCTGTTACAGAATTTAATGTATTTTCAACATGAAGACAAAAGCCACACAGGAGTTAAAATTATACTATTCCTCCTATGGTATCTAGGTGCTGGCTAGCAGCAAAAGCTCTCAAGGAAAAAAGACGCTTGGAGCCTGTGTGGGGGCATTAAATTAGATTTACTTTAATTTGGACAGAAGAATGTTAAGTACAAAAATTAAAACACACAAATAATTAGCATCTGAGGTTGCAGGAAGCAATTCATTTAGTAATTCCTGAGCTTGTTGGCCTTAAGGTTCTGGGGTGTGTTCTTAGTTTTTTGCTTCTGGCACTCTTTCAGCTGCTATCTCTATGCTACATTTCTTCACACCTGGATTGACCTGCCTTTATAATGTGTCCTTGACATCCATTCAAGGTGGTTTTGAAGCAGAAACCGTCCTATTAAAATGCTGGTGAGAAATCTGAGTCTCTTTTTCTAGTGCTATTAATAGTGGGTTGGATCCTCCTCTAATGTGGCTGTGTTTTCATGCTCCCATCTGAGCCCCTCCAGGGATCTCTGGATGTGCCTGCCAGAGACCCTTGTTCATAGTACGGTGTATGTGTTGGAGCAAGTGCAGGGAAGGGCCACTACCAGGGCTGCTGTCCAGTCTGAATGTAGTGAAGTACCTGAAGACTGAGGACCAAACCAGACTCTGTGGTAGCACTCCTGCTGCTTGCTCTTTTTCTCTGGCTAGAGATCCCTGTGAATGGTGCCACATCTCCACAAGAGTGCAAGGAAGCAGCAAGCTTGGTGTGGTGCCTATGAAGGCCTCATGCACATGATGGGATTTAGTCAGGAAACTTTAAGGTACTTGTGTGAATTCTTCTCTGCCTGATCCGGATGGTATCCAAGGAGTCTCGCAGCCAAGCCTGGCTGAAGTGGCTACAGAGTAAAGCAATTGACAAATGGTGTCCCTTGGGAGTCTGTACTGGGACCAGTGTTATTGAATATCTTTATTAATTACATAGATGAAGGAATCAAGTGCACCCTCAGCAAATTTGCAGGTGACAGCAAGCTGAGTGATGTGGTTGGCACACCTGAAGGATGGGATGGCATCCAGAGGGAACCCGATAAGCTTGAGAAGTGGGGCCATGGGAATCTCATGAGGTTTAACAAGGTCACGTACAGGATGCTGTACCCAGGTTGGGGCAACCTCCGATATCAACACAGGCTGGGGATGAACAGAATGGGAGCAGCCCTGCTGAGAAGGACTTGGGAGTGCTGCTGGGTGAGAGGCTGGACATGACCCTGGTCTTGGAGCCCAGAGAGCCAGTTGTATCCTGGGCTGCATCCAAAACAGCGTGGGCAGCAGGGTGAGGAAGGGGATTCTGCCTCTTTGCTCTGCTCTGGTGAGATCCCACCTGCAGTGCTGTGTACACCTCTGGGGTCCCCAACACAGGAAGGACATGGACCTGTTGGAGTACATCCAGTGAAAGGCCAAGTTCTTTATAGGGATGAAGCACCTTCTCTATGAGGAAAGGCTGAGAGAACTGGATTTGTTCAGCCTGGAGAAGAAAAGGCATCAGGGTGACCTAACTGCAGCCTTCCAGTACCTAAAGGGAGACTACAAGAAAGATGGGGAGGAACTTTTTACAAGGTCATATATAGTGATAGGACAAGGGGGAATGGTTTTAAACTGAAAAAGAATAAGTTTAGATATTAGGAAAAAATGCATTACTGTGAGGGTGGTGAGACACTGGAATAGGTTGCCTAGAGAAGTTGTGGGTGCCCCATTCCTGGAATTGTTCAAAGGCAGGTTGGATGAAGCTCTGAGCAACGTGGTCTAGTGGATAGTGTCCCTGTTCATGGCAGGAGAGTTGGAACTAGGTGATCTTTAGGGTCCTTTCCAGCCCAAACCATTCTGTGATTTTATGAATTCCAGCAGGCAGCCTGTGCAGGCTGTGGAAATGAGCATGATGAGCAGTTATGCACTGTGTTGCAACACAGCTACACAGGGAGGTTTAAATGCCTATTTTCAGCTATTGCCTGATTACTGCTGTGTTAACAGGAGCAAGGATCCTCTCTCTTTTGGCATTCAAACCCCGCATGTACAGCACATTTGTAGCAGGGACTTCAGCTTTCAGCTGATTTTGCTGCTACTTTTGCAATCTTCTACCTTCACTGTCATCTCTATCCTTCTTTTCTAAAACTCTGTCATGCCTGCTATCCATCCATCACAGCCCCTTGTCACCTGCTTCAGGATTTTAACACCCATTGGGGTGTTAAAAAGCAAACACGTTGCTTGGCATGTACAGTTTTTGTAGTAACAGATACAACAAGTGAAAGCCTTAGAAAAGGTGCATTGGCTAAGTTTTATTGCACTTGGCTTTAGGAAAGACAAGACCTACCTTGAAGGCCTAAATCAAATTCTTCAAATGCATAAAGATCTTCAGACTTAGAACTTTGTAACAGCTATTACTGCATATTTTTTTTTAGTTTGTTGTTGTTTTGGGTTTTGGGGTTTTTTCTATATGCTTTAGGTTGCTAACCAAAAGGGACTTGAAGAAAAAAGTAGGGCTTCACTTTGGACTATAACCATCTCCCACCAATATACTTAGTGTTTCCTTTTACTTCTGTATCAGCCAGGAAAAGTAGGGGGGAAATGGACCAAGTTGGTAAGATAGCCTGGCTTGGTTTCTCCATCAAGATCTTCTGTGTCCTGATGTATTACAGTCACCTCTTCCAGCATAAGTCACTGACTGAGGGTAGTGCATGTCCACCGAATAACCTGTGAGTGGCTACCCATCTCCATGTCCTCACCCATCAGCTGAGCCACTTGCCCAGCCTTTGCTTCAGATGTAGATTCTGTGGAGGGGACGAGTAACATAGAATTGACCTGCTTACTGGGTTCTAGGGCCCAGATCTGGAAAGAAAGACCAGATTAATACTACAAAAAGTGGAAGAACAGCCACTGAACATTTAGCATAGAGCCTGGAGTTTGGCACTGGGCTGGGAAGATGGAGGCAGGGAAGAATTGGTGCAGTTTTGAACATGGTAAATCCATCTTAACACAAGTCTAAGAAAGTGAAGTTGGGTTGGGAATTTTTCCTTGTGAAGTAATGGAGAATGCTAAGCCTTAGAGAGGGCCAAGATCATATGGTGTGGAAGTAAACACCTATTTTTGTTACAAAAAGTTTGAACTGTTCATCCCAGCCTTCTAGTCTCCTGGCAACAGTGAAGAACAGACCATGCTGGGACCACTATTTTAATCAACCTAATTGTAGGTCCTCTCTCTCCTCCCCCAGCAATCAGCCTCCTGGGAGATAGAAAACCCTTTTGAGCATGTCACCTAAAGGACTTGGAGACTCTTTAGCTTGCCATGCTGCACTTACGTGTTTTGCAGTGCAGTATTCATTTCAGATTTCTTGCCTGGAAACAAGGCATTACTTTGGGGGGTTTGCATTTTCCTGTCTGTTACATTAAAATGAATTTGTTGCTTTCACTTCACAAAAAATATTCCAGTTGGATATTAACTGCAAATAGAAATGCTTTACAGTTCCAGCATGTTTCCCTGACTACCTTTCTTCCTGCCCATGATGTTCAGAAGGCCTTTCTACCTCCTGCTCTTGTCCAGAGATGTGCTGTCTTGCATATGCAGATATGCAAAACAGTAAATATTTTGTGTCCAAAGCATACAATAATAAGAAACATTTACTCTGATAATGAGAAACATCAACTATTTTCAGTCTTCTTAAGTAATTCTAGTACTTAATCAGGGAATTGGTTTATCCTAACCTTCTCAGCCTCTTGGACTTCTGCAGCCCCTGGGCTGCTTTTCCAACATGGTCAATGAGAGAAAGAAGCCCTGGTGCTGAAGTGTCATCACACAGTGGGAAATTCTGGCATCTGGGATAATACTGTGAACAAGTTCAGAAGTGTGTGGTTACACAGAACAACTGGTGTAATGGTTGGTGTGAAAATGCTTCAGTGCAGTGTAATTCAATTGCTACACTTAGTGCAAAGGAACCAGGCTGTCCCTTTGCCTCTCACTCTCTTTCACTGTATCTATTGGCAATAAAAGGCAAAAATAACAGTTTTGTATTTTTCTCCTCAAAACTGTATACACAGTACTGGGTGACAAAACCCATCTTCTCTCCTTTGTTGCCTGGCAGTAATATAACACTGGTCCCATTGTCAGTGGCAGGGCACATCACAGCTTCTTTTTCTTGCTTTCTCTTCTTCAGAGCACCTGAAAACAATTAGGAAGCCATTTCTGCCCATTTTTTTTTCTGGTTACACTTTTTCCCCTCTGTGTTGGAAGGATTGACCTCAAATCTATCCTTATCAGACAGGTGACCTGAAGTGCATGCTTCTAGCCACAGCCCTTCCAGGGTCACTGCTGGAAAGCCTCCCAGGCATGAAAAGAGATTTCTGTTTCCACAGCTGAACCTGCAGCATCCCTTGTCCACATAAAACCTGTCCAAGAAATGGGTAGGACCCACACCAAGCAGAGTGGTTGCTGGGGGTTCTTGGTGCCTGTGCCCATGTGGGCATCCTGCTGTGCTGGGAGCACGGGACGCCCAGGAAGCTCTCCTGCTTTTTTGCAAGTGAGCTCTCAAGCACCGGGCAGTATCTTGAGGCAATTTGGTAGGCACTGGGGGAGGCTGATGCAATTCTTTCTTTATTCCCCACTCTGTTCTAGTGCTGTAACCCAGCAAAGGCCTGTCTATCACAACTGGAACAGCATGCAGCCCTCACAGGCGCACTAAATAAAACCCCTGGTGCTGCTCAATGGCGCCTCAATTTCTGTTGTATTGTTGTTGCAGGAATCATACTTTCTTTTTTCATTTGTATCCTTGCTCTCCCTACCCCTTTTTTCTTTTGAAAAAATCCAAGAGTGATTAGATTTGCAAATGAATGGGCAGGAAAGTGACAACAAAAGTGAGCTGGAGCTGAGAGGCACAGGTATAATTGCTGTAATTAACTCAAGCAGCAGGGGCACAGCCAGTGTTGGGAGCATCGCTGGGAGTTGCCGTGGGCGAGAGATGGGAGAGGAAGAATGGCCAGCTGCAGAGATAATCTGCCTCAGGGGTCGTCGTTCCCCCCTTGAGAGCATTGATAAGAAAAGCATAGTTGTGCCCTGTCCCTGTGGCACGTCCGCTTAGGCTGCTGGGACCCACATCTCCCCAGATGAGGTGCAGAGGAGCTCATTCTATCTTGTACCAAAATCAATCAATGTCCTGCTTGGGCAGCCGCTTAAGGAGAGGCTCTCGTTTCCTCTAAGTCCCCAGGAGGTGGGGACACCCAGTGTGCGGCAGCAGTAGCCCCCTGCCAGACAGAGCCAGAGTAGCAGGGACGCAAAACCCCCTCAGCTGCAGCTGAGCCCTTGCAGGAGGAGCTGGGATAACTGGGGCCAGGTGACAGCTTGTCTCAGAAGCTCTTTAGCATCAAAATATGTTACTCATTTACTTTGCTAGGTGCTGATCTGTGACTTTATGGTTGATCTAAGACGTGGTCTTAATGATCTTCATTGCTGGCAGACTGAATAGGGAGCACGACCTTCTAAATTTGGAGAGAATCGCCATGGGTCCATATGGAGACACATGTATGGCATAGGAGATGGTGTTTCATGCACTCCTGATCATAACACCAGAGAAGTTTTACGATCAAAGAAGGAACCAGTATGTCTTTGCCTTAATTCCACTAGTTAGAGTTGTGCATTCACTTTTCTCCTCCTGGTAGCAAACCCTTCCATAATGTGTGTCATGTTCCTCCGGGAGCACTGCTTGATGCTCCCAGCACATGCTCCCTGCCCATTTCCATGAGCACACTCTGCCCTCCGGCAGAACACTGTGACATGTCTGCCTGCATGACAGGTCCTGCAACAGCTCTAGCTCTTGGCAGAAGGACTTCTCCTCTTTTTGTAAAGAGATGGGTGGCTGACTAAATACAGGTGTTAAAAACATCAGTTGCCATTGGCCCTATTCTGTGACTGTAATTTGTTGGGTGGGTGCATTAGATTTAGGGTATGAGAAGTTCACACAGGAAGACATAAACAAAACAACCCCCAAAAACTATATTTTTGGAATATGCACAGACCAGCAGGGATGTAAACAGTTTTCCTAGCTGGGACTATGGAGTGATGGAGGCGTTTGCAGGCAACCGTTGAGGGTGTGAGGCTCTGTAGTCACCCCTAGGAACAGGTACTCAGGCTTGTTGAAAGAGGACTGTGGATTTGTTGCTGAAAGATTAATGTTCCAAGCTGTGCTCCACACAGTGTTGAGAGCACATAAATATGTGTCTGGCGTATTTAGAAAAGAGATTTTATGAAACTGGGTAGGGAATGGTGTGTGTGCTTTGTTGTACAATAAAAACTTCCAAACTCTCCCTTTTCATTGTGGAAAATGTCTGATGTGAGGGTTGGGGAATGCAGAGTTCTGTGAACAGCTTTGGTTTAAACTTGCTACTGCTGATCAAAAAAGCTGTAGGATATAGGATTGGAAGAGGCTTTGAGAGATCACCTAGTCTGTCTCCTTGCCCAAGGCATATCCAGCTGCACCTCTTTGCCTTTGTCAATATTTTGACCGAGCTCTGGGCAATTTATTCCAGTGCTTCCCTATTCTTAACAGATTAGCCCAAATCTTCCATGCTGAAGTTGAATTTATTGCCTCTTATTCACCGTGGGCATGGAAAACTGATTACCTTTTTCGTTGTAGCAGCTGTTCAAATATTTGAAAAATGTTACAGTGTGCCTCCCCAGTCACCATTTCTTTATCTGGACATCCTCTGTCTGTTCTGTCTACTCTTGTTGGCCATGGATCCTAAACATTTGACCATTCTCCTTCTCTCCTGGGCTCTCTCCAACTGGCCTCTGTCTCAGAGTGGGACACTTAACATTGGACATAATCCTTCAGGGAAAAATCTACATCACAGGTCTGTGAGGCTGACTTTAGAGTCCCAATATGATACTTGTTTTCCCTGTGGTGGTGAGGCATGTTTTTTACTGCTTTTTAGGCTGTGGTGTGCAGTAACTTCCAGACTCCTTTTTGTACAATTGCCACCTAGACAGCTGTTCCTTTTTCTGTATTAATGAAGTTGATTATTCCTGCTTAAATCTAATTACATGAATATGTCCTGGTTGAATTTTATCTTGTGTTCTCAGATCATTTGTCCAGTCTTGTATCCTGTTTCTGTCCTGTAGTGTATTCAGCCCCACTCAGCTTGATGTCGTCTGCAGATTTAATAAGTATACTCTTTTTTTCCATTTTCCAAGTCATTAATGGAAACACTGACTAGCACTGGACCCTCCAATGAATACCTGTAGGATCTACTCAATACACCTTTCATTTGGCAATGTAATAATGCTAACTATTTTAAAGAAATGTTTTTCTAACGCAATGTTATTATCCCACAGTAGGTTCACCTCGACAATCTTCTCTTGAATATCTTGAGTCGCATGTCAAAATGTTGAGACATTGCACTTGCTGCTTCCCAAGCCCTGTAACTCTGTTGGAAGGGGAAACTAGATCACTGTGACTAGAGACATTGCCTAAAGAAATAACTTGCATCCTAATCCAGGAATAAGGATAGATTGTGCATCCCAGTTGCTCAGAGGTGCCCTGGGATGAGAGTTTGGGCAGGCACCCTGCTCCAGGCATGTCCCCTCTCCTTGTGCACATCCTGCTGCTGTCTTTGGTGGCTTGTGGCCCCATTCAGTGTGCCTTGCCCAACGGGAATGAGGGCACTATCTCCCAGCCTCAGGTGAGGAGTGGCACTGATATCTTGCCTGCTGGCTCTCTGGGCTGAGCCTTGACACAGCTTGGTGTGCTGCCAAGCACCTCAGCCATACATTAACTGGACTCTCTTCCTCAGCCTGTTCTGCAAATGGGCATTTAAATGCTCTATATTCAGCAGACAGCTGTCAGGGAATATCAAATTGCAATTGTCTGCCTCTCTTCTTGCTTGTATAATTGTATGGTAAAAAGCAGAATACCAATTCCCCAACCACACCAATAGGTAATACCATTTAGGTATTTTTAGCAAGCAAATGTGCCAAAATTTAGAAGCTACTAAATATAGAAAGTCTCTGGGTGTTTTTTTTTTTTGTTTTTTTTTTTTTTTTTGTCTTTTCTTGAAATCTTATTGACAAGAAATCTCTCTCATGTACTTTGGAAAGAAATGAAACAATCCTTTCCAGTGCGGGGAAAGTTTTTTGTTCTGACCCATTCATTCCCAGCTGTATTCCAACATCACACTGAGTGGTGTTAGCATGTCTGAAGGGACTCTTTCTAAAGTTCTAAAATTAAGGTTTTTAGTTTCTCAGCTCTGCCAAGGAAAGACTCATCTGCCAGTGCACCGTGCTGTGAATGGGTGAGAACTGGATCAAAAACTCAGGAGAAAGGGAAAAAAACCCAGTAATAATCACACCAACCAACATGTTGAATGCTCTCTTAGTCATTCTGGGGTTTGCCCCCTTTCTGCCTATTCCTTGTCCATATTCCTATCTAAAGCCCTGATGCTGAAGTCAAGTCTAGGTGTGTATGTGTAGGATCAAGGGGCACAGATGGGACCTTTTCAGGGCATTAACCCCTAATTAGCTGCTTGAAAAACTCATATTACACTTTTAGAAATAATTTTAAAAATAAGGGCTGATCCAAATTTGTACTCAAGTGGTGTGACTCATCAAAATGTCATCAAATTACATTAAAAAATTCTTCTTAAAGTGACTTTAATCCCAGTAAATACACTGTAAGTTGTGGATGCTACTGGAACATGTAAGAGTGTCAGCAGAATTGGGATGCATGTTTGCTGGTACGATAGGTCAGGTGACCAGAGTGGGTCTGGTTTTCTTGTGGCTTATACTATTAGAAATTGAGAGTACTTGTGAAGTAGAAAATGGGTGTTCTGCTATAAAAGGGGGGCATCTGGCCCTGGATACCAAAGACCTGCTTCCACATGACTTACACTTTTTTTTCTCAGATGTTTCTGATTTTGGCATGTTGCTTACTTTAGCCAGACCCCTTAATGCAAGGCTGGGGAATGGTATTTGAAAAGCATAAAGGTTGCTCTTTTTGGAGCTACCGGCACATAGAAAAGGAATGTCTAGAGGTGCTTAAACAGAACATACTTTCCCAGCTTGCTAGAGAAGTGGGAGCTGAATTGAGCCTTGTTTCCCTTTTGTCCTGAAAACCTCTTCCCAGATGGGCATAGGCCTAGCAGCAGAAATCACGAGATGATTGGAAAAGTGGAAAGCAGTAGAGCCTTTTCTTCCCTCTCTGGTGTGCAGCACCCTGGCCACACACAAGCTCTTGGGCCATACTTCTGCCACAGTTTTTTGGTACAATCCAAGTCAGTGCAGTAAAGGCCCTGCTGCCTGGGAAGATCTGCACAGCTCTCTGTAGAGATCCTTCGTAGGATGTAGCCATCCTCTGGCAGTGTGTGGAGGGGCTCAGAGTTGCAGGGCAGGGAGAGTTTCTTTAAAGATGATTGCTGAGCACTTGGGGTTACACTTGTTCTCAGTGGGTTCAGCTCACTGACATCTCTGATGTACACCTCAGAGAAGGGGACATCTCTAGGGCATGAGCTCAAACAAAATTAGAAGATGAGCAGGTATCAGCATAGAGCAGAGTATGGAGATCCAGTTTACTCAAATTATTGTGGTTTTGCACAATTGCTGGCTGAAAAGCTATTTTTCAGAGAGTTAGAATTTGAACTTTGTGACACATTCATCGAAGCACTCTCCTGTATGGGTTCTCTGCTGGTGTTGAATTCACATTTCACATCTCTTCATAGAAATTTGGTTTCTCTTCTGTTGTTGGTTTGCCCATTTCCATGAATGTTCTCAGATAGAGATGTACCTGTGCCATAGGTTTAGCTGAAATTTGTCCACAAATTAAAAAATTCTGGGGAGGTGGGGGAGGGAGGAGGAATAGTATGCTGCCGGAGGTGCACACAGTATGTACGTGTGAGCCAGCTTCCCTACAAGCAGGCTGGTGCATTTAGCAGCAAGTCCCAAGCAGTCTCTTCCTCACTCTTGCTGTTAGTACCCAGAGCATTTTTACAGCTTGCCTGCTTGGGAGGCCTTGGGGATGGAATCTTCTTCCTTTCATGCAGCTCTTGCAGGAACTCCTGTCTTGACATACTTCCATGGCCTCCACATACCCCTTTCCCTAGCCAGAGTCCTCTGCCCTCCCCTGCATTGCTTTCTTCTCTCTTTTCAACAACTTCTTGTTCTTCTGTCCCTCTCTTGCCACTCTTCCACCCCTCTTACTAAAAGCTGGCTTGGGGAGCAGCAGAGAGGGTTAAACCCTCAAGGTCTCATGGCTGGAGAAGCGCTGGTGGCCTCATGCATGGTAAAGTGCCTTTTTGGCATGCAGAGCTGTGAGCAACCACCCTCTCCCTCTTCCCCTCCTCGGGCTCTGTGCCAGCGGGCAAGCATTTGCAAAGCAAAATTACAGAGCTCTTTGGGTAATGATCTGCCCATTCGTTCTGTACAGCAGGTGGCTGGAGGCTGAATCTGCGCCACTCCCTCTCAGCTCAATTCTCATGCACATCAGGAAGAGATGGCTATTCCTCCCTTACAGCTGCTTCCAGGGAAGAGAGGCCAGGGGAGTCACCCTCCCAGCAGAAGGATGCCATGGGAGTGAATCTCTTTCTGCAAGGAGCCACAGTGGGCTCCGACCAGAAAGGCCAGACTCAAATGTCAGGGACGTGCATGGGCAGAGAGGAGAGGCCATCTTCACTCCCATCATACAACGTGGCTGTGCAAGAGAGCAGCACCATTTCCCAACCTGCCAATTCTCCTCGGGGCATTAGGGCCAGAGAGTTGGGATGCATCAGGCACATCCCTTCTAAAACCTCTGTTCCTCTGCCTAAAACCTCGGATCCTGTGAGTCATAGACTGGCTGCAGGGAACCACCAAACTGCTGTCATTACTGGGGAGGGGCTGGGAGGCTGTTTTGACTTTCCTGCAAAGCTCTGGGATAGCCTGCAGTGCTCGCTTCTGGTCCCAACTGCTTACCCTCTTGCATTAAGCCAAGTTGGATAAGTCCTTGAGCAACCTGGTCTAGTGGGAGGCATCTCTGACCATGGCAGGGGGATATCGGGACTAGATGATCTTTAAGGTCCATTTCATCCCCTTAACATTCTATGGTTTATCTGTATTTCTCCTCTGCTGTTTGCTTACTCAAAGAAAAGCTAAGGAGGTGTGTATGGAGTCTGAAAGGCCACCAGTGAACAGGCTCATCCTGGCTATGATACATCCATGTGATTTTCCACTCTTCCCTTCCCTTCATACTGCTGCTGAAGGCTTCCCATATCAGTGCCATCCTGCTTTCCCCTCCTGCCCTGCCAAATCTTTCTTGGAGCAATCAGCCTGTAGGATTCCTTTTTACTGTGTTGGGAAGCACAGTCTTTTTATATCAAAAGGAGGGAATGAGTATCAGGCCACAGAAAAAGAGAAGCAAAAGACCCCATAGCATGTCATATCCACTTTTTTTTTGGTTGCTGCGGAATAAACTCTGAGAATTAGGAAGTTGAAACTTTTTATCTTTTACACTGTTTAAAAGGATGGGTGATATATCCTGTTCTGGATAAGAACTCAGCCTGTACCTCTGTGCCCATTTTATCTGTGGCTCTTAGCACTCTCTCCTCTCAGAAGGAATCCTGTTAGGAGTCTCTTATCCGCATTTATCTTGCAAAATAAATATTTAACAAACAAAGACAAATACTGTTAAAGGGCATTCTGAGACATTAACTTATTCCCCTAAGCAATAGAACAAACAAAGCAACTTCATTAGCAGTAATATAGCATAATGCCCGAGTGTCTCACTTTGGGTGGAAGAGCTGGGCTTGCTCAGGTAAGCCAGGATCTCTGGAGACTAGGATGGACCAAATTACATGCACAAGGATGGAGGCTCTTCCATGACACAAAAGTGAAGCTCTCCTTCTTGGGGAGTTCAGCTTGGTCTGGCAGTAAAATTTGTGTGGTCACAGAAGTGACATGCAAAGCTGGGACAGTCACAGATTCCTAGTCCTGCTGCAACTCCTGAAGGCAGTCAGAGCATCCAGAGGAAAAGATGTGAATCTGCTGTCCTGGTGTGGTTGCCCCTGGGGCCCCATGTTATTTCTTACGCTTTTTGGCTTTTGCGTGAAAACAAAACCCAGTGAGCAATAACTTCACAACAGCAGACAGAGGAAGACAGGGTGAAATGGGGGATAACAGAAATGTGGATTGTAGTGAAAGAGGTAGTGAGGGGATAAAAAGACCATATGGAGGGGATGAGTCCAGGGGACAGAAATCTGAATTATGACCGCTTCCTAGCCCTCCAGAAGTTTAGTTCTTTTCAATGAAGTGTGGGTCCTGTAAGAAATGATGTGTGATAGAGCGCATCTTTATATATAGATACCTGAAGTACTTTAAAATTTGTTATAATCTGATAAAATGTTAAGTGAATTGCAATATTTTTCCTGTCTCTTGTATCTTCTCCCTTGTGGTCTTAAAGCACATTGCAAGCTTTCCATTCATTAAGTTTCCCAGCATCTTTGTAGGGCAGGCTTATCTCTGGACTACAGATAGCAAAATTTAAACTAAAAGTTCAAAATGCTAAGCTGAGAAGATGACCCAGCATCCCAGGCTGCATAATTTGAAGCCTGTCCATCAACACAGTCACACATACAGCTGCGCAGGAGGGGCAGTGACTTGTGCAGAGCCCATGGAAGAGCTGAGGAAGAGGAGGCTCTGCTACCTCATATTTGTGCTGGCACCTCATGGGAAAGCTTCATTCACTGGCATGGGACTGACTCCAGCACAAATGCAGCCATGTGAGCAGTCCCCAGAGGCAGTTGTTAAGTGCTTAGGACACAGCCACTTCGGGCTTTGAAGTCTGTGGCTGTGCTCAGGGCAGGTCCCTCATCACCAGGGCCACCCAAAGTAGCTCTGGCTCCTCCAGCCCTTCTCCAGTCCATTTCTTCCTGTCATCTCTGCATCACTCAGCCCAGAAATAAACGCTGCTGCCAGGGATTGGGTGCCTACATGTGCTGCCTTTTTGGTGGCAGTCTTGGCCAGTCATTTTGCTCTTAGCACGATCACCCTGTGGAGAAAATATTGCAGCAGTGGTGTAGAGAGGTCTGTCTCCCTCAGCATGTGGTGTACCTCCAGCAGATGAAAATTTGGTACTTTCAACACAAGAAAAGGCAAAACTGGGGATGGGCAATTTAGTCTCTTTAGACTTCTCCCCTATCTGTATTTGTTTTTCAAGAGTGTTGGCTTCTCTGCCTCTCTTTGCTGCTGGACAGCCCTGTCACAGCCTGTTAAGTCAGCGGCATCTCTCAGCACTACCCTGGTGCTCCCTCCTGCCAGCAGCCTGTGTCTGTACACTGGAAAAGGACTGAGGGTACCCATGCCTGTCCCGGGCATGAGTACCCTCCTGACTAGCTTGGCCAGGCTGGGCCAGAAGTGGTGGTTTGGTGGTGATTCCTGTGGGCATTGAGTGGGTTGTTTGCAGTCCTGTTCCTGGGACACTTCGTCTCAGAGATTGCCACCTACAGGAACGTGACCTCTTGCCTGAACTACTCCCTTCATTGCTAAGCTATTAGTGGAGAGCAACAAAGTGGGGCTTGCTGCAACATTGCTCCAAGACACAAGAGCTTCTTCCTCCCAGGCAGGTCCTACTGCTGACTTGGGGCTTGGGTCATTTCTGCACCCAGAGAAGACAGGATTGGATTTAGATCTTGGATGCAGCTGCACTAAGCCAGAAACATTAGTCTTTGGTAAACCAGAGCTGGCACAGGCCCTTAGGCCTATCAAAGTGATGCAATTTTACCAATATCAAATCCTCCTGAAAACTAAACATGTTCCCACCCCTGGGAGGATCCACTATGGAGCCAGGTAAGTCTGGCTTGGAAATGTGTACTCAGTTTGGATCTTGGTCCTCTCCTCTGACTGCTCTGCAGCATACACTCCTGAAAGAGGTTCTTCTCAATCCCTTGCACTTGTGCCACTGAATAAGGAACAGGAGATGCTGCCAGAGTTCACACTGAGTGCCACAGGGATCTAAAATAAATACTGCCATGTAATAGATTTTTATCCACTGCCTTGCTGTAATCCCCATCTGAATCCCTTCCAAATTGCAGTCAGGCAGCTGATTGTACAAGTCAAACATTGATTCAGCTGCTCTCAAAAGGGATTCAGGGGGTACAGGCTGGAGGGAGTGCTAGCCAGGGTGCTGGAACAATGGCATTTATTTGTTATAAGATGAAGGGTTAATCTCTTCCCACAGCACCCAGCACCAGAGTATCTCCCCTTTCCACACACGAGGAAGAGGTACCCACACAAGGAGGAGGTACCCACAGAAAGGACAATTGCTGAAGCAGTGAGCCTAGCACCTTGAGCAGCTCTCCTGCCCTTCTTGGCAGGGCTTCACAGGGCAGGATCACAGTTGCCCATGGCTGGCTTGTAGAGCCTGCAGGCTGGGAGACTTCCTTGCAGTGTTAGGTAATCATCTGCTCCTCTGGGGTCGGAGCAAACTGCAGTTTCCTCAGCATCTCAGATAGTGTGTGTATCAGGCTTTGCTTCCTGGGCTGTATCTGAAGTTTCAAATAGTCCCTGTTGAAACCCTTGGCAAGGATTGCTCTTCTTCCTAGGGATGCTTGGTATCAGGGGCAAGGCTGACCTGGTGTCCAGCACATGGGGTCCCTCCCAGGTTTCTTTAGCCCATCTCAGCACCTGTGTGAGGGGAAGGACCCCAGAAGCAGCCCTGGCATCCTGGGCAGTGGCTACCAGCACCGCTCTGCTCACACCTTCTGGCTTTCCTAATGTATGCTGTTTTTTTAGGGTCAGACCTTTCAAGTCCTCATTGTTCTATTTCAACTTCATTTCATGCCCCCTCAATGGGCTGCAGCATTGTGCTTTTCTATTTGCCCATCACTTCCCTGGCATCGGTGGGGTCAAAACACAGGGCTGTCACAGACATGGAAAGCCTTGGTCCTTGGGATTCAGAAAGTTACAGGCTCATACAGGGGAACATGAGCTCTGGTTCAGGCCAGCTTCTCACACCAGCCTTTCAGCTTCCAGAATCATGACATTAATTCCTACCAGTCAGGATTAGGACTGTTTTGCTCTACCAGTGGTGACTTCTGCAGCACTCAGCCTCTTGCAGACTTTTATCCCTATGCCACGCTAGAGACCATGGGAGGAAATCCAGCAGAGCCAGTTGCAGATGGAGTAAGCATAGCTCGCTTCCAGAGATGGGGAGAGGTTGGAAAGAAGTGTTGTGTAAAGAAGTGTTGTGGCCTGTGCCAGCTCTGGTTTACCAAAGACTAATGTTTCTGGCTTAGTGCAGCTGCATCCAAGATCTAAATCCAATAGGTCATTGCAGCAGAGACCAGTTATTTGCCTGTGCTTTGTACAATGCTGGGCCCAGAACTGAGTCTTCAGTGAGTACTTTTACAAATCCTCTGTCCTTTCTGTTTGATCTTACAAGGGTTCTGCTGGTGCTGGATTAGCTATGCAGCATCTCCACCAGGTTAAGAGCTTGCTGGAGATGTTCTCCATAGTTCTCATGGTTCATGCATGATTTGTGAGCACAAAGATCTTGGGCACCACGCTGAACCATGCTGAACCATGCTGTCTTAGGCACTAGTTTTAGGTACTTCAGCCTCTGCTCAGCAGCCATTGCTGCTGCCTGCAGCAGAGCAAAGTGAAGAAGACAGAAGTAAGCAGGAGGAAAGGATGCAAAGTCCATGAGTGACCGCTGAGTGTTGTTTTATAGATGGGGGCTAGATAACTGGCAATGATGGTCTGCTGGAGCAGGGGAACGAAATTCCCCTGGATGTTGATCACCAACAGATGAATCAGAGAAGTTCAGTCTAACCAAAACAGATCTGACCAAAATCTCAAGTTTAGCTAAGAGGAATGTTAAACTATCAGTGAAATGGCTTAAGAGTTTCTGTGTGGGGTATTCAGGCTCATTTCCACAATTGCAGCAAACAAGCAGGATTAGGGTGCAAGCCAGAGTGGCTGCAGCTTAGGGGCTGGGACAACCATGTGTAAGGGAACAAGGGGATTGCTAGCAGCATTTGTCTCCTACTTGACTTGCAACTTTGCAGATCAAGTCAAAATTCATTGAGGGAGAGGAAACCATTTAATCACCTGATTCACAGAGAATCCTGCTGCAACGACACTGGCCACAGACTCAGGTCATCTCAGGTTGGGGAGGGAGAAGAATGGAGCTGCCCACTCTCCAGAAGAGTGAGAGCAAGAGGCTTAAGGCTCCTCAGTGCTAGAGAAAGTAACGGAGTGCCCTGCAGCTCACAGCCCTTCTTGAAAATGATGGAGGCTGACAGATCTGGGATTAATCTAAAGGTTTCAGCTCTCTGAGCACTGAGTGGAAATTTGCCTGGAAACCATAGCATAGGAGCTCAACATGATGAAAGCACTAACTGGAAGGGGGGAGGCAGAGGCAAGTGTGGGTCAGATAGCTCACCCCACCTGATTATGCACAGAGGCTAAAGCCCTCATCTCTTGCTCTCTCTGCTATGTGTCTGGGTAGAGAGGGAAGGTATTTAGTGCTAATAGGAGCATTAAGAAATAGGCCACTTTTATTTTGTACATTAGGCAGGCTCTGCTGCGGGTGCAACTTTGCATTGCTAATTAGATTCAAAGGCAAAGCTATACTCTCAGTGCTCAGCACTCCTGATTGTACCTGCTCATGCTCTCAGAGGAGCCAGGTCAGGTAGCCTGCACAAATACTGCAAGCTGTGTTTTTCCCTATGCAGGTATTTGTAGGTGCTAGGCTGCTTGTGTGGGATGAAAAGACAGAGTGGGAGGCTGACTAAGAGCTGGAGCCAAGGTGTGCTCTGCTGATGCAAACTTGGACTTCTCTTGCTCATCTTGTCTAGCAGCATATGGGAAAGGCTACATCCTTCTCTGTCTATAGCTTTCCTGTGAGACTAGGACACTGACCTACTCCTGAATGTGGAAGGCCAGGACTTATGTGATTCAGCATCCATTAAAACTGCTGCTTTAGCCCATAAAGTTATGGGGACATACCTACTTTTTTTCTACTACACCCTGGTGCTGTTTGCAAGGAAGGCTGCATATGTCCCCCCTTGCCCTCAGAGACCAATAACCTTTAGCTGAGGCTGATGAAAGTCTTTTCTCAGTGCAAGAAAATCACAAATTCTGTACATTCTGTACTACGTGAGTCTCCAAGCATTAGCACAGCTGTCACACTTAGCCACGTCTGCACGTTCATGCCTTCATATCCAATTCCAATACAACAGTGCCATCACCCCTGTTGCTCACATCAAAGGACTGAATGCATCACAGTGCACAGTTTTAACTCCTTTCAGTTTAGCTTGCTCTGTAAATACATAACCCACAGTGAGTGGGCATGTGTAATATATCCCTGTGTATGGTTCTGCTTAGTGCTGCGGATGGGGCTGCTGATCTGATTATTTTAAAGTCACTGGGCTACATCTGCTGTAGGTATAAATTGGTACAGCACAGTGGTGTTGCCAGTTTATGCTAGGTGAAGATCTGGCCTATAATGTGAATCTATAATAGAAACTTGCTTGTGTTCCTGAAAAGAGGAGATATTTTGAGTGTATAACCAAATTGGCATTCTTATCCAGGCGTTTTCATGGTATAATTGGTATTTCAAAATTATAAGAAATTAAGTATATTAAATTATTAAATAATGTAGCAGTGGAAGGCTAGTTTAAGGTTGTGCTTTTTATCTATTTGAAGTGATATTGTTGAACTAAAATCAGCATGGTGATATGTCCCAGCACACAAACTGGATATGTACCAGAGATGAATGAACACAGGCACAGTTTCAGACCAACCAGCCAAATCTGAACACGTGTCCTCTTCTAAGAAAGGAGTTTAAGAGAAATAATTTTCAGCTCCAAGATCCACACACCCAGTCATTATCACAAACATTATGATGGTCTCTCCCTGCTTATATTTTAGAAAAGCTCAAAGCCTGAATTGCAATACAGTCGTTGCTAATTCAGAGTAAGTGGGTTACTCTGCAGCTGGTGTCTGTTTACCCATCTGATGTATGAATAGCAATCGATTTGGATTTTTTCTCTAAAGATGGTGTGATAGTGAGTATGAGATCATTGCCAAATCTCCATGAGGAATTATGCTTGGTTTGGCTAGAAGACTGATGCAGATTGGCCGCCCTACTAATGGGTGTAGCGCACAGTCCTCTCTAGCCTGGGGAGTTGTTTTTCCATGGGCATCTTCCTCTGTATTCAGTCTCAGAAATGATAACAAATTATAGCAAATGGAGGAAATAAGTGCTCCAGTTTTGAGTCCTGTACTAGATGAATTTCCAATAAATGTATGCTAATACTCATGCTGGGTTTCCTTTATTACCTTCTTTTTGTTATTTTCTATTAGAATTACCCTCCTATAACACCTTACCTCTTCTTCAGAGAGACTGCCAAGATTTGGAGATGATTGCCTTTTTATTCTGCTATTATATGATTATTATGTATAATAATAGAATCATAGAATATCCTGACTTGGAAGGAGCCCACAGGGATCATCAAAGTCCAACTCCTGGCCCTGTACATGACAGCCCCAAAATAACACATGTGCCAAGAGTGTTGTCCAAACGCTCCTTGCACTCTGGCAGCATTGGTGCCATCACCACTTCCCTGGCGAGCCTGTTACAATACTCAACCACCCTCTGGGTGAAGAACGTTTTCCTAATACCCAATCTAAACCTCCCCTGGCACAACTTCGCATCAATTCCTTGGGTCCTGTCACTGGTCACCAGAGTGAAGAGATCAGTGCCTGCATCTCTGCTTTCCCTCACAGGGAGGCTGTAACTGCAATGAGGTTTCCCCTCAGTCTCCTCTTCCCCAGGCTGAGCAGACCAAGTGACTTCAATCACTCCTCAGACAGCTTCCCCTCCAGACCCGTCACCGTCTTCTTAGCCCTCTTTTGGATACTCTCTAATAGCTTTATGTCCTTCTTATATTCGGTGCCCAAAACTGCACACAGCTCTCCAGGTGAGGCCACACCAGTGCTGAGTAGAGTGGTTACTTAATGGTAATATTGTTAATTGCTTTCATAAACATAGATACACCCAACAAAGCTTTACAGCTATTTCAAGCTCTTTTTAACTTTTCTGAAGTCTGTTCTGAGCTGTTAATCTCATTTGAGGACTGAGGTGTGGGACGAAGCCCTTTTCCTGATCAAGTTGACAACAAGTCTGCTACTTTGAGATCTTAGGAGACAAAGCACCAGGTAAGCTCTACATACTGTTGGGAACATCACAGAAGTAACTCTGTGAAACAGCACTGCGGTTTGTGTTTATTCTCCCTGGGTGATATCTGCATTAAGGCACTTCGTTTACAAGTGATGACAAAGTTGTTCTCTGCTGCAAGCTGAGCCTGAAGGCAGGAGGCCAGTGTGTGATGGAAAAGATGGAGTTTCTCAGAGCAACACATTGCCTTTGCTTTCTCACAGCACAGTTTTGAGGAGGAAATTCTTTGGCTTGATGTTTAAGTACCAGAGACAGAATCAGTGATGCTGGGAAGAATTCAAGGGTGGGAGGGAGGTAAATGGGCTTGGATGAATCAATAACAAACTTGAATCTTTGATCAAAACATGAAGTGACATGACTGCCTCCTTCCCCTCCCTGCTGCTGTCTGTTCCTGACTTGGATAAAGCTCAGGGAAGTTGGGGAGTAAACAAATCTTTTTTAGTAAGTGACTTTGCATCTCTACACAATCTCCACATATGGGGATATATTGTGCCAGTCCCTAGGATGATGTAACATGACAAGTGAAGAGACAAAAGATATATGAACCTCATGCAAGAGACCATGTGCAATTTCTGTCTTTGTGGAGCAAGCTATACTGCAGACAAGCCCTCCAGCAGGGGAATGTTAGAGCTCAGGTTTGTCTGGGTTCTGTTTTCCTCTGTGCTTTTTGAACATTAGGTTGGAAAAAAGCTAAGCTGCTAAGACTTGAGTTTTGGTGCTTTCCCTCACCCCACTGCTGCTGTTTCAACGCTGGCCTTCCTTGCTTAGCTTCTCCTGTGTGTCTCACAGGTGGTTGGAGCACTCTGCTGCTTCCATACCCTCTGCCAAGCCTGATGCTCCATGGCACGACTTCTGGTGCTGCCACTTCCAGGTGGATGTGGAGATAACCAGCAATGTGTTGGCTCTCTCCCAGCCAGTCCCTGCCAGGGAGACAAAAGCAGCACTTAGAACAAACATTATCTTTTGCAGTACCTGAAGCTGTGATAAGTTGGGATGGTACTCGTGAGAAAAAAAGCATTGTGCATTGAAAGCTAAAAGAACTGTCACCTCAGATCTGAGTGTCTGCTTGCTGGCATGAGACCACTGCTGAACTTTGAAGACATGTTTTTCCACATAGATTTGAGAGCTGCTAATGCCATGACTTTGCATCATCACTGTGACAGGAATTAATCTGTGACATTGCAATGGAATTAAAACAGAGAAGAAAGTGGTGGAACCTAGCCCAGTATGCCCAACTTTTGAAAGTTCCTGCCAGGACCTGCTTCCAGTGGAAGCTCCCCTAAGCTTACACCTTTCTCTGAGGCAAAGTTTAGAAACTATTCCACTAAGGCACTTTAATACAGAGGTGCTGCTTACAAAGTGGATTGCTCCAACATGTAATATGTTGGCATGATTTTGGTCACTCTGTATGCTACAGTCTCTGCACAGTCTACACTGCAGAAGCTTATGGTCATGTGTTAAAGGCGGCAATGCTGGTTTATGGTCCATTTTATACCACTATGTGCTGCCCCGAGCCAAGGTTGCAGCCTTGCAATGGTGTAAGTATAGCTGATCATGCCTTGGGGCAGGGGGATGGATTATATAACCCTTGAAGTCTCCCTTCCAGACCTATTTTCTGTGATTGCAATGCACATGAACCTTGGAGGAAAAACTAACCTGCAGTGCCATGGCACTTTTTCCACCAGCTCTTCATTTGATGGCTCCTTTCTAGATGCAAATCCTTCACCCATTCTTTCCCCTTGTCTGCAGCTCTGTAATTCTCCATATAAGTGCAAAACCACTTCCATGGGAATAACTGATGCCTTTTCCACTAGCAGAAGTTTAGCTGTGTCTCTTGCCCCATGGTTGGGCACCCTGCAGCCAGAAGAAGATGCTGCAGAAGCAGTGTCAGCTTTTTTCTGCCTCTGAGTCGTTTGTTCCAGCCCCTCTTCCCCAGTTGCTGCCGACAAGGTAGCAATTATGCTCCCATCGATCCCTCGTCTTCAGGAATCGCCCTGTGCACACTGGCACACTGTCACAATCAATAGCCCAGCCCGTGTGCAGAGACAGCGAGGGGGCCAAAGAGGCAATTTGCTCACTGGACAGGTTACGATGAAATAATATTGTGTCAGGAGGTGAAGTGCCAGAGTGGCTGGCACTAAATATTTCCCTCTGTATTGCCACAGGGAAAGCCAGGGCTTGACGAGATTTAAAGTCAGGCTCAATACCTGCTGCTTAGATCCTGGAGATAAAGTGTAACTGAAAGAATGTGGGAAAACAATTGTTTAGGAGACAAAATTGATGTGGACCCTTAAACCTATCACTTCAAAATCGTTCTTACTGGGACTGAGAGGAGGAGATTAAATACCTTTCATTTTTGACCTCTAGCTGATAGGTATTAAACACATACAGGGTTCATTGTGGATAAAACTCATGGCTTCCAACAGCCAAGCTCAATCAATTAGCTTATTGGTAAAAGACAAATATTGCAGGCAAAGAAAGGAGTTTCATGCCTTGACAGTCGCTGCTGTCATCCCATCTTAGAGGCATATTACAAATGAGGCAATCAAAGGTATCACTTTCATCCAATTTTTAACAGGCAAAGTAGGGGGAATTTCAAGACTTCTCTGAAATATTTTTATTTTGTTTTCAGTAGCCCCTTGATGTTGTATCTCAAATGAAATGAGTAAAGAGCTTTATGCCTGTTACTCCCTGGTTCAAAGCTCATGCCAGATATGTGGTAGTCATCTCTCCTGAGTGAAATACATTACAGTTTTCAGCTTTGCTGGGCATAAGCAGAGGACACTGTGGGTGCTGCTTAGCTCAAGGTCCTTGGTGACCATACTACCCACTTGCACCCACTGCTCTCCTCCCAACATAGATCAAATACTTAGAATTACACACAATTATTTAGACACACAATACTGCTTTCTGTCTTGGAATCTGTGTTAATTTGCACAGGATAACTGTGGAGCACTATTGATCTGGAGGCTGCAGAGCCAGCACGAGTCATCCAGGGGCCCAGTGAGCAGCCTGCACTTAGACTGGCCACAGACTGCTTTCCAACACACAGGGACCTTATCAATGGCAGCACTGGGGTCCATCCCTCTAGTGTGCTGTGCCTGAGAGCACTGCCCCAGAGAAACCATGGGATGGCTGGAGGCTGCAGGAAACTCCAAGGACTTAAAACTCCGTTAAAACAGGGGTTAGTGTATGCATGGAAGCCAGCGATAACAAGGTATTCATTCAAATGTGGGTTCACAGGAAAAGAAGGCTAAGGGTTTAGACCTGGGAAACTGCCTGAAGACTGCTGCTGCTCCCAGCTATGCCTCACACACACTTTGCCACCTCAGATGCATTGTTTAGGCCAGATTTTTCATAAGTGCCCAGTTATTTGGAGTGCTTAATTAGTGCTAACCCAAGTGTGGAGCACCTGCAGATGCCCCTCCGTCAGCAGAACCTAGCAATCCTCTGTACATCTGTTCCTCAAGTCAACCAGCATTTAGGCATCTTGCAGTCATAATGGAGGCTTTCTGCTTTTAGCATCTCTTAATTTCCACCTTTGTGAAATGGAGGCAATGCTGCAGGAGATAAACAGCTTAGTGGGAAGCCCACAGGCCAAAATAGCCTTTACACACTACATGGCAGAAGGTAAATCTTGGGTAACTTGGCACTCCTAAGAAAACCTGGGTCTTAAGTGCCATCACAGGCTGCTCCCCCCAGCTGCATGGCTAAGCCCTTGGAGTTTCCTGCAGCCTCCAGCCATCCCATGGTTTCTCTGGGGCAGTGCTCTCAGGCACAGCACACTAGAGGGATGGACCCCAGTGCTGCCATTGATAAGGTCCCTGTGTGTTGGAAAGCAGTCTGTGGCCAGTCTAAGTGCAGGCTGCTCACTGGGCCCCTGGATGACTCGTGCTGGCTCTGCAGCCTCCAGATCAATAGTGCTCCACAGTTATCCTGTGCAAAGGCAATACAGGCCCCTTTGTGAATAAATGGGGGCAGCAACTTTTGAGCCAGGCCTGGCAAGGTAAGGAGCAATTCCCTGGCAAGCAGAGAGCATCTGGCTTCCCCCAGCCTGGCAGAGGCAAAGTGCAAAGCATGACCCACCCTCTCCGTGCTATACAGTCCCATCTCTGCCAGAGGAGTGGTGCTTATTTGTCACCACAGAAAGGAAAGCTCAGCCATGTGCAAGCACAACATCTGCTCGGCGAGGGCTGGCACTGCTTGGCACTCGCCAGCACGAGGCTCAGCACTGTTTGCTGGACCCCACGCCAGCTCCCTGGGGGATTTGCAGCAGTGCTGGCTGCAGTGCAAGAAGGGTCAGGGGGGCATGTGCCTCCTACCAGCAGGCTCAGAACTGCTGCATCAGAGCCTAAAGTGAAGATTCTGTGGCTGTGTAGAGATGTGAGCAGGGACGGGCAAGCTGAGGCCAGTGGGCTCTACCAGGGCACGTCACCTGCCTGTCCCTAGGGGTTAGGAGGACCTGGACAGAGTGGGCTGGTAGCTGATACGTGTTTGGCTGCATTTCCAAGGGTTTGTCATGAGAATTTGCATAATGCCTCCCTCTTTCTGTGGCATTTCCTACCTGGAAATGCATTTAACAAGGCATTTGGAGATTTCTTTATTTTTGTCCATTGCAGTGCAAATGGATCTGACTCAAATCCTTAAATGCCAACACTTTTTTGGCACTGATTTATCTCTGGGTATGACACTAATGTCTCCCCCTCACCAAGATACAGTAGTTAAGTTAAGCCATAGCATAGCCCTGCCTGAGGGCAAAAGGCAAAATGAACGGGTTCCTGTGCAGGGCAGGAAAGCTCTGCCCCAACCATGGGGCAGCATCAGCTCCCAAGATGGCCGGGGTATTGTGGGGCTTAGGTCTCCCCTCGCTGAACTGACAAGTCCATTCCTCTTATCTGTATTTGTGTAGTGATGAGGGCTTTCCACTAGAGAGAGACATGAGTACACACAGAAAACCTGTTTGCTATTTGTATCACACGGTTCACCTGGCCAACATGGTGCAAAAGGGAATGGCTGGAGCTGATCATGAAATGAGCTTTTTTGCCCTGCTGAAATTTTTGCTTATCTTTTCTGACTGACACTTGTCTTCAAGACGGGGTTTGGCAAAGACAATCCCTTTTTCTTTGTCATTCTTGCTTTAAAACAATCCATTTTTATCCTTTGTAGTTCTTACAGAAGTGGCCAGAATATATTGAAATACTGGACAGTCTTACAATTTAGAAAAAAAAAGAAAAAAACAAACTTGCCAAAAATACTTTTATTAGAAACACTTTTTTTTTGAGAACATGTTCAGCTGGTTGCTGTTTATCTGTTAAGAAACTGGATATTACCCAGGCAAAATTGACAAAAACCCAATTCAATGACCTCTGAAATATGCGTATCTTGTGGAAGGACCATGATGATATTGAACACTATACATTTAAGAGCAGAAGTAAAGCATAACTTTCTTAGCTGAAAATCCTAGGGAAATAGAAACGTGGCCAGGGACAATGGTGTTAATACTTCTTAATTTATGTGTCATTCTGTAATCCTTGTAGGCAGCCAAGCCTGTGCTTTGCACACCAGAGGAAGCTGGTCCTCTCAGCTGTTTCTCACCAAAGACCCACACAGCCAGCAGAACCAAACCCTCTGAGTGTGGTTTTGGAACAGTGCCCATTTGAAGGGAAGAGCACTGTTGAGTGAGGTGTCTTTAGCACATAATGTATTGTTACATGTATACAGTGCTGGTTTTCCTTTGGGGTCACCTGCAGCTGTGAGTGCAGAGGGTGCGTAGCACCTAAATCTGCTTTGCCTGGGATTTGTGCTGAGCATACAACTCAGGGTGGCAGGGCTGTGAGTCACACAATTTCTTCTATTTTTGGATCCTGTTTTTGAATGCTTTCCCCTGTGGTATATGGGTGGTTGGAGGAAACACACACTTGCAGGCTTCACATACTGCAAATAGAAAGTCTGCATTTAAAGGCCTCCTGTTGCTTACTTGCAGATCCTGCCAAACTTCAACCTGCTAGTCTTGATAAACACACTCTCCTGGGGTGTTGCTCACTGGGAACAGATGGTCCTATGGGAAACAGATGGCCTCAGAGCTGGGAACTTCCAGGAGCTTTTGTGGGAGATGGGATCCCATCCTTTACTTCAAAGGCCCATCCTGAAGGCACAGTGAGAGCAGTCTCCTCTAGCATGTTTCTCATCCCATGAGAAATCCCCTTTCGTTGCCATCAGGTGTGAGTGGGTATCTAAAGCAGGGGTTTCCAATGCACAGGCAGTGTCCACCTTTCTGAAGGACACAGAAGAAATCTGAGCAGTGGAGAGGGAAATAGGTAAAACATATAGAGACTATGAAGTAATGGCCTTATTCTTTGGTGCCTCCCGAATGGCTCCTTGCCCCCAGATATGTGTCTTGCATGACCTAGGGTAAGACCATCACACATCTCCATCATGACTGGAGACTGGGGTGTAAATCCGTTGTTTTAGGGCTCTTGTGAGTTAACATGGACCTGAACAAATCACTTTTCAATATTCACTCTTGAATCACAGTCCCAGCTTTGCTCTATATAATAATCTTGGGAAGCAGAGGTGCTGGATTTAGCTGATCCCTTCACCATCAACAGCCATTCCTGGAAATGAATCACTGTCTCTTAGATTGTCTCTCTGATTCTTTCGAAAGAACATCTGATATCTTAAAGAGATGTCTTTTCTTTTGTGTTTCTCTAACCTGGAGCTATTTTAGTAGCTGCTAGATTCATAATACCAGGGGCAGAAAGCCTCTCTGCAGCCTGGCCAAGGCACCCCTCTCCTAGTTTCATGTAGCATTTCTTGAGGGATATGGCCTGGACCCAAGAAAATTGTTAAGCTCCCAGTTAATATTTGTTCTTAATTTTCGCTTTGCAAATTGGCACTCAGCTAGTGCGGTTTTCTCAAAACCTGCAACCCTTTATTAAACCAGGTTTTTGTTTGCTCCAGTTTGAAACCCAGTCTTTCTGCGGGGAGATAATCCCACACATAGCGGAATAACTGTAGAGAGATACCATAGTTGGGAATTTCTGTCTCAGGGTCATGTTTTGTTGTATATCACTTCCTTCCTCTGTAACACCCCTTTGCCCGCCTAAAACCCCTCTCTCCACTTGTTTATGGATTTTCATTCTATTTCAGAAATCTGGTAAATGCAGAAGCCTTTAGACGGAAAATGTTGACTAAAAGCTGTTCTAACCCAATGTTTCTTGCCTCTTCTTTGAAAGCCCAGTGCACATTAAATGAAACATATATGCTTCTTGAAGCTGCCTGTGTTATTATTGGAACTGATGCACATTCACTCCAACCAATCTGTTTTTATTTGAACCACTTATTCTGTATGAAACCAAGCATAATAACTATAGTCAATATAGATATATTTGTTTTTATTTAAACTCCTAGGTGTGCTAAAAGCAAAAAATGCTTTTCCTCCCTGAAAACCAATATATATGTATAACAGACAGAAAATGTATGTATCAGTCAAAGCAGGACTGGCCCCTCCTGACATCGCTGGCACTGCCACCCGCGGCGGCGGGCGCGGGGACTGGGGCTTCTGCAGGGGTGGGAGGGGACCGGGTCTGTGGGGCACAGCAGCCTTCCCTGGGAGCCTGGCGGCTTTCCCTTCCCGGGGCTGCGGGCTCAGGGCACGGGCGGGCTCGGCCGGGAGCGCTGTGTGAGCGCCGGCGCAGGACGGGCGTTTGGCCTCGGCGGCGGCGGTCCCTGAACCGCTTGGGCAGTCTGGGGCACCTCCGTCAAAGCATTTTTTGGGAAGGGCGGCAAGTGCCATGCTTAGGGACCAAGGAGGCCAGAGCAGCAGGGGAGACCAAGGAGGAGTCCGAGGCCGCGTTGGAGCAGCGCAGCAGCTGAGCAGGGTCGGGCAGGCTGGGCGGGGGCTGCAGCTGCAGTCAGAGGAGGCGAAGGCACTGACCTCATTTTCCTGCATTGTTCTTGTGCTCAGGGCACTCAAGAGGGACGGCGTATAATGTGTGGGGAGGGAACTGGGGAGAATAAAGTAGGGAAGAGAGCCTTGGCAGAGGCAAGGACTATTTTCCCTATGTGCCCATTTATTTGTCTCAGTACCAGAATCGATAGTTAGAACTTTGTTCATTGACAGTGACTTAAATTGGTTGAACCCCCCTCCAAATCAGTAATCTGTTTTTGCTCATGACATCAAAATACCTCTATGAGTGGATAGAAATGAACCACTTTAGGGATGGGATTTTACTCCCAAAAGTTAACATGGAAGTTAACTTCCTTCTGTTCTCTTGGGATCTGCTCATCAGCTTTTGTTCATCTGGCAGCTTGTCACTTTTCATCATCAAGACGTTAATACGCAGGAGGAGAACTTCAAGAATGATCGAAATGGCTTATCAAGGTTGGAGGTGCAGTCCAAGGTGGTTTGTGTCTATCCTGGTTGCTTTTGAAATACAAGGTCATATTGTGTATTCTGACCATACACCTCATCAGCTACTACTTGTGCAAAGTACATGCAACTGCTTCCTTCCTATCCTTCCTCCTCAACCTTACAATATGTCAAAGCTAGGAAATGCTAGGATCTGGTGAGTAATCATGGCTGGGTCTTCTGTGTTTCACAGCTCCTCATAGAGCTCACAGACCATCACCTGTGTTTTCCCATGCTCACACCCATCTTTTCTGTTAGAGCAGTCCCCTCTTCTTGTGACAGCTTTAAGCCGACACTTCCAGAAAGATTCAAAAGCTTCAGTTTAGTTATTCTGTTCCCAGGCTCCTAGGCAGTCAGTGCTCATCACCAGAACCTCATTAAACACGCTGAATTGTGAATGGCTTGTTTCCAATACCATGGAGTTGTATCCAGCATGCCACTAGACCTGTTCTGAACTCCACAAAAGAAAGATCTCAGACCATTAGGGGAACGTAGACCGTTAGTTGGTATGCAGAGTTGATTGATCCAGGAGCATCTATTCAGCAAGCTTCAGACCCCAGTACCTCCCAGTTAATCCATTTAGCATTGTGTTTGTATGTTTGCTGAGGCATTCAAAGGGGCTTTATGGGAAGAAGGATTTCTCTATAATGAATGGAAACAAACAAGATCAAAAGGCAGAGATAAGCAAACAGACAGGATTTCAAACCTAACCTGCGTTTAAACTGAGTGGCTGTCGATATTAATAACATAAAAGCAGCAGTGAAGTGTGGCTGACACGTGCCAGGTAGAGAATGCTTAGAGACATCTGAAAATCCCATCAGAAATTGCAAAGGCAAATGTAATTAGCATGTCTGGAATTGTCTTAATTCATTGGGTTTATATTGTCTTGAGAAGCTGGCAAGGATCTTCTGCATATAGCTTGTGCAGGCACGACTTTGTCCTTTTCCAGTCCTTTTACCCCTTTTTGGCAGCCTATAAATGGAGGTAGGGGGTGATGCTAACACAGGATGTTCCTGCCTGTGGCATAAGGCATTTTCTCAGTGTATTCAGGATTCAAGACTTGTTGAAATTGCCAACCCTACTTGTCAGTTCTGCATGCTGGAAGAATTCAATTTTGCTCTGACTAAACATGCAGGTCAGAGGACAGAGGCATTACCGGAATGGTGTGGGGAGAGCAAAGTTGTGTGGGGGAAAGAGCCAGTGTGAGACACTGGAATGGGTAATGGCTCAAACATTTTTAAAATCACTGAGGAACTTTGCCCATTGTACCAAACTGTGCAAAGAAGCAACTGCTGATCTGTGACCACTGAAGTCCACCTCACAAATATTCCTCCTGATGGGAATTTGGACCATGAGTTAAGCCACCTGGTGGGACAAGTAAACAAGGCTGGGGGAGGAGAATATATCCACAGGGAAAGCCAAACTCAGCAGCTGTGATGAAAATCAGGGGAGACCATAGCCCAGCAATGTATTTGCTGAGGCTGGGTTTGCACACTCCTTCCCTCAGCTGAGGGAGGAGAGTTTTTGGATGTGTGATGCTGTAACCCCTGGTCAGGATAAGACAGAGGTGTGAACACCCACCACCAGAGGCTACAAGCCAGATAAGAAGGAGACCCTGTGGAGAATCCTCCCTTGCACAAATGGGCTCAGTTGTAGAACTCCCTGCCCTGCCCCTGGAAAGGCCACATTCATATGGGACGTGCACATGAGAGGCAGCTATCATGACTTAAAAGGTGTCATAAACCATCAAAGACTCCCAGAGTGCCCCCAGACTAATTTCTGAGGCCTTCCACCAGAGGACTGCACATGATCCAAAGTGTTCCAACAGATCCAGAGTTCATTGCAAAAGACAGTGTAAAACCCTCTCCCACAGAGTACGTGCTGGGGTGTTCCCACATATACCTGAACTATATTAATCCATAGAACTCTGTGCTTTGTGGGACCCCTGCCACTGAAAAGACTGAAGAAGAGGACCAGTGGGATGCCACTGGACCCACAGAGGGGTGATGTGTTTTTACTTAATCTGTCTCTCTCATTCTCTTTCTCCCCTACCTCCCTGTTTCTATTTCTTTCTATGGGTCTTTCTACCTCACATTTACTGTTAAATAAAATCCTTACTATTGACTTCGGCACGTGGTCTTGTTTGCTTTGTAATTTGGGTGGAGGCATCTCTGTAATAATTTCAGAAATTGGATCTTAACAGCAAGTGATGACATTAGTCAAAACCAAGGGTGGTTGAATTGACTGTGGATGTGCACTGCCTTTGTAGGACCAGACCCGAGGTAGATACAGTACCATGAGGAGTACAAAACCAACAGGTAGAGGGACAGATTGGAGAAATCAGGTATAAAGGAAATCCAGGAGCTGAAACTGCAGTTTAATGTATCCATAAGTGCACGTTTAGCAGGCAGTGCCTGATGACAACATAGGGATCTGGGGGCTCCACAGTAAATTTCCAAAGCCATTTGCTCAGCAGATTAGTGCGTAACCCAGGAAATCAATAGCCAAAAAGTATGTTTTATGTTGAAGCTGGCAAACAGGTACAAAATCACAGTAAATAAATGCAGAATGACTATACTCTCATGTCTGAATAAACACATCTGGTGTAATTGTAGGAGGGCTACAGTGCACCCAGGTACATTTTTTTGATGGGACTTTGGTAACGGAGGGATAGCCTCTGCTGGAATATTTGGCAGGATTTGAAGCAACGGTGGTGGGAGTACCCTTGTCAGGGTGCAGAGCAAGCTGCTTTTAGTGTCAATCAGGGCACTGGCCCTATACAGGGTGGGTCAGCACCACAAGTGTCAGCTGTAAAGAGACATGATTTGATTTAATGAACTCATCCAGGCAACTAAAGGGTTTATATGATTCCTAAAATACAAACATTACAGGGAAATCTATTTACTGTGACTAAAATAAAAGCTTATCTGGAAGTGAATCACAGACCCAGCTGTCACAGAGCAGTGGTTCCTGGCTGCGAAGTCATGAGCACAGTACACAGAACACAAGTGAATGGGCATTGCTACTCCCAAGACTCCTGACTAGTTCTGAAGAATATCTGCTATTTCTTGTCGGGTTTATGTGTCAGTGCTGCCACTACTGGCACCATTTCCAGAGCTGGTAAAGAAAAGGCGTGACAGCACTGCAACACCAACCCAGGTGGAGAAGCAAGGTGAGTGAATACCACAGTTTGGAAGAGAAGGGAGAAGACAGGTGTGACAATAGCTGAAGTAGAGTGAAAGGGCTGAGGAGGTCATACAAACAGATGCAGAGCATTGCTTGATTTCTAAATTAATCCCAGCTGTAGAAATGCTGTGCTTAAGCCAACAGGTTGCTGCTGCAACCTGGATCCATAGTCAAGGAGGGCTGGTGAGAGAAGTGGGCAAAACCAGGTTTTTAATGAAATACCTGTGTGGAGGTTAAGACAAGCTCTGGGTGAGTAAGGCCAGACAGAATGAGGCTGGAATCAAAGAAAGAAAATGGGATGATAGCAAGAGACTACAGACCATCTTTCCAAGTGATGTCTAGATTTGCATTGTCTATGGCCACACTGGCATTGAAATATCAAGTGAACTGCTGCTTTTGTGTCCCTGGAGGAATGGCCATAGCTGAAATAACTTAGCAGCCCTGGGCTGGTGGATTTGTTTTTATTTCAAAATATAATGATATGATTTCTCTCCTCCTACTGCCCCTTTTTCTCAAGTGTTTAGAATTGGTATTTCTGCTATAACTAGGTCATGGAACCTAAGTAGGTCAGGGTGACTCTCTAAATGTGACAGATCTAGAAGCAAAGTTGGAGAGGGAAGACCTGACTGTGTGTATAAACAAAAGGTGGCAAGCTGTGCATAGTGGGAGGGATGGTTCCTCAGGGAAGTGGTGAGAGCTGAGAAATACCTGTGTGGGAACTGAGAAAGAAAAGTGAGGTGTGGGGCAGGGAACAGTGTCGAAGGAGCAAGAAGGTTTGGGAATGGAGGACAAGATGATGGGAGGAGTAGGGAAGAGAAAGAGATGACAGCTGTAGATGTGAGGAGAGCAGAGAAAGGGCAAAGGGTTAGAGAGGGGCTAAGGCTGAGGAGGGAAAGAACAAGAGATGAGTAGGTGGGAGCAGCTGCAAAGGACTGGGAATGGGGTTGCATGGAGGATAGAAGGTGGCAAAACATGGGGAAAAGGCTTAGATAGTGAAGTGTATCTGAGAGGGAAAGAGTGTGAAGGGCACAACAGGGATGATGTTTTTAACTAGAGAGTGGAAAATGAGAGATCAGGGAGAGAAGAATGTGGTATTCACATAGTGTGACGCTGCCAATCCCAGAAAAGGTGTGGTGAAGCCATCATTGTGTCCTTTCCCTCCTCTCTGAGAAGGGTGAGCATGCTGAAGGCAAAATTACAGAAGAGAGGAGGGCTGTGACTGTGCTTGTGCTTCTCAGTTGCACCTCATTTTGCAGGGGCATTGCTGACTTTGATGTCAAAGCCCTGACTCCCATCCAAGGTTTGGTGTTCTTCCGCTCGAGTCATCAAAATTTGCTTCCCTCAAAAGCAAAGATGATGAAGTTGCAGTAATGAGAAGAGATGTTTACATCAAAGGGAGAAACCCCCAGGGTTTGAAAGTTAATCATTTTTATATGTCTAATTCTGTGTCTTAGTCACCCAATGCCTTGCACGTTTGGGGTTGCCAGGTTGAAAATGATGCACATTGACCCTGTGGGACCCTTCAAACTATAGTTCCGTGAAAATGTGGAGACTTCATTTCCCCATCTGCAGCATCTCCCTCCTTCTTTTATCACATTTTAAGTATATTCATGGGTGCAAAATCCCTGCATCTATGCAGGCTGCATCTGCTGTGGGAGGGCATTCTGGGTCTGCTTCACATACTTGGGAATACTTTCTGAACAGAGTAGGACGCTGCATTGCACAGCACCTTGTGGTCTCTCGAGCAGCTTATGTCTGCATTCAGCCCAGCTCCCACACCTCCTCTCCTGATGTTGCTTATGCCGCCCCATTACAGCGTGTGTAGTGTTGCTCAGAGGACAGAGTGGCAGCCTGCAGGGAGAGTTGTCCTGTTTTATTGTTATTATCAGCCCTGGTTGTAAGATCCACTGGGGTAGTGTTGGCAGTGGGGCAACCAGAGCTGTCATCTGAGGCTTGTGTACAGATATCTGCTGTACCCAAGCCTTTCTTGATGGTCCTTACTCCCATAGTTGCCCTATTAATACTGAAAGTAATTTTAGTTTTCTTCTTCCATGGAAGCTGTTAGTCCTGACATAGCTGCTGCTCAAGTTTTACAGGGTTTAGCCTTTTCTATTTCTTTTGGATAGCTATTACATGGTGCCCTACTGAAATTTGCTTCTTAAGGCTAAGAGCAGTGGATTTGGAGGAAAAAGAAGAAGGACAAAAAATAAGTATTTGTTAAGGAGGGGCTGAGTCTCCTAGTGATACCAGCCTGGTGAGTCTTCCTTCCCCTTTTCATTAGCAGAGAGGTTGACTAAGAAGGGGGTGTGCAGCTTTGGTTCTAGCAGCCAAGTCCACAGATCAGCTTTGGGCCAATGGCAGTTTTGGTGTATTAGATCTATAGTTATCTCTGCATAGGCACTGTAAACAGATATTATCAGTTGGAATCAGTGGGCAGTGGTTAAATAGACATGATAGGGATACACTCTTGTATTGCTGAGATATTAATAAAAAATGTCTGAGATTATTCTTATGTACCAGCATATACATCTTCCATGAACAGGGCAAGAAAGGCTTTAGGATATTTACTTTAAGGTTTTTTTTTGTTGATTATTGGGGGTTTTTTTAAACCAAAATTGCTGTGTGAATGCAAGAGCAAGACAGGGCAGCAACAGCATTTACTCTTCACTGGCAGTAGAGCAGATTTGCCTATGGACACTCTGCAATATTCCCATAGGAGTAGAGGGTAAAGTTGGGTTCTTATACAGAACAGTTGGATGTCTCATCTGGGGATGTTCTTTAGGATGAGTTAAGCCTTTGGATAATCTTAACTTGCTGTAATTCCAAAGGTGTAATTTGATGACACTCTAGAGTGACCATCTTAAGAGTATTAAGCAAAAACTTTTTAAAAAGTTAAGAAACATAAAAACTTGTTGGTTTTTTTCCCAGTTATTTCAGAGGTTTTTTTCCCAGTGAATTTTTTCCTCAGTACTTTAATTTACTAAAAAAATGGAGTACAGTTATTAATTCCCTTTGGGCTATAATTTATAGCCATTTGATCTTTTTCTTTACTCCAAATACTACTTCTAACCATGAATACTTATATTACCTTAAAAAATGTAAAACAAATATGAACTTATTTTGATGAAGTGTGTCTTGAAAGAAAATATTATAGTTAGAATTTTTTCAAATATTTTATTTGATGAAACACCATGGAATTATGTGGAAACAAGACTGCAATATGAAAAGATGAGCTGTCCAAGTGAAGCAGGGAATTTGTCACAACTTTGTAATTGGGTTTTTTGAATACAAACACAAATTTTGCGAAATCAGTAGCAACTTTTCAGAACTGTGATGATAGCATCTGATTTATTACCCCAACTATTATTATTTTTATTATTGTTGTCAGAGTTAAGCTTTGCCCATCTGCTTTCTTCTGTGCACACATTAAGAACAAAGGCCACTCTGGAACTTCACAGAGGGTTCAGACAGCACCAAAGCAGTGTAGTAACACACATTAGACATGAGGAGGAATCACCACGGAGATGAGGCAAACACCTGGGATTAGTGATGAGCAGAGTCACTGGAATCCATCGTGGTACTGATACCTCTTAGAAAGGAGCACCAGCAGTTGAATTACAGAATACTGTTATGCCTTGCCTTGTTGTTATGAAATCAAAGATGGGGCTGGTATCCAGCTGGTTCAGGTCTCCACTTGAAAGAGTTTCTTCTCTTGGCTCTCCACCTTTTTTTTTATGTGCTTCTCTCTCAGTACCTTCAGAAGTACCTCCCTGCCTGGCCAGCCAGTGTCACTTCCATAACAGCTCAGCTCTGTGCTGCTTCCCAGGCATCTTCCTGATACCTTGCTGGTTTCTTAAGAAGGCTTTATGGTTTACAGTACCCCTACATTGCCCCTGCAGAGAGAACGTTGTGTCACTCCTAGCTTGAAAATACAGCAGATGAAGGACCCACATACTAGTTAAGATCATAGAATGGTTTGGATCAGAAGGAACCTCAAAGATCCTTTCATTCCAACCCCCTGCCGTGGGCAGAGGTGCCTTCCAACAAATCAGGCCACTCAAAGTCCTGTCCAACCTGGTCTTGAATACTTCCAGAGATGGGGCATTCACAACTTTTCTGGGCAACCTGTTCCAGTGCCTCATTTCCTTTTGAAAGCTTGAAGGTTAAAAGCTTTTTAGGGAGAGATATAAAGTAAATCTGTTACACATATGGGGAGAAATCTGATCACATGTGTCTGCTGGAAGCATCTGCAAATGAAAGAAGAGAAGGAAGATTAAAAGAGTGTATTTAGCAGAAGTTTGCATAGCAAGCAAGATGTGAAGGTGCAGATAAATAGTTATTAAACTATTGACACTACCTCTAGCACTACCAAAATCTTTAATCTGTTAAGAAGTCTTATGTTAAATTGCAAAGATAACTCCATGGTTACATTTTATGATTTCTACACATTAAATATAGTGTTGATGTCAGCTTTTGCCCTGGACTAGTAGTAAGCCCAAGAGAAGAAGGCCATAGGGACATATTTGCCTTATACAAGATGTTGAAAAGGCCTTTTGTAACTTTTCAGGTAAATTCTGTGTTGCCTTCCTCTTTGCTTAATCTTTGATAGTTAACTGATTCTTTGAAATGTATCCAGTTCTTCCTACAAATAAACTACATGTGAGATGTGTCAGTAGCACTGACACACGCATTCCTACAGAGGGTCTTATGGTATGCTGGGAACCTGATCTTCACTGTGCCACTAGGGCAGAAAGATTTTTGTGTTCTGGGCCTTGACCTGCAGCTGTGGAGATCTGCATTTAATTTTCAGCTCTGCCACGTACTTCCCAAGTGACCTTGTGCGAGTCATTTATTCTCTCAGCATTTAATTATCACCCTTTTGCAGATGAGAAGTTGACACTTCTCTGCCTTCCAGAGAGTAATGTGAGGATAAATTCATCAACCTTCATGTTCTGCAGTGAACAATGGGAGTTCACTGAGGCAAAGCAAAGTCCAATGAGGAGATGAGACAGCATAGGGAACCAAAGCAAGGATGAAGCCCATTTTAACTAGCTAGAGAGCTGTCCTGTATGAAGATAGTGTATGATGTCTTGCAGGGATTTACATCAATCCTCTGAGTGTGCAGTGCTATGACCTCAGTATCCTAGCCTTCATTATTGTGACAAACTGGAGGGTGGGGGGAACATGAGGTTGCTAGGTCTCTTTTAGTAAGTAGTCATCAGATGGCTCATTCGCTTATGTCACTTTTTTGTGATGCTCCTGCCTTTTCATTTCTGTAGCTAGTCTGAGTCAAGCATGGAAAAGGGTCATTTACTGCGATTACAGAATGTGGGTTGTATCACAAATAGGAGGAAAAGGTGCAAAGCATAAAAATACTCTCGTGGAGAGAAAATGTTCCATGTCAGTCTGTGTTGTCATTGTGATTTATTGTTCTAGAACAGTTGAACATTTCTATTCTCACTGCCAAAGGACTTCAACTCTATGGGACATTTCCAGCATTCCCTAAGGAGATGGCTTTCGTTTTTACAGGTGACAGCTGTGAGTCTGGATCACATGAACATATATCTTGACCTTGGAATGAAGTTATTAAAAAAGTAAGTGCAATTCAGAGGAGTGGAATTGCTGCTGAGGTGTTGAAGTCAGCTGCCTACGTATCTCTCGACTGTGGTTAGTCACTAAGTGCACACCATAGACACTTCACAGTCCAGACAGTGCCTGGTTTCAGTCGGAAACTTCCAAGACTTCCAAGCAGAGGACTAGCTGCCCCTTCCTTTGTAGCTGCTCCTGCAAGTAATTCAAACTTGTTGACTGGTATTTTGCAGCTGTTGCTCTGCTGATGTTGAGAAGGTTGGATTTCAAGTGCCTGTCTCATCTTGCTCCTTCAAGAGCAGGTGAGCAATGAGCATCCTTCTGTGTAGCCAGAGCATGAAGTCAACCTTGAAGTCATTTGGGATGCCAAGTTACATGTGGCAGTTGGCCTCTTTTCAGGAATGGATGAAGGCAATTACTTGACCCCAGTATAGCAAAATACTATCAGACAGCTCTGGTCTAATTTTTGGTTTATTCTCCACAGCTTTTATTAAAGCTAAATGGAGCTTCAGGTTTTTAGCACTTTGGAATGTCATGTTATAAGACAGACCTCTTCTCTGCTAATGGAGGTTACTGACTGTGTAGATGGAAAACATTTATAAGAACTAGAGTTCATTATTTTTATGATTTTTTTTCAGGTACTGAAAAGCTACCTTTCCCACTTGCTGCTTGATGTTAGATTAAAAAAAAAAAAAAAAAAAAGGCAAAAACCAAAAAGCGCCTTGGTAATTGATTTAACTTCAGAATGAAATTCTCTTGTTCTGCAGCTTCCAGGAAACACAGATAGTCTGGTTGGATGTGTGCATTTTGGGATCTTTTGGAAGCCTTCTGCCTGTGAATCTCTCGGTTTTATAAGATGATATTGTATCTTGGCTAGGGTTCAAGATGCCAAGTAAAAAAGAGAATAGAGACTTGGGGGACCAGATTTTTGAATATTCTAATGTCTAATAGCTAATGGTAATCTCTTTCAGTTTGAATAAGCTTATATATGTTTAGGATGTAAGATTTAGTTGGGGAAGCAAGTTCTTGTAGGTGGGTTTTTGAGGGTTTTTTTGGGTTTTTTTAATGTTTGTTTGGGTTTTTTGTTTGTTGGTTTTGTTTCGGTTCGTTGGTTTTGTTTCATTTGTTTGTTTGTTTTTTGTGGGGGGTGGGGGTGGGGGGGTGGTGTTTCCTTTCTGTCCCAATGGCATTTTAAAAATCTCCTTCCCAGAATTTCTAATGTTAGGAAGAATTCCAGGAAAATCAAGCAGCCCATGAGAAGTAGATGTTGCCTTTGCTGCATCTTCATTCTGGCTTCTCTAAAGTAATGTTGTAGGGGTATAAAACATGTTTCCTGTTAGGAAAAAAAGTGCTGTAAAGAAGGAAGCCTAAGTAAATACACAATAAAGAGATGTATAAAAGTGTCTTCAAGAGACAATTCATGGCTCTGTTAGTATCACAGGGAGATTTTTGTGGGGGTTTTTTAGAGGCCCTTGCTGTTGTACAGGGAATTACTCTAATGCCAAACTTTAAACTCCATGCTGAAAACAAACAGCCAGCATGTTCTCAGCCTTTTCAGCATCTGTTAAATAAGGCAGTATAAAGAGCTGTGCTGTGGATATTAGAGGCTTGGCACACTCCTGGTATAGCTGTCACTGGGAAAAGGTATTTATAAAATGTGCTATGGAGCAAATATTGTATTGCTGCTAGTAGTGAAGCAGCCCCAGCAAAATGCCTTTGGAACTCACATGACGTATGATAATGCAACAAGACCTTTCATCAAAAAATTGCAGAGTGGGGAACGAACAAAACCTTCCTCTTCCTGCAGTGTGTCAGGTCATATGGGTGGGTACAGCTGATACTTGGGCACACGTAACAAAACTTGGCAACAGGAAGTGAAGGGAAGTCACATGCTTAGCAGAAACTTCAAGGGCACACTCAGGAGACAGAATGTAATTACTCAATTTGGATTTTAGCCATAAGAGTGAGTTAACCCTCAGAGCAAGTATGGTTTTATTTATCTCTCTTCCCCATCCTGAGAGTTCTGAGGATTAGAGGTAAGCACTTAGGACCCTTTATTTAATTTTTTGATAAGCTTTTTCTATGACTTGCATTCTTATAATATCTGAGTCTTACAAACATGAATTAATTTAGTCTAATATACATCTGTGACTGAGAAATATTTTCCCAGCTGCCTTTTCATACCTAGAAATGGTCCCTGAGAGAAGTATAAGATCAGGGCAGTTTGGTTTGTACCTTGCATTGGGGATTATAGTTTTAGTTGCTGTCCTTTTTCACAAGGGAAGGGCATAAATATCCAGGTTAGGAAAAAATGGGTAATTTAATAAGCCTCAAAAGACCTAGTGGAAAACAGGGCATTTCCCCTCACTGCTGTCCTTACTCATGGTGAGTGCAGAACGAGGGGCCAATCACTGTATATTTCATGAACAAAATATCAGGTTTGTTCCTTTATAGTGTATTATGTGTTAGGCAGCTGGCATGTCCCCTCTTCCTTCTGGCTGACAGTAGGATTCTCTGATCAGGTAAGGTTTCCTGTTATGTGAGCCCTACCAGTGGAGTGTACGTGGAAAGTGTGTGCTTCCTTTTATTAAAGTGTTGCTTTTGATGAAAGAGATGAGATGTTGTGCTGGTTTGGGCTGGAGCACATTTTCTTCACAGTGACTGGTATTTGGATTTGTGCTGAACACAGGGTTGATAATAGAGGGATGTTTTTGATAACAGAGAGATGCTTTTGTTACTGCTGAGCAGAGCTTACGCAGAGCTAAGGCCTTTTCTGCTTTCCATCCTGCCAAGCTGATGAGTAAGTTAGGGGTTGGGAGGAGACACAGCCAGGACAGGTGACCCCAAGTGCCCAAAGGGATATTCTAGACCACATGACATCATGCTCAGTATAGAAAGTGGGGGGAAGGAGGAGGAAGGGAGAGGTGTTTGGAGTGATGGTGTTTGTCTTCCCAAGTCACCATTTTGTGTGATGGGGCCCTGCTGTCCTGGAGATGGCTGAACACCTGCCTGCCATGGGAAGCAGTGGAATTAATTCCTTGTTTTGCTTTGAATGTGGGTGTGGCTTTTGTTTTAGCTACTCAAACTGTCTTTATCTCAACACATGAGTTCTCCTGCTTTTACCATTCTGATTCTCTGCCCTATCCTGCTGGTGGGAGAGTGAGTAAATGGCTGTGTGGTGCCTGGTTGCTGGCTGGGGTTAAACCATGACAGATGTGTTTTCCTCCAGTTTTTTAGACTATTTCCTGCAGAGCAGCTGCACAGCGCTCTGAGGTTTGCTGCTGGCCAAGGCCCCTGTCAGCATAGAAATAACTAGATAGGTGGTGACCCAGAATAAAAAGATAAAGGCAGGTAAGCTGCACACAGATTACCCTCCAAGTAATATTTAATTTACTTATTTTGTAATCCATAGTCTGTTGCCTTTCCCTGTCATTGGAGTAGATGAGCGACGGACTGCTTTAAGTAAGGTCATGCTTCAGGGTGCAGAAATCTGAGTTCAGAGTACTCCACAGAAGACTCCTGTACACAGAAAGGTTTAGACCCATTGCACGCACAGACCTCTCTGTGACTTAATCATAGGGAAAGATGCTCATACTGTGAAGTCTGGTGAGACCACAGACCTGTTGTGACCTGAGCCACCTCTCTTCAGGAAGCCATCAGGTTAATAAGCAACGGCAACCGGATCTAGACTCGAAGCTCAGGTTTGTGTGTTGAAATAGTCCAAGAACACGGCGGCAGTGGTTTGCAGCGCAGCCCAGCCCGCCTCTCATGTGGAGCAAGTTCCATTCGCGGGGTGGGCGCAGGTGAGAGCCCGCCCGGCCAGGTGCGGCCAAGGGGAGGTTGCAGGTGAGAGCCCGCCCGGCCAGGTGCGGCCAAGGGGAGGTTGCAGGTGAGAGCCCGCCCGGCCAGGTGCGGCCAAGGGGAGGTTGCAGGTGAGAGCCCGCCCGGCCAGGTGCGGCCGCGAAGGGGCTGCGGCGCGGGCAGCACCCGCGGGTTTCAGCACCGTGGAGAGCAGCACCGGCCGTGGACATCGCGGCGCGATCGCCCTCACTCCGCCGCGGCACAATGAGCGAGTTATTTCAGGACGCTTGCTGCTTTTATAAAGTCTTTGTATGCCAAGCACTTCCCAAACATTCACTAGTCTGAAGAGAATTGTAAAAAAAGAAAAAAAAAAATCGAAGTTTTTTCTCAAGAGCACTCAGCAAAATGGCAGGTTTAACAGTCAGTACTTGGGCAGCACTTTTCAGGCAAGGGTTTCCACGCACTTTGTGAATATTAATGAAGTCAGCTGCAAAATCAATCTTCCCTTTATAACGTAGGTAGGCTTGTCTAGTTGGGGAAACTGAGGCAGGCAAGGATAATGTGGTTTGTCTCAGCCAATACTGAACTAGGGAAATAAAAATTACCTTTATGCTCTCAGTAACACAAAATGATACAGGTCCTATAGCTCTTCCTCTTTTGGTTTTAAGAGATGTATTTCCTTCTTCAAACTACAATTCTTCACTTAACTGATCTAGATTGCCAAGCTTATGATAGATGATTTTCCAGGTAGTCTAATTATCCTTTTTCTGAAGGATTCCTGCTGTTTTCAAAAAGAAGGAGAGTCACTAGCCTTATTTCAAATGCACACTGGTACATGTGTGGTGCTGGGTTTGCTATTCTTGAAAACGTTATTTTGAAGCAATAACTTGCCCCTTTGATGCTTAGAAATAGATAAATATGTGTGCTGTTTTGCACTCAATTGTCACGCATGTACTATGGTGTTTTGTTGTTTCCCTGGACAGGTGGAGACAGAGCAGTTAGGCACTGATGGTTTCTGTCTGGTGAGCTGGCTCTTGATTGACTGATTAGCTTCTTTGTATGGCAGGCACTTCTCTCAGCTCTGTCATTAAAGATGCATCATAACCCCTTGCAAGTGCCTTTTCTTTTTTTCCTGCCACAGAGGGAAAAGGAAAGAGTAATTCTGAATGTTTTACAGTAGGGAAACTTTTGTTAATATGGAATGTCTTTAAAGATGGGATTTAGCCAGATTTCTGTCTTCAAAAATTTGAAAAAAACCTCCAAAGCTAAAAAAAATTGCTGTCAGGGCAGTTACTCATCTATCTCTTCAAGATTTTTCTTGTATAGCCTTCCATTATGTTTGTTTATAGTGGGTATCTCTAGCGTTAAATAGTTAACCTTTGTAAAAGATATGTGAAGCTGTTGGAGAGGGGCTTTTCATTTTGAAATTGGATAAGATGAGGTATAGAGAAGGAGACTGGCTTATAGACATAGTTTCAGGTGTTTGAACTGACAAGTTCCATCTCTCAGTCATTTCAGCTTGACACCAAACCATGGTTTCTTCCAGAGGTAGGAGACAAGACCCAAGAGATGACCTCAATTCTCTGTCAGTGCTGGTATCTGATGTAGCTTCTTTCCTTTTTGCTGTTGATAATGCTATGAAAGTCCCTTATCTAATATGTTTTCTGCCTGGAGAAGTGATACTGGTATGTGTAAGTGTGAACTTAAATTGATATGCTGGTATAAATTCATTGTTTCTTTATAAGATAACTTTTCACAAGTCAGCTTGCATCACTTTGGAAGGAGCTTAAACCAGGGGAAACAAGAAAAGGCACCTCCTATTCTGCACCAAGCATTTACACAGGGAATTGTAACACTTCCTTGTTTAACAAGATTTCTGAAATTACACTTCTATGCCCTGTAAAACTCTATCTCACACAAAACATAGAATCATTTAATTCGGATGCAGCAGCACTTTCTGCATGATTCTTGCAGATATTGTGATGAACTCAGAGATGACATGACCCTTTCTGCAGTGATGATCAGTAATACCGCAAGCAGGTTGAGCTATAGTTCTCAGATCGTGCCTGGCAAACAGGGACAAGATAATCAATGTCTTCTGTCTGCAGGCCAGTATCTCAGCAGTCAGCTGTGGCTTGTAGCTGGATGGGGTAGGATGGAGTCATCTGTTAAGGATTTGCCTGTGCATGGGATGATCATAACCATGCTGCATATGATCACTATGACTCCTTGCATCTAGTGGAGCACAGTATGTTCCAGACGCTGCAGTTCATCTCTGACTGACCCTTGCCTGTGCCCGGGTTATGATAGTCCCATTGGCTTAACCCCTGGAGCCTCTTGCTGAGACAGCATTGGGCAAAGCAGAACTTTGTTAATTACAAGCTGTTGGAAACCTTCTTGTTTATTAGGATGGTAATATGAAATGTAGGAACTGCAGACCCAGTGGGTCTTCTGACTAATTCTTCCTTCAGCTAAGGGATTAGTTCCTATAGGATTCTGTCTTTTGTGTACGAGGCCAATGCTGAGAGGCACTGCATCGTCATTTAACCAGGTACATCAATTATTTTATTGTCCTGATCCTAGATCTAATGAGTAGAAAGCTTCAGTGCTTCCAGCTCTGAGTATAGGTGTCCAAATAACATTTTGCCTAGCAGGAATCTGCTTGTTAGAGAAATGTAATGGTCATTCCATAGGAATTCTGCATAAGGATTCATGTATCTTTCTGTGTGATGTGAATCAGGTCTATGAAGGCATTGAAACATCAACATACAGATCTTTGTTGGCTTCTACATATGGTCTAAATAGAGGAGATTCGCAGGTCTTTGAAATTGTGTTTTAAGATCATAGAAGAAGTCCTGTCCCTTTAGAGGTCTACAGAGTTCTCCATTGAGAGCTAGACATAGCATAGGTCCATCCTGGGGTGTACTGTTATGTCTGGTTTGGTAGAAGTGTGGAGAACTGAGCAAAACAATAATTCAGTGGAGCTTAACAATTACTCCCTTTTAATTGTAAGTCTTGCTGACTGGCTTCTAAGAATGTTTTATTAAGTCATCTTCAGTCAGGGGAATATTGATGACAATGGACTCTTATCGAGCTGTATTTGTGGTGGTGTGAGAGGTACACTGTGGGAGGGCTGTGAAGGCTACTCTATTTTTGCGATATAAAATTGCAGTGCAAGGAGGAATGGGTGGCACCTTGCTGTGAAATAATATAATTCAAACCTGTTGCTTTACAGTACTGTCCTTTGAATGGGTAGTGACATGGCAGCCCTGTCTAAAGGCATCTGCCCAACCTTTCCTTGTCCATGTTCAGTGCAGAATTTTAGCTGTATTAGGAATCGTTTGCATGCAGCAGATCTCATTCTCTCTGTTGCATTGGTGCAGTGCCTGTCAATTTGGGGAGGAAAGACAAACCTGTTAACAGGAGCTTTTGCTTGTTTACTGTGTATTTACATATCCCCTTCAGTCTTTTTTTCCCCCTAAAATTTAAATATTTGATGTCAGTTCATTTATTTTTATGACAAATTATTTTTTTTTCATTCCAGAAACAGAAAGCAACGTAGATGCCAGAATCATGAGGGCATCTGTTCTCTAATTAGTACTTTCCCCCACATTCACTTCCAGCCCATATACAGAGATGCATGACTCTGTTTTTTGTTTGTTTTCTTTTCTATTTTTTTTCTTCTGCTACCTTGTGTCATCCATTACAATGTGCCTATCTGGGTGTTATGCCAAAGACAGATCCTCTATGAAGCCTTAAACACTGCTAAATGATAAATAAAGGCCTTTGCATGCTGTTGATTCCCAAGGGTCAAAGCCTCTGTTCTGTGAGGTGTGCCCTCAGGGAAGATTGTTGCTTTTTCCTTGAAGTGCCAAATACCATCATGCAGATTAATCATGAATCTGTTAGTTCGGAGGTGTTAATATAGCAACCAATGCTTTGTTTTCTCTTGTGAAATGCCATCTGCCCCTCCCCATGTGGGTTTTTTTCCCCTTAGTAAGATGATTCTGTGCTGCCTTTCAATGCCTTCATATCGTCTCAGAGACTTCAGAAGGATCTAGGAGTACTCACTTCCAGAATTGACTAAGTCACTTGTTCTAGGTGTCGTGGATTGTGCCTTTTCTAGATCCCTTTATACATACTACTACAAGTCTAGGTCTAATTTGGTTGCTAGAATGAAGGAATGAATCCATTGGGACCTGTAGTCAGTAGTCACACCTAGTTTTGCTAGGAGCCTTACAATAATTTCAAGGACAGGAAGAGTAAAAAACCTACATCAGGAAAAGGAAGCATAAAAGTTGGGCCATTAAACCATAACAGGCTATCATGAGTTTAATTTGAGTAGGAAATATATAGATGTAATGGCCCTCAGTTTATGTCAATGGTGAAATTTATGAGGCTCTCAAAGGGCATCAGAAGGGGGAGGTAGTGAGTGTTGTATGGCATAGGAGAGTTTAAGTGAGGTGACTATGGCACCAACAAATAGATCATGGGGTATAATCTTGTTCTGATTGTGAGTGGAATGGGAGAACTATCACCTTAGCTGATCTTTCTCACCTCTAAGTCTCATGTGGGTACAACACTTTGAAGTGCTGAGAATATCCATCAATATCCATTGAAGTCCGTGATAGCTAAAGGCACGAATCATTCTGCAGTGAATGGTATTTCTTCTCTAGGTTTGAAGCATCCCTCTGTTTTCTGCTTCAAACATAGCTCACTTTTCTGCATGTTTCAGCACTCTACATGTTTTGCTTGCCTCACTCTCTGCTTCACAGCTGCTGCATTAAATCCATCCGTGGACACTTAAAAGATGCTATGGAAATGTATTGCTTGCCTTCAGCACTAGCGGTGGTTGGCCAGCACATTGCTCCCCCAGCCCATCAGCCCCAGCACCGTGGTGCTTGTGTTTGCTGGACTGTTCCTTCTGAGTGTACGGAGGTGAACACATGTTCCGTATTAATCTTCATTTCAATGAAGTTGTTTTAGTTCATGCTTTATTGCAGCGCTTTGTAGTAATGCATCTGTAATGGCAGCCCTTGGGGCAGCAGTCGCATGTGGCAGGCTGAGTGCCTGAACTGCTCCTGAGAATGACTCCAATCACACAGAATGAGGCACTCCCTGGTGCACCATCTGAATTTATAATACCCATTTATATAGTGCCCTAAAGCAAGCTTTGTATTTGCTCTGGGACACAGGGGCTAGGCTATAGAAGGGGAACTGCTCTCCATTTTTTGTTGCTGTCCCTTTTTTGAGTATATGTATTTGTCTAGCTTTTCACCTTGCCTGTCTTAAAGCCTAGAATGAGCCCAGGAAATGCAAGAATATGCCTTAATACAGAATGATGGGTGCAGAAGCCGTAACTGGACAACACAGGCCTGCTGCCAGCCTCACAGCATTGGTCAAACCTTTCACCAGCTGTGGAGGGGGGACATGCAGGAGGGCACAGCCCTGCAAGCAGTGTGGGGCCGAGTCCTGGCTGCTAGTTCATTATGGACCTCCTTGTGTGCCTGGGAGTCAGTGTTGGCTTAACCTCCTTTGAGAAAAGACGTGATGAGACACAGGGTGGTGAGAGTTGGTTTTTCCTAGATAGATGCTCAGTAGGATTTTCAGAAAGTGCTTAAGTAGCATGGATACCTAATGCCTATTAATTTTGAAAAAGAGGCATATAGTGCTTTAAAGGTCAAAAGCAATGCTTTAGGCTTGCCCTGGAGATATGCCACGCCTATCATCAAACAGAAGCTAAAAGGCTTTTGTCAAAAATAGTGTTTGCTAAGTGAGAAGAAGGTATGTTTTGCTCTTTTTGGCTCCCTGAAGGATTTTGTTGAAGCTACAAAATTCCCAGTCCCCACTGTTTTATAGCAGCAGGAAGAGAATATTTCCCCCCTCGCCCCTGTCTTATTGGAGTTTTATTTGGAGTGCCTCATCTCACCTTAAATCCTCACATTGCAGATTCATGCCAAAAAAAGACATTTATTGGCATCTGATTGTGAATGAGAAGTACTTCCCCCTATGGATAGAATGATGTTTGAAGGCATTGTGTTTGTCTGGCATGTGAGCAGAGAAAATTACAGTTGTTCCATTTTTATTGTGTTTATCCAAAATAGTGCATAAGGTTTTAAAATGAGATAGCTGTACCATTAGAAAGGCACTGGTTGCAGCAGTTGTTCCTTGTCCTGAAAGCTTCCCAACTGATCAGTTACTTGTAACATGATGCTTGCAAACACCTTTCAGGAGCTCATGGGATAAAAGAAATTCTGCTGGGGAATCTCCTCAGACGTGAGATGGATGCTGTAGTCAGTTTGAGGGGTCTGCTTTTTGAGAGAAAGAGAGGGCAGTCTGTCTTGTCGTGCCCCAATGCTGTTGTTCTGCATTGATGTCTTTATTCCACCTGCTCCTGTTGGCTGGGAAGGGTTTCTGTCTTGTGTGGATAAGTGGCCAGCTACAGGTAAGTGTTTGACATGAGACTGCTAGGGATTTATTCTAAAGACTGAATGCAATACCAGATACAAACTTCCAAACTGTGTTATCTACATTGTTTGGAGTGTTAACTCGTGGATACAGCAGGAAATGTCCCTATCTAGTACCACTGGTCTTGAGCAATCAAGGTGTCTGTACTTCAGGGTCACTGAAGGGGTCAAAGGCAAAAGGGAAATAATATTTAATCTTCCTTGAGGAGTTGCTGAAGTTCTTCAAGGAGCAGCTCCCATGGATGCATTAGATTAGCATTTTATTAAAGAGAGATTTATCTTTCACTCATGTTAAATCCAGCTTTTCTGACTGCATGTCTCTTTAGCTCCTCCTCTTTTAGTACCCATCAATTCCTATTCTTACCCAGCCCTGTTGATGGGCAAGCAGGTATGATATGATATTTGCTGCCAGGGAAGCACACTGTGAAGTCATTGGTTAATTTTCATGGCTCCATCTGAGGATTCAGAAACAAGGAGAGGAGGCAGAGTTCAAGTGGAGGAGGTAGTAAGCAGTAAAGATCTACTGAGTCTTACTGCAGGTGAGGGGCGAGATGACATCAAGGAAGCTGCTGTGATCCCATGGAGTTATAAGACACAAGAAGCAAGAAAGGATGGAGTTTAGAACTGGTGGAAATACTTGTTGGAAGACTGTGCTTTAACTCTGAACCATGGCTTTGGTTTTGGCGATTTTACTGGATGCTGCCTGGTGCCCCTAGGAAGTGGTTCTCTTCCTTTTGGCCTGTACTGAGCAGGGTCACAGTGGGCTTGTTGACAGTGGGAGATGGCAATGGATGTTGTTCTGTCTTAGAATGAGATAGAGATATATGCCTAATGTCTGGTAGTGCAGGTGGCAAAGCCAATGAGAAAACCATTATATTTTGTATCGCTGGCTTAAAGAATGTACAGGTTTTATTTTATTCTCCCTTGCAGAACTGAGCGTGCACACACGTCTCATCTGTTGTTGTTAATGGTTATGTGTAAATACACACATAGAATGCATCCCCTTACAATGATGCTCTTAAAGATGGTGGAAGACAGTGTATGAAACTTGGAGAAGGGCTTGCATGATTTCTTTCCCCAGATTTGTCAGCTGATGCAATGAAGTACAATTTTTTCCTGACATGACTTGCCTTGAATTTGCTCCTGCAGTATTTGCACACACACCACTTATTTAATCTCTCTCATGCACTCTTCCCACAAGGAATCCTTTCATCTGAATGGGTTCACCTTTACATTCTTGGCTACACACATCAAGGTTTTTTTGTTCATTCATACCCTTCCACACACTCAAAGTTGTGTCTGTACAGTTTCTGTCCCCTGTACACTCACTTAAACAAAATGGTGCTCAGAAAATTACAGTACAGTACAGTTTCTATTAAATAAATGCAACAGAACATGCTTGGAGGAGGAAAAAGCCTGTGAACCAAGAATAAATGGCCATGTCCTGCAAGTGATCAGACTAACTTTGGAGGCTGAACATCCAACTGGAATTAAAAATGGCGTTTGCAGAAGAGGTTAGAACTAATACTCTGAAATGATGGTAAAGGGAGTTCTGACCAAGCACTGTCATGATTGCTTTCTTCCCATCTCTGCTATTTCTTATTATTGTAATGAGTTTTGCTCTCTGAAGTAGAATAAGGTCACCAGTGAGATAAGATCAGCTTCGTTTGGCACAACCAAGAAGATCTGATCACAGTTTGGACTGCAGCTTGTAAATTCACCTTGGGTATTAACTTCTGGGCAAAAGACACTGAAAGTGCTAACATGGCCAAAAGAAAAAAAAAAAAAAAGCCGGAGAGATAAATTACATTCTTGCCATGTTGCACAGATTTTCCTTCCACTGTTTCAATGGTAAGTTCCCCTTGAGCCTCATTTCCATTAAACTGTACCATACTAATGCTTAATTTCAAGGATTTGGGGAATGCCATTCAGAGAATCTAAGGAGAAATACCAGGAGATTATGCGACAATATTGCAGTGCAGCCCCTTTTCCTATCCCCGGCTGTCATACTCAAGGTATTAGTTTAGAATGAATCTTCTAGATCTTGTGGTGCAGCATTTGGACATCCTGGCAGGATGGATGATGCCTCTAACTTCTGTCTCCAGAGTCTTTTCCAGGCTCTGATCCCTCTCTCTCATCACCCCTGCTCAACAGGAAAGGGAGAACCAGGAACTGGTGATAACAGCAGGTGCATTTTCTGTTGCATCAGGGAGATGGGGTAGCTCCTGTGAGCCAGCTCGTTCCTCTAGCAAGACCTAAGCAAAAGCTGTGTGTGGTGCCTACTACAGCTGCTGCCCTGAACTAGCAAGTCCAGATCTCAGAGCACAATAAGTACCTTGAAGATGAGCAGTCCCACATAACAATTTATTGGAATTGCACTGACTGAATTGCCCCAGTTTATGAAACCATTTTGTCTTTTAGCTATAAAAAGCACATTGGCTTCGTAAAAAGTTTTGGAAATTTATTCTAAAGGGAGCAGACAAAAGAGTTGAATGGCATTCTATCAACGTGTGTTCTTGCCTTTGCCTCTTCTCTCTGGTGGTGTTGGGAGGGAATTGTCAGGTGCCTAGGTCTATAAATCTATGTCACTGCTAATTTTTAAGGGCCTTTGGAAAGGAAATTGGCTATTTTCTTAATGAAGACACTGAAAAAGTCTGATGTATCTAATTATCTTCTAGATGGGGACAAAACACATCATCTAGAGCATGTCATATGTTCTGAGAAGTCTCACCACAATGCCAGTGACATACTGGGGAGACAAGTAGTATTAGAGGAGTCTAGTACAAATCTCACTGTAGGAATCATGTTTTTTTCCCTGTCTATACAACTTATTTGCAAACTGCAGGGCTAGAGTGAGAGATGAGAAAGAAAGAAAGAATTAGAGGAATTAATCAGGAAAATCCACTCCCCTGTTAAGCAATTACAGCATTGCTTGCTGGACAAGGAACTTCTTGCATTGCACTGCTTTCCTCTTGTCTCTGTTTTGCTCTGCAGCCCTGCAAAGATGTACCTTGCAACCTTAATGAAACTTCCCTGCTCTTCTAATATTTTCTCGCTATCCTATGCCTATTTATAAAATGATGTCTGCTATTTTGGTGCCTAAATGTAACAATTTTTCAGAAGTAGGGGTCTATGTGTCCGAGTTAGGCACAGTAAGATTTTTTTCAAAGCAGTTATCTTCCTTGGTTCTACGTAGCAATCTGAATAGAAGTTTCTTAGTTTGAAGTCTTCTATCCCTCTTTCTAATTTGTAGACATTTCAAATGTGCTTGTATTAGGCTTTTCTTTTTCTAGTTGAAAGGATAGGTGAAAACTAGCTCATTTTCCCCAAATCTTTTTGGGCTCACTTCATTGTTGGTGATTAAAGTTGCTAGTTTGTTTTTCCTTACAAAGGACATGCTGTTTTCTGTCTGCTAACAAAGAGGTTAAATTTGGAAGTGGAGGCCGTGCTGTTGTCATTGATTTTACATAGAAGACACTGTTGATAGGCAGCCAGATCAAAACATGATGCAAGTATGTGTGTGCATGGTCTTAGAAGACCTTGGACAGGGAAAGGGTAGAGGTGGTACAGTTTCAGAAGACCCTCTCAACAAATCATTACTTTGATAAAATGCAAGGTACAAAATGCTAGATTGACAGAACTACCAGCAGGTGAAGAAATGCACTAGAAGCCAGATTTTATTTCCAGATGCGCTTTTAAAAGCTGGAGTTAACTATTGAAGTAAATTAAGTAATACCTGATTTTCTTCACAGTAATTGAGACCAGGATCCAATCCCATGCCCTAAGGAGGGATTGGTAGTTCTTACGGCTGTTATGTTGTCCATATAACACAGGTTAAAAACAATCAACAATAACCTGCCTTTGCACAAACATATAAAAGGATAAAATCTTGCTCTTGGGATGCTGATTTTGGGTTAGGAAGATGCCTCTTTGCTGGACCATTGTCACCTTGTTGAAATAGGTCTTTATTATCTTGTCTGTTCATGTATCTGAATTTGTTAGGGTGTGTGAAGGACTGCGTTTTCCAGAGAAACTTCCCAAGGGGCTCCTAATACTACTTGTAACTATTATTTAGTGTTTCTGTGTGGCTATTATCCACCTCAGACACAGTTGCATTTCGATAGTAGGAAGGTGATCAATACTTACGGTATAAAATAAGAATTATTTATTATTTATTGAGTACTGCGGGTAGGGTGCCTGCTATGCAAAGCGTAGAAAAAGACAAAAATCTTTGGATACATGATCAGAGGGGGAAGGAAAGACAAATAGCTTTGCAGTCTGTCCCTAAGGCAAATGCATTCCTAAGTGTCTGGCGTTGCAATATAAGCGTCATACACAAATTTTACAAGACCATAGAGTCTGGAGAGACGGGCCAGAAAGTTTGATTCGTCACTTTTGGGTTTGTGTGCACTTCATGTGCATAATGTTCTTGTCTGCTAGTCTTCTTTGAGGTGGACTTGTAGCATAACATATTTAAAAAATTTACATACATGTTCCCCACAGAACATTTGCTGTGCTGAGTACTAGTGGTGATAAAAGGATAAATAACCCTATCTAGGATGTACACTCTAAATGATTGAAATACTGACCCCAACACAGTCGATGGTGTCTGTGAGTTGCTGTTGTCTCTACTTTTAGAAGTGGGGAAATGAATGGATAAAAGTTTTAGAGATTTGCACAAGGAAACTTAGTGGCTGGTTTAAATGAAATGGGCAGTGTATAAATTGACTTGAAATACGCAGTAGGTTTGGGCCAAACTTTGAGCTAGAAGGGAAAACCCTTTGTCAACTTTAAGGGTTTGGGGTACGCATAAAAGTGATTGTCTGAGGAAGACGCTTCCTCTACTCTGACGGCTGGTCCCTGGTGGCAAACTGAACGAAAAAATAAGCCGCATCTGCCCGGCTTCGCCTCGCTGGGACCAGAGGGGCAAACCCCGCGCCTTGCTGTGCCGGCCCGGTGAAGGAGCGCTCGAGGAACGAGCCGCTGACGGGCCGCAGGCAGCCGAAAAGCCGCCGAACCTCTTTCTTTGGAGGAGGCGGCGGAAGCGTGGGAGGCGAAGCCCGGCGGAGCGCTCCTGCCCGTGCCCGGGGCCGTGCCCGCTGTCGCGGCCGGGCGCACCGTGTCGGGGGCCGGGGCGCGGACCCGCGGTCTCTTTAAAAGCCGGGGCCGGTCGGGCGGGCGCGGCGGCAGCAGGGGGCGGCGGCG
>WEKY01034341.1:86347-109203 GCA_013390045.1 Picathartes gymnocephalus
GCTGGGGCCACGCTGGAGCCCCCTGCCCCGCAGCACAGGCAAGCCGCGAGTTGGCGCGGCGGCCGGCGCCCGCCCGGCTGCGGAGGTGAGAGGGGCGGCGGGCGGGGGGCGGCTCGGATCGGAGGGAGCTGCCTGCCCGGCGAGCGCTGGGCGCCGCCGCTCCGGAGCTCCGCGGGTGGGTTACTCCTCACCCTTCTCACGACAACTATTTCGGATCGTTTTATCCATCTCCCCGTTCCACGCTGCCCCGGCGGGGCTGGGCGCTGCCCGTCCGGGCGGAGTGGGCGCTCACCGACCCTCGGGACGCTCTGGCTCCTTTGGTCAGACTCTTTGGGAGATCGCAGTTCCCACGGCGGGGCATTTTACAATGGAAAATTGGTGGTGGGGGGGGCTTTCGTAAAAGAAGACACTACGCTGAGTTACAGCAGGGAGACCCTTAGAGTGAGCCTGCTGTTTGACTAAAGCTCAAGGATTTCTTAAAAAAAATACTAACGAGAAAAGAAGAGAGGCTGAAGATGAAAGTTTTTCCTTTAATATTTTTTGCCTCTTCCAAGTCTTCGGATCTGTTACGGTAGCGCCTTTCCTCCCCGCCTTCCATTTGTTTGTATTAATGATTTAGTAGCCGTCTTGCCTGAAAACTTCCACCGTGTGTGACTGCTGTGGGTTTTCAGGCAGCCAGTGACCTTAAAGGTTGGTTCAGTGCTTTTTTCGTGCAAAATCTATGTGAAATAACCGTTGTATTGTTTTTTTCTTATTGTTGTTTTTCTGTAAGAAAAATAATACACCTGCTTTATAATTTAAAAGAAAACACCATTGAGTCAGGGAGTGATGTAATTCTCCTACCTAAGGGCACCGACTCTGGTGCTTTGCAGGTGACTTATCTTTTGCTTACTCTTAAATTTATTTTAACGGTAGTCTTATGTGGCTAGGAAATAACATATTTAACAGTGCTGTTTTAAGAATGTGTTTTGTTAAAATTGAACACTTTCCGTTTCAAATATTTTTTTCTTCCTGATTTCTGCCCCTCCTCCCTCAAAGGAAAACAATAAAAAAGATTAGGCATGAGATCAGAGCAGAAGAGCCAAAGGACTGGGGAGGCAGAACCGGGGCTAAAAACACGGAATCGTTTATAAAAAGCACACTTTCAGCTTTTTGCTTTTCCAAGCTCTCTTTCCACCTTTCTATAGTCAAACTGTTCCACACTTCGTTGCAAATAGTTTTAAGAAATTATTTCTGGTTTTTCTAAATATTATTTGTCCCTCCTGATTTTTTTACTACGCGTAATTGTTATGAGATAAGCACACAGCCCTCCTAAAAAGGTGAATATTGAAATGACCTCTCACCGATACCTCCTTATTGCATATTTTGAGGGGCTATTTTTTGTAGGGGCAAACTCTTTACTAGACTGGTGAAAAGTCTAAGAGAGACGTTGAATAGGTGGGGGAAAATTTGATCACAAAAGGTTTTGTTTGCCGTGATGATACAGTCAGATATTAATTGTAACGTTAACCAGAAAGATGTTAACATCTGTCACTGGTTTCATTTAAGATGGTCATCAGTGTTACGTTGAGCAAGTTTATATAAGGGTTAGTAGTATTTTGGGGGGAGGAGGTTGCAGAGATTATTGCTCATGGGTTTGCGACTGAACGCACTTTATCAGCTGAATGAACTGGATTATTGTATAGACATAATTTTCCATTTCTCTATCAGCTTCTTTTCAGTATTCGGCACTTTCTTTATCTCTCGCTAACAAAGTGTCTGGTTTTTGGGAGTAGGGAGGTGTAGCTGGGGACACTGGAAGTTTGGGGATAATGTGAGCAACAGGACTAGTTATTTATTTTTAAAAAAAAAACATACCCCAAAGTTAGGAGGTGAGGATTCTTGTTCTGGAGCATTCGGGCACCTTCTAGTGGGGTATGTCTCTAGGTTTTTAATTATTTATTTCACTTTTGTCCTTTCAAAAATGAAGTAGAGCGAAACCAAAATGAAACAAAGTAAAATTAGAGTAAGCGTTGAAAAAAAAAAAAAAATAAAGCAAGGGAACGGCTGTAAGCCCAATACTTGATTTCATCAACCTGGTGGCGATGGCTTCTCGATAGAAGCGATATCTGCCGATATCACCCCTGTTCCATGGCTGTAGCCTGGCCTCATTTTACGCTGCGTTTCCACTGAACATGTTGACGTGCTGCTGCTTATATAAGGGGAAGAACAAATTCAAGCAGATTAGTGCTTGGGATTTTGAGATCGGCTACCCAGATCGCGTTGTGGGTTTTTTCCCTTTCCTTGGGGGAGCTGGTGGGGGAAGGCTGGAGAATGACAGGAGGGGATGAAATCAGAATGTGTGGTTGGGAGAAGATGGGGGTGATGCGGGGAGCAGCTTATTCGCATAATGTCTGCGCTGTGTCCCTTTTTCTTTTCTTTTTATAAAACCCATTATCTCTAAAAACACATTATTTTTCAGCCAGGTCTAAAAAAAAATAGTGGGAGGGGTTATCATAGCGAGGGGGTTTGATATGGGAGTCATTAGACCCACTGCTGCAAAACCAAGATACAGAAATCCATCTGCACCAACATTTCGGAGGGAGGGAGGGCGTAGAGAGGGGGGAAGGGATGGATTGTCTATCTTGGATTAGCGAAGTGGAGCTTTGTATTCTTCATTTTCCTCCCCATTTTCTGCCATTTTCTCCCCCATCCCCCCCATCTGCACACCCGCTTTCCTCCTCCCAGCCCCCACTCCCCTGAAGGTTTCTCATCCCTTGACGAGAAAATTCTGTAATTCTGTGTTACATCCTGATGGCTCTGCGGCTTTTTTTTAGTGCATCACAACAGTGGCACGATGACCTTTACTTCGTACCACACGGATTTGGGTTCCCGATAGGACTGTGACCGCAGCTTGGGCACGCTCGTACACCCATAGTCATGTACCTTGGATAGTCGGTGATTTAATTTCGATTTTTGTGTGTGCGTCTTTGTGTGTCTGTGTGGCTGGTAAACACTGGCAGAGGGTAAGGAACGCAGTAATTGCCAAAGGCACGTCCATCCATTTCGCCAGCCCCTCTTGCCTTTCTCTTTTCCTGGACATTGTGTCACACATCATGAGATTTTGTGCTGGGGAGGGGTGTGCCCTATGTGGATGGCAAGGGCCTGGGGGTTGGAGGGAGTCTGTGTGTACTGAGGAGGGAGAAATTGTGTGGGGAGAGATGGACCTGATGATGCTAATAACATTATTTTGGTCAAATGAACGTCTGGTGATAATGATTCAGTGTAACCATCCATGAAATACATGCTTGCGACACACTGGAATAAAGGTTACTCCAGGGAGCTCCGTCAGAGCCAGGCACGCTCGGGGGAGTGAGCTGTCCCCTTGATAGGGGAAACAAAATTCATAAGCATCCCAGGTCCCCTCCCTTTCCAATGCCTCCTTGCATGTCCGAGCTGGAGGGCATTGCGATCGAGAGAGGGGGTGGGCTGCATTGGAGCCAGGATGAAACAAAGGATTCCTGCCTCATGCTCCTATGCCATCCTCTCTTGCCCTCTTTGAGCTTATCCGTACTGTTGATCCAGACGATACAGGAATATCGCCATTTCCATGCAGTCCCTGCCAGAGCCTGGAGGGTGGTGAATTGAGAGGCGGAGAAAAGCTCCTTGTGTTTCTCTTGTAAGATGTGCAGGAGAGCCACGGCTTTTCAGGTCTGAGTGGAGCAGGGGAAAGGTTGGGGTGAGGTAGGAAAGGTAGGTAAGAGTCTCTCCTTCCATCCAGTGTTCCCTTCCTTCATTCCCCCAGCTAGAACATGGGGTAGGACCCGACAAGCCTCAGTAGGTGGCTGTGGTGACTGGCATGCGGGGATGAGGGAGCTGAGACAGTGAGGGGGAAGCTTTCCCTGCATTTCACGATGTTCAGGACCCTCTCCAAGGCTCACGACCTGCTCAGCACCCTCCTTTTCTGAGCGTGAAGAACTTCCGTCTTTGGTCATGGGCTGTTCACACCCTGGCCGAGGGGAGCTGTGGCAGGAAGGTGCTCCTGTGGTTCTGCCAGCTGCTACTTCTCATTTCCTCTGTGTGGCTGTGCCTGCTCAGAGGTCTCCATGTTTCTGGATCTTTCCACTTCATGAAACAATAGCAAAAGTTGAATAACTAGATCTGTCTAGAGCTACTGTTGTCCACCTTTTGCTTTTGTCCTTTCTCTGACCTTGAGGTGCAGTGGTAAACTACAGCCAGGAAGATGAGGGCAGGGCTGTGTCCAGTGCCCCACATGGTTGCTGTAGGTGATGCCTGGAGAGATTTCCCTGCTCCCCTGGTTTTTGCTCACTGGAGCCAATCTTGCTTCAGCTGCCCAGCTTCACCAGTAGTTACTTTTTGATCTCTCCCTGCTCTCCCTCTTACTTCAGTTACTTTGGAAGTGGTTGTTGTACTGCAACTCCTGGGCCTGTAGGAATCTTACCATCATACAGTATCCTCAGCTGGAAGTTGAACTCTTGGCTCTGCACAGAACACCCCAAGAGTCACACCATGTGCCTGAGGGTATTGTCCTAATGCTTCTTGAACTCTGTCAGGCTTGGTGCTGTGACCACTTTCATGGGGAGCCTGTTCCAGTGCCCAACCACCCTCTGAGTGAAAAACCTTTTCTTGATATCCAACCTAAACTTCCCCTGTTTCAGCTTCATGGCATGTCCTTGAGTCCTGTCACTGGTCACCAGAGAGAAGAGATCAGTGCCTGCCTCTTCCCTTCATGTAGAAGTTGTAGACTGTGATGAGGTGTTCCCTGTCTCCTACAGACTGAACAGTCCAGGTGACCTCAGCTGTTTCTCATATGGCTTGTCCTCTAGGCCCTTCTCTATCTTCTTAGCCCTCCTTTCAATGCTCTCTCATACCTTTTTATCCTCCTTACATTGGGCTCTTATATGACTGCTCTTTAAGATGATGTGCTGGCCATCTGAATGACAGGCAGAATGTATTGCAAGGGCCTGTGTGTCTGCTCCCATCCTGTGGAGATTGCCTCCGTGGTATCTCTCTCGTACCCTGGAGGGCAAAGGTTTTATGGTTCCTCTTTTTCCCCAGTAATTAAAGTACTAGTCTGTTCTTGTGGCATGGTTAGCTTGCTTTTACGAATTATTTGTTAACAGGAAAAGTTGGAAAAAGCATTATTGTAGGTACATTTCAATGATTGCAGTGTGAATTTTGTAGCTCACTCTGACTGTTGTGTTTTGCCCTTCCTTGAGCTTTCCCAGCCAACGAAGAGGAACATTGACATAGCGCTGGAATTTACCCCTGACCCTGAATGTTTTGTATCCTTGAAGTGAGAAGGGAGGTCAGTTCCTGCAAAGCATTCAGAGAGTGAGAGGTGGTGCCAGGGATAATATGTGGTAGCAGTGATGGTGGATTTTAAGTCCCTGTGCAAAAAAGAAATAAATATGAATATGCGTCCTCCATCCCTTACTTACTTTCCTTTCTAAGCAAGTTGCCAAGCCATCAGGTACAGGCAACTTCGTTTGTTTTTTTTTTTTTTTTGGTGTTAGGATTGGATTTAAACCCTCAACCTAGAAGACACCTTCACACTGTAGAAGATAGTTGGGCTCTTGTCTGGTTTATTCCTGGGAAGGTAGAATTTAGTTCACTTTCCTTGTGTCAGCAGTGGTATTTTGTTGTATCTACTGAACTTCTTTTTCTGCAGCCTCCTCCAGGTCTCTTTAGTGTATTTTTCTTGAGAATTAGAGTGTATTAGAGTGTATTTTCCCCCCCATCGGATCTGTTTTCCTTTGCCCTCTCCTTAGCTCTGTGCTTTGAGCATGTGCCGGTGGATGTCAGGATACTGGCTGAGCTGTGATAGGCTGTGTCAATGATAAGGACACACAGTGATCTGCCCAAGAACAAAGTGAAGGAGTCAGAAGCTTTATGATGACCAAAAGCCAGGATAAGAGATGACCTCTGATGATGATACAGGAGACATGGTGTTTAATTTAAAAACAAAATGCATCCAGCTTTATCTGCCCCTGCCCCCCACCAAGAGAAGACAGGCTTTATTTTTGGACAATTGCCCAGGCACGTGGAGCCAGAAATCAACAAATATTGGTTAAGCTTTGGAAATTTTTATCAACTCTCATCTCTCTCTCATCCCTTTCTTCTAGTAATTGCAGTCGGTCAGTCTAGCAGAGCTCGTTTTTAATTCATACGGCAAGTTGTGAGGAAGATAGTTTTAATTTTGGAAACTGAGATACCAGAGGGATTGGTAACTTCTTGAAACCAGTACACTACGTAATCTTGATTCAGATTGTTTACTTTTGCTTTTCTTTTGTTTCTCCTTACTTGGGCATTGACACTGGCAATTCATGTGTAAAGGACTCTGAGAATCAGAAGTGGTGTTTTGACTTCTCACTGCTATCCAAAAAGCCAGACCAAGACATGTTCATAGGAAGGCAGCATGGGAGAAATTTGTTCTGCCTTTCTCCTTGTTGTGTGCAATGGATGGGACTTTTAGTGCTTGGTTTATACAATTTATTTTATTTATTTTTTTTTTAATGGAAACCCATGACTTTTGGTTGGGCTATCCTGGGTATGGTTTTACTGAAGTCTAGCAGGGATAAAATGCAGTGTCTCTGTAATGATGTTCTTGAAAAGTTGAGCACTAAGACTCGTGCTGGGAATACACTAGAGATGTTGGAAGATCCTGTGTTCTTCCTTAAGGGAACAATTTGTCTTGTTACCATTCACAGAAGACAGTGCTCAGAGAACAGCTCTTGTGAACTGTACACCACACAGCCAGCTTGGCAGAGTGCTCTGGGCTAAAGCCTTCAGCCTCTTTGCACTCTGGGCTGCTGTGGGCATCACTATGTGGCTTTTCAGAGGGTGCTGAAGGTTCACTTACAGCTGTCAGAAGTTTAGCTCTCTCTGAAATATGGCCCCTTGCTACAGGGTGGATTAGCCTTCATCTGCTTTGCTTCCCCTTGTCTCAGAGCTTTCCTCTTGTTTCGCACAGCCATGTGCCTGAGTTCTCTCCCAGGCATGCTCCCCTGCCTGTCTTTTGTCTGCTGGCAGAAGGAGTGAGCTGGGATGGTGGGAAGGATATATCAGGGATTTGGGGGCTGTCAGCATACCTGTTGTTTCTCAGTGGTGTGCTGAGCTCCTGTCCTTTCCAAATTTCTTTCCTCTGCTCTTGATGGTGAGGGACGGCTTATTTCAAACACAATCTGCTTGTGTCATTCCTAGCCCTGCCGCTTGTCATCCATCACATCATGGGAACTAATTAACACTAGTAGCTTTGGATCCTGGGAATGACAGTGCTAGGATGGTAGACTCTTTCAAAGATCCTGGTGTCTCCCTTCATAACTAGGGCTGCTCAGCCCAGGAGTTCATGGACTCTGCTGTCCTTCGCCCGCTGCACCAACCCTGTGGTGTGGGTGCCTGTGTGTGTAGCAGGGAGGGCACTCAAGCCCTAGGCCTGCCTCATAATGCCCTTGACAGTGCTGCAGCATCCCCTGCATCCAAGTACCTCCCAGCAGCCGGATGAGAGCCAAGGAATGGGATAGAATAATAATTGATGAGGATAGGAGGAGGTATGATGTAAACCTTTTGAAGCTGCCGGTAGCATCTCCGCTGCCTTTGGGTTCGTACAGCTGTGCGTGGTTCCAGGATCTACTTGTGAGTTTGACCCTGTGAGAATCCCCTGCTCATGGCACAGCACACTGTGCTGTTTCTGCTGTGCTTGCCTTGTTGATAAGGGGGGTCATCAGGGGAATCAGTGCGCTGCTCCTGTGGGGATGGCAGGATTAAAGATGAGGCCTCAGTCATACTGTGAGGCTACACAGAGAGCACTTGCTCACCTTCTCCTTTGTCTTTTCTGCTGTTGTGAACCACTTCTAAGAAAGGAAAGAGTCCTGTGGGGATGGAAAGAAAGGTAACTAAGAGGATGATGTTTACTGGCAGCTGAAGGAGGATGAGGAGAGGAATAGCTTTCCACTGGGGTAACTGTCTAATGGGACTGGCTGCATCTGCAGAGCAGGGTAGTGCTGGCTTTGTTTCAGTCTGCTCTTGCATCCTATTTTTTTCCAATAATGTGTTAATTAAACATTGATTTCAGGGGGAAAAGGAATCTGCTTGAACTGCAGAAACTAAATGGAGTGTGGAGGAATGGGATCTGGTGAGGGATGTGTGGAAAGACCTTTTGTCCTGTCTTCATGACTAGTCCTGGAGGGAAGCAAAAAAAGGGCTGTAGAAAAATCTGTTCACCTTAGCTTAGAGTCCTTCACTGATCTTAAGTGTGAATATTCTTTCTCCTGTAACTGCATGGTTTTCAACCAAGTACACAACGATATTTCTTACAAAATACTTCATTTTTATTAAAAAGCAAAATGGAAGAGAGATTCTTTTCAAGGTGTTCAAGAGGCTTTCTGTCCAGTTTGATATTCTTCTAATTTTTTACTCTTGGAGTTGCTGTTGTACATAGAAGTGAATCAAGCCGTGATGCAAGTTAAGCCACCAGTTGTAATGCTCTTGTTACTTGCAAATACCTAACTGACCTTCATTTACTACATGTGGAAGTCAGTCACTGAACACACATATAAGGTTGTGATGTGCACTTTTTAATATTTTCTCTTCTGGTCGTTGGAGCATTGGAAGGTGAGACAAGATTACGATATGTCCTTCCCTTGCTTGGTTGGACTCTCTTCTGGTCGTTAGACTAGAAGAGCCAATGGAAAGCTGTTCTGCCCTCCTTTTGTGCTCCCAGGTGTTAGGGATGCATAAAGAAGATAAGAGTCTTTGCTTTAGTCTGAGATCTTATCTAGAATAAACTTCTCTGCTGATGTGAGCAATATATTCTTAACAGTATTAAACAGTTTGATTTGAGGGTCTTTTTTTACCACTGTGCTTTCTATCTTCACTAGTTCTGGGAAGAAATGGAAAGGAGGGAATAACCTGTCTGACCTTTCTGAGCATTGCATAAGTCTGAATTAAAGTGATCTCACAAAGATCTCAATCAGTTCATGCAGTAAGTGAAATAGCAGCATTGTCCTGAGAAGGAACCCATCCTACCTGTTCAATTCCTTTCTGCACCATCTGCAGTATCAGTCTACAGAAGGATCTGCTATAGCATCAGGACACGTTTGAAAAAGAACAGATTAAGCCACAGAGCAACTGTTTTCTAGGAATTTTTGACCTGCTGATGGCTGGTGAAATCCACAAAATCACAGAATGGTTAAATTTGGAAGGGACTCTCAAAGTCATCTGATCCAACCCCTTGCTCAAGCAGGACCACCCAGAAATGATGACCATGTCCAGATGGCTTTTGAATATCTTCAAGGAGGGAGACTCTACAACTTCCCTGGGCAAGCTGTGCCAGGGCTCAGTTACTCTCCCAGTAAAAAAGTGTTTCCTGATGTTCAGGCAGGACCTTTTTTGTTTCAGTTTGTGCTCGTTGCCTCTGGTCCTGTCACTGGGCACCACTGAAAAAAGCCTGGCTCTGTTATCTTTACACCATGCCTTCAGGTAATTATGTACATTGATAAGACACTGCCCACCCCAGACACCCTTTAGGGTATTTTCTCCTCCAGACTAAACAGTCTTAGCTTTCCCAGCCTTTCCCAGTATGAGAGATGCTCATAATCTTCTTCATAGCCCTTTGCTGGATTCCCCCGGTTATGTCTGCCTTTCTCTTGGATTGGGAGGTCCAGAACTGCGCACAGTACTCAACGTTTGGCCTCACCAGAGCTGAGTAGCGGGAAGGATCCCCTTCCTCAACCTGCTGACAACATTTCTAATGCAGTCCAGGATACCATTAGCTGCCTTTTGTGCCAGGACATGTTGTTGGCTGATATTCAATGTGGTGTCCACCAAGAACTCAGGTCCTTTTCTGTAAAGTCACTTTTCAGACAGGTGTTCCTCAGCGTGTGCTGATCCATGACCCATGAACTTCATTACAGTGGTATTGTCAGTAGAGCAGGCAGGATGGTCCTTAACTAATAACTTAAGAAGCAGAAGTCTAGAGTTCTTTCCCAGAGTGTGTTTAACCAGTTTTTCATAAGAGTCATCACCTTCACCATTCACTGAAAATTCAAAATTATAATTTGTGAAACACTGAGAGTTCCTTGAAAGGAAAGCTTCATATATCTGATAATAGAATAGAATAGTTCCAGATGGAAGTGACCTACAAGGATCAACTAGTCCAACTGGCACTTCAGGGCAGACCAAACATTAAAGGATATTATTGAGGGCATTGTGCCCTCTGAGAGTCATAGGACATTGACCACACCTCTAGGAAGCCTGGTCCAGTGTTTGGTCACCCTCTCTGTAAAGAAGTGTTGCCTCATATGTGGTCTGAACCTCACCTGCTGCATCTTTGAATCATTCCTGCATGTCCTGTCACTGAATACCAGGGAAAAGAGCTCAGCACCTCCCTCCAGTTCCCCTCCTCAGGAAGCTGTAGGTAGCAGTGGGCTTGCCTCTCAACCCTCTTTTTTCCTAACTAAATAATCCCAGAGTGCTCAGCCACTCCTCAGAGGACATGTGTCCTAGCATTTCAGCAGCTTTGTTATCCTCCTCTGGACACATTCAGTTAACATCCTTTTTACTTTCAGGGTGAGAGAAATTCTGGTAATTTAATTGTTCTCTTATTATGGCTGGTTACATGCTGCAATTTTTTTGTAGACCACAAAGAAAAGAAATTTTAAATTATTGATTACTTTGACTTTTTGTAAGGGGGACAAAGATAGTGCAGAAGTCCTGTGGGGGAACTAAGGCCAGCGTTCTTGAGGAGCTCTGAATGCCTGTTAGTGCATTGGTATCATGATATTAAAATCTGCCAATTTGTCTGGTCAGCTCAAGCAGCATTTTCAAAGAGTGTATGATACAATATGATTTCAGGTATATGCATTAAAAATACCTGCTGCATGTCTGGGAAACAATTGCTAAGGACTTTATGAAGAAAATACAAAGAAACATTGACCTGTGATGTAATTTCAAATAGGTCATTAATCAGATACATATTAAGGGTGTATCTTAATACCAGTGGACCACAAGCTGCCAGAAACTTCCAGCAGTGCAGGTGGCTCCCAGGTGGATGTTCTGCTGGCTAAGGCCAAGCCAGTCAGGAATGGTAGTAACACCTCTGTGATAACGTATTTGAGAAGGAAAGAAAAGTTTTGCACAGAAGTAATTGTGGACAGAGAAGAAAGGAAGGAGAATATGTGACAGTAGCAACTCTGCAGACACCAAGGTCAGCAAAGAAGGTGGGGCAGGAGGGGCTCTGGGTGCTGGAGCTGAGATGGCCCTGCAGCCTGTGGTGAAGACCGTGTTGAGGCAGGATGAGCTCCTGCAGCCCATGGAAATCCAGTGGGGTGCAGACATCCACCTGCAGCCCATGGAGGAACCCCACACTGGAGCAGGGGGATGCCTGAAAGAAGGTTGTGACAGCTTGGGAAAGCTGTGCTGGAACAGGCTCCTGGCAGGGACCTGCAGATCCACGGGGAGAGGAGCCTGCCCTGGAGCAGGTTTGCTGATTGGACTTGTGACCCCATGGGGGACCCGTGCTGGAGCAGTCTGTTCTTGAAGGACTGAACCCTGTGGAGAGGGTTCTGTTTTGGAGCAGTTCATGAAGAAGTGTAACCCATGAGAAGAACTTATGCTGGAGGAGTTCATGGAGGACTGTCTCCCATGGAAAGGACGCCACACTAGAGCAGGGAAGGGACTCCTCTCCTTGAGGAGGGAGTAGCAGCAGAAACAACACGTGATGAACTGCTCATAGTCTCCATTCCCCATTTCCCTACACTGCTGGTGGGGAGAAGGTAAAGCATTTGGAATAAAGTTAAGCCCAGGGAGGAGGGAGGGGTGTGGGGAAGGTGTTTTTAGGATTTGTTATACTTCTCATTATCCTGCTCTGATTTTGATTGGTAATAAATTCAGTTAATTTCCCCAAGTCAAGTCTGTTTTGCCTGTGACAGTAACTGATGAATGATCTCTTATCTTAACTCATGAGCCTGTCTTTATATTTTATCTCCCTGTCCAGTTGCAGAGGGGAGTGGTAGAACGGCTTTGGTACCTGTCATCCAGCCAGGGTCAACCTGCCAAAATCAGGTAGAATGCAGAGTCAAAAGGGAGTAGCGAATTGATAGGCTTTTGATAAGACAGTAACCCTTTTTAAGAAGTTTGAACACAGCAGTTCTTCCTTTCATGCTCTCTTTGTTGCCAGTGTGTAACGTGAGGTTGGAAGTGGATCTACTTTCTTGGCACTACATAGATAATTTACCAGTTAAACTAGAAAATGGTCTAAATTTGATAAGGAGCAATTTATTAAAGACAAATGAAAAGCACCTGGAAAGATCTAGTCAAATGCCTGTATGTAAAATGGAGGATAACAAGCCAGGCAACAGAACTGCAGAAAAGGATCTGGGAGGCCCTACTGTGAGTCAGAGACTGAACGTGAGTCAACAGTGTGGTGATGTTGCAAAAAAGCAAATCCCATTTTAGGGTATATTTAACAGGAATGTCACGTGAATCACACAGGCAGTAGTTTTTCTACGCTAGCAGCCACTGCTGAAGCCATAACAGAGCATTGCATCTGATGAGAGCAGGAAGACCAGAAACAGTGGAAGGAGATGAGGAGAGAGCAGCCAGAGTGGCAAACGCTGTCTACAAGGAGAGGATTGGTTGGGTTGGTTTAGACTAGAGAGAAGATTGACGAGGGAAAAGCTGTCCAATATTTAAAAGCTTGTTTTAAGAAGACAGTGATTAATTATTCTGTGTCCACTGGGGATAGAACAAGAAGTAATCAGCTTAATTTGTTGCAAGGAAGATGTGGAGGTAAGTGCTAGGAAAAGCTTTATGAGTATTTGGAAAGTTAAGCAGGAAAACAGTGTCCTGAGGGAGGTTGTAGTGCCTTCATCACAGGAAGTGTTAAGAACAGATGAGACAGGAGACACAACATTTTATCTAGGTTGTTTTACTATAGTTTTGTCAGGTTCAGAAGGGAATGGGGTGCCTGAACTCCTAATGTCTGGTCTCAACAGCTCTTGCAGTGCCTGAGAGGCAGGTTTGTCCCCTCACTGGCAGTTGTGGTGGGAGCATGGGGACGCAGAGCCGGGGTGAATCACTCCCTTTGCAAATTGCCCTGCAGCACCTTCCATGCCCCTGGCATAATCCAGTGCACATCCCAAAAAGATCTGAGGGAGCTTGTGTGTTCAGCAGTGTTACATTAGCATCCAGCACTGTAAGCCTTTCTATTTCTGCAGATAAACAAGAGGAGGGCTGGCCCAACTTCCTGCATCTTCATAGCTAGGAATTGGAAATTATTGCAGACTTTATCCTGGTTACTGATTAATTTACACTGGGAAGATATGGTGAAATTATTTGGAGGTGGAAAAAAAGGCTTACACTTCTGCTTTTACACCACTGCAGATTTGTATGGTGTGTTAAAGTTACAAGATGATTTTTCTGTGCTCTTCCATTAAAAGAAGTAGACCGGGGCAAAGGATTTTTCTCACTGCAACATCTTTCTTCCAGGGTCTTCAAGCAGAGCAGTATGGATGAGGCATTGGAGGGGGTGCCTTTGCATCCAGTGGATTTGAGAAGAGAGAGCCTAATGCTTGATTGAGTAGACATATACTTCAGTACTTGTGAGAGGGGCTCATGGCACTTTGAGAGGAAGATGTTTCCTGGTAAATGGGGCTTTTCTTCCCTGAGAGTTCAGCAAAACCTTTCAGCTACTAGCAAGCAATCCAAGACATACTATGTGGCGTGTTACTGCTATCTTTTCCTGAATGTTAGATTTACACTAACAGCCTGTCTGGATCCAGTTGGGCCTAGGAGTGAACTTCTGAGTGTCTCCAGTGCAGAGAGCCAGTTTCCCTTGTGAACCTGAAAGAAGGAAGATGTTCCTTTTAGTTTAAAAGAACATCTGGGAATATATGCTTGTTGAAATTGTACAGTGCTGTGCTTGGCCGCAATCTGTGTGCACAGTTCATAATGTAACTGTTTTCCACCATCTTACATAAGCTTGTAACTGCAGGCTCTTGCCATTCTTCAGAAAGGGTAGAGGATGAAAATACTATACTCTTCGTCTTGGCACTAGAAATGAGTCAGGGTTGACACACAAAAGTAGGAGGCAACAGTTTGTGTGTAGGAAGCTTGTTCTGTCCAAAGAAAATCTATGGGTTATATGCAGGGTGTTAGTCCTGCTGCACTGCAAGGCTGGTATCTTCTTCTGAAACTGAATTCACACACACTCACCATTTGGAGCATATGGAGAACTCAGCAGATCCAGCCCTCAAGGGATGACTGGTGAAATGGTTGAAGGTAGGTTGGGATGTAATTATTTGTTTATGAGGCCCCATATTGCACCAAATTATAATTGTTTATGAACACTGCTGTGAAGTCAGGAGGGAAACATTCCAACCAATGAGATACTAAGATATAACCTAATTATTGTTGTTATTTTTATTCCTGCCTATTGTGGTAGCACCTACACAATGCTTGTTCAAACACAGGGCAAAAAATGTTCCCTGCCCCAAAGAGCTAGCAAACTAAGGATGAGACAGGAGACAACAGATGGACAGAGATAGCTGGAGGAGTACAGAGAACCCAAAGATTGGTCAGCAGGATGGGTGGTATGATAGCACGTTGACTGCTTAGCTGTTGTCAAGCTTTCTGTGGGCATGTGGCAAAGAATTATAACAATAATTCAAACTGCGTCCTTTGCTTCGGTGTTGTTGTGTGTGCATCTTCCATCTGTTTAAATAAAACAGCTTAATTCTCACTCAGTGAGGCTTTTTCTGTCCCAGAACTTCCTGTCGTTCATCTGGTCCAACAATGAAGTGTCCATTGCAGTTTTCAAGGGAAACTGTAGTTTATTATTGTGGAAAAAGAATGAGACTAAACATGGGATTTTGCCGCGCTGCATTTTAAAGGACACTGGGAAAAGACTGATGGATCTCAGCAGGATGAATATGCAAAGTAAGTGGCATAATGCAGGAGGTTTGTTGGCTGAAGTGGTATCTTACCAAAGTGTTGCAATAACTATCTAATGCCATTCATAGGCAACAATTCTGTCTATATAGGTCATGCCCATGATGCTGTACTGGTGCGTACAGGAGTGGCTGAAAGAGTGGAGGGCTCTGATTCAGCTGAATGGTGAACAGTCGTTCCACATATGTGGCTGTACCTAACTGCTGGGGAACTTGAGTGTGCTTGACCTTAGGACTCTGCCTGTGCCACTGTCTGCATTCACATGTAAGTCTACTTTTGGGTGTTACCTTGACAGAGCCACAAAACGGAGGATAAACATCAGGTAATTTTAGGGAGTTTCTGAATTAGAATGATATCAGGTAACTTTGTGTAGTGCTGTGATGTCATTTCTCTCTCTGTGTTTTGTGTTATCATCACACAGTATGCCAACATGAGATGTGTTGTAATGGATGGTGAGGTTTCATAGCTGCTTATACAGTTTTTAGGTTTGGTGCTGAAGAACAGAGAATGAAGAGTAAATATTCAGCTGTTCTCACCTGAACATAGCCAGCTCTCCCAGCTTCTTTGCATGTCATGCTCTAGCTGCTCACCATTAGGATGGTTCTTGCAGTTGTGAAAGCTAATCATAGATTGAAGTGTATTGGCCAAAGCATAGAAAACAAGGGATGAGTTTATTTCCCCATACTCAGCACTTGTGGGATTTTGTCTGTTTGTTGTGCCTTGTACTGGGCTCTCCAGTACAAGAAAGACATTGGCAAAATGCAGCAAGTCCAGCCAAGAATCCCTGAGGAACACTGTTAGGAAGTGGCTGCCGTTGGGTTGTTGTATTGCTGACCACTAGCCCTGAAGTGCAGTGGTCCTTGTCAGTTTTCTATAGGCTTTGGCAGTGCACCAATCTGCTACCAGCTGTCTGTAAACCATGGAATCATGTAAAATCCTAGCTGGAAGGGACCCACAGGGATCATCAAGTCCAACTCCCTGCCCTTCACCAGCACTACCTAAAACTAAACCATATGACTGTCATCCAGATACTCCTTGAACTCTGACAGACTTGCTGCCCAGACTTCATGCCTGGGAAGCCTGTTCTAGTGGCTCCCTCTCAGTGAAGAACATTACCACATACCCTTGTTTATAATCATACTGTTGGAGGCTCTTTCAAAAGTTGTGCCATTCTTTTGCTTATTGGGCCTGTCTCATCACAGAAGGCAACCTGGCTGATTTTTTGGTATTTTTTCTTCCATGCTGGCTGTCCCCAATCACATTCTGGTCATTTGTATGCCTAGAAATGGGTTCCAGCAGGATTTGCTGAATAACCTTCCTTGGGACTGATGTTAGGTTAACCAGCCCGTAATTCCTTGTATCTTCCTTCTTGTCCTTTTAGAAGGCAGGTGTGACATTTACCCATTTCCAGTTATTGGAAGCCTCCTCCAATTATCACAACCTTTCCCATGTGATTGAGAGTAACCTCATAGTGACATCAGCCATCATTGCATGCCTCTGTGCTCTTGGGGCCTCTTGTCCCGTCACAGGGACTTGAGTATGCCCAGTTTGTTTAAATAGTTCTTAACTCAGTCTTCCTCTGCTGTAGGTAGTGTCTCAGTCCCCTGGGTTCTTCCACTGGGAACAAGAAGGCTGAGAACAGCCCTTGCTAGTGATGGCTAAAAAGGCATCAAGGACCTAAATGTTTTCTTTTTACCACTGGTTTCTTGTTCCATTCAGCTTTGGGCCTACAGATTCCTTAGTCATGGTTTTGCTAGCAGAATGCATTAAGAAGCTGTTCTTGATGCCTTTCACATTTTATGAATTTTCATGCAATTTCAAGCTTTTCTAATTTTCATCCTGACATGCTGAGGCAGAGTTTCAGTATTCTTCCTGAGAAGCACACCCCCACTTTCACCTTTCATTCGCATCCTTTTGTGTTTGAGTGCTGTCAGGAGTTTCCCATTCAACTGCCTGCTTCCTTCCACACCCACTTGGCTTCCCACAAATTGAATTGAACTGTTCTTGTGCTTTGAGGAGTTTGTTCTTTAAGATCTTTAAGGTCTCCTGGGTCCCTTTGCTCGATTATCCCATGTAAGTGCTCAGTGAATGATTTCTTAAAGCTCTCCAGTGATTATTCTGTCACTGTAATTGTGCAGGAAAAAGGGTTCTGTTTGTAAACTGATTCATATGTCATTTCAGATTTGGTTGTTCTTCTCTGTAATTTTTGTTTCTCTTTATGTTAAACACATTATACCTCGTCTCTCTATTTCCACTTAAGTCTTTTCTGTCTTGCTTCTGGTGGTTTGACCCTGGCTGGATGCCAGGTATCCACCAAAACTGCTCTTCCACTCCCCTTCTCATCAGGACAGGGAGAGAAAATATAGCAAATGGTCCATGAGTTGAGGTAAGGGCAGGGAGAGATCACGCAGCAAATACTGTCATGGGCAAAAGACTTGACTTGGGGAAAGCAGTTGAATTTATTACCAATCAAAATTAGAGCAGGATAATGAGAAGAAAAAAAAAAAAAAAAAGCTAAAAACCCCTCCCTGCAGCCCTCCTTCCTTCACAGCCTTAGCTTTATTCCTGATTCTCTACCTCCTCCTGCCTTCAGCAGTGCAGGAAAATGTGGAGTGGGGGTTGCAGTCAGTTCATCCCATGTTGTTCCTGTTGCTGCTCCGTGCTCAGAGAGGGGAGTCCTTCCCTTGCTCTAGTGTGGGGTCCTTTCCGCAGGAGACTGTTCTTCATGAACATTTCCAGTAAGTCCTTCCCATGGGCTACAGTTCTTCACAAACTGCTCCAGCATAGATCCCGTTCCACACGGTGTGGCCCTTCAGGAACGGACTGGTTCAGTGTGGGTCCCCCACAAGTCACACAAGTCATGCCAAGAGCCTTTTTCCAGCACAGGTTTCCCAAGGGGTCACAGCCTTCTTTGGGTATTCACCTGCTCCAGTGTGTGTCCCATCCACAGGCTGTAGATGGATCTCTGCACCCCTATGGATTTCCATGGCCTGCAGGGGCAAATCTTGCCTCACCATGTCTTCACTGTGGACTGCAGGGGAATCTCAGCTCTGGTGCTTGGAGCAACTCCTGCCCCTGCTTCTCCACGGACCTTGGTGTTCTGCAGAGTTCTTCCTGTCACATATTCTCACTCTTCTGACTACAATTAATTCTGTGCAGAAACATTTTTTTTTCTTCATAAAAATGTTATCACAGAGGTGTTGCTACCATCACTTCTGGGCTCAGCCTTAGCCAGCAGCGGGTCAGTCTTAGAGCTGACTGGCATTGGCTCTCTTGAACATGGGAGAAGCTTCTGGAAGTTCTCAGAGAATCCACCCCTATAGCCCCCCAGTTACCAGAACCTTGGCATGCAAACACGGCTTTATAGCCTCTTCTTGCTGGACTCTGTCTAGATATTTTCATATGTTTTATTTTATGGTGAAGGGTTTGTTGTTGTTGTGTGATTTTTTCCCCCCTGACACCTCCCTTCTTTATACTGTCAGAGGTAAATAATCAAATGGAAAGGGCAAGAGGCACAAACTTTCTTTTTCATCCTGCCATTGAGTTATTTCATGACAAAAGCAAATTGCTATCTCTATTTCTTATCTCTGAAATGGGTCTCAAATTCAATAGATGGAGTTTAAATTCTTTTTGTTGAAGATCATAGACAACAGACTGATTTATTTAATCACATTTGGTACACTCTTCATCTTAGAATTGGTTTGAGATTGTATCCCAAACTGTTTTCCCAGTTAATGGTTGTCAGACTTAGCAGCAGATGCTGCCAACCCACAAAATTCTGCGTTGGGCACCATGTACCTTTGTCCTCCAATTTGTAGTAGCATTGCAGTTGAAAACTCACCTGAAATGATATTGTGGACTAACAATAGATTAATTTGCCAAGACCATAATGATCACATGTCTAGCAACAGAATCAATCAAGTTACATATTGCATGTAATAGTGTTGCCATCTCTTCATGGATATTCTTTGCCATTGCTCAAAAGAATGAGGACATAGGTTCCTTGTTTCCGTTCCTTTCTGCTCAACCCTCTAATGACTAAAAGAATGGGCATCCATCAATACTGTAGTCCTCCAGATTCTATGGAGTAAAATCCACTTTAATATTCTAATTGTACAGAGAGGAGTCTAGTTGTAGTGACAATTAATCTATTGAATTATATTATTGTATTCCCCAGTCATACACAAGAATTTTGTTGTGTGATGCTGTCTAAATGTAGACTTTCATCGTAAGTGACTTGTGTCTGTAAAGCATGCCCCTCTGTGGCCTCTAATAAAGATAACTTCCTATAATTGATTGAGCCTCAAGTACTGCACCCAGACAGAATGTCCCTGAAGGCTAACCTGCAGGAATAAGTGAGTCAGATGAGTATTTGTTAGTATACTTAGCAGCACACTGTATTATATCAAATTCCTGCGGGGCTTCTCAGTTCAGGTAGATGTTGCAAGGCCAGAGAGCTTTGCTTAGAAAAGGCTCTAGAATAGAAAATTACGTGTACCTCCACACAACTCTCTTTTGGAATAAGTAGGGTTGGAGAGGATTTTGCTGAGTGCTGTGGAAGCTATGACAAGGAGTTTAAAGGTGTTATCTGGGCATGCATGCAATACTAAAATACTGGTAAAATTCCTTAGTTCATCTTGTCTGTGTACTGTGCCTTCCCTTGTACTCTGTTTCCAGCACTAGATGGTAACAGTGAATAGTGGCAGTACATGCTGTGCACCTGCATATCTGTTTGTACGATCTGGTTTTAGAGTAGCCTTGCAGAGAGAGGAGCAAAGATGGGTGAGGCAGCCTTTGCTTTACATCTCTGCTGAAGTCAACTGCACAGTACTTATTCTAATGCCATTGGTGTTGTGTCTAATCTGAAACGTGAGCAGACGTAAGGCTTAGTAAATTGATGACCTCACTGTCTTGCCATCTTTGTCTCCGGATAACTAGATGTCTAAGAGGCTCAGACAGTGATAAAGCTGGAAAACTCAATCTCACCTAAATAAAGCTTGCATTTTGGATGCTTAATTTCTTCCCTAAAGTCCGGGCTTTAAATCCTGGTGAGGCCATAAGTGAAAAAGGCATGTGAAAGTCTTCAGTTATTCCCTGGTTGATGTGTATCTCTCTGGCAGAAGTAGCCCAGGAAATCTGGTGTATGGCAAGCGTAGAATAATCAAGAAGATTGTGAGGAAGGGTTGTGGTAGAAGCTGGGGTGGGCCGCAGGCTGTTTGGCACACAGCTTTCCTCTGCTTTCCCACAAGTCAAGCAGGCACATGCTCAACACTTGCATAGTTTGCATGTGTGCACGTGTGCTCTGGTTGTACACCCTCCCTCGACTCTCTGCCCCTGTGCCATGACAGCACTTGATGGCTCCTACTTTGATAATACCTGCTGGCTTCTGCCTGTGCCCACCACAGCTGATGCCCTTTGTGGTGCTGATGTTCATGCTGGCTATGATGGTGTTTTCATAAGGCTCAAACTTTTATTCTTCACCTTGTTTCTTTGAACTCTGCCCACCACTCTGTGAATACTAACACCAGCCTATAAATTATCCAGCAGAGCTCTGGAACTTTAGCAGCCTGTGTTTCCAGTGGTGTGCATGCATAATCAATCTGGGAGACTGCCTCTGCTTTTACTCAGGCATTTGCAGAGACCTTAGACTTTCAGAGTTTTCAATCACTGCTGCCTGTACGTTTGCTCGCTTCTCTGACTGCCTTTTCTCCTCTGCCTCCTGCACATACCCTTCTGCATCTGCCTGGGTGTAGCGTGTCATGTCACAGGGTAACCTGCCTTAAGTTTGGGGATGATGATATAGGCAACCTTCCTATGAGGTGTGGAAGCAGCAGGTTGCAAACAACTTTCATGTAGAGTATTGTGCATCAGAATTTGAAGGGCTCTATTCTGACTCACTGCTTGGGGGTTGGGGGGGTGTGTGTGTTGTGGTCCCTTGATGTGCCTTACGGAGTAGCCTAGTGAGCGGATGCTACTGTCCTTTTCTTCTCTCTTGTTTCCAAGTGAAACTCCTGGCATCATAGATGCTGCCTCTGTGACTCATTGCTCTTAGCTTCTTTAAGTAGCTGGAAAGTTGCCTTTCTTTCAGTCAGTTGCCTGCTGACTGTCTGTAGAGCTTGAACTCTAAAGAGTTAAATGGTTGCTCTAGTATTTGGCTGCTGGGGCTGACTTCGCTTGCCTTGGAGCTTCTCTGTGTCTTTGCTTAGCTCTGTCCACAACCAAAATATCTCAGCTGAATCTTTTTTCTCTTATGTTTCTTTTTTCTCTTATGGTAAGTTGCCCAGAATGGTCAGCGCAAACCTTTGTCTAAACTGCAAATGGAGTCAGCCTTGTTTATCAAGGTTTTACTTATCTCTTCCAGTCAGTGCATAGCAAACCTTCTTAACACTTACACATCATCATGTGCCCCTGTGAAAAGGTCTGGTTATTGCATCCCATATGAGCAGTCAGTTCCCAGTAAGACTGTGCCATTTGAGAGAAGGAGGGGACAGGGTATAGGTTTGATGTCTGTGTGACTGGGAACTGACAGTGCTAGGACTTCAAGGCAGAATAAGTAAAAATGGAGTCTAGTAAATTATTTAACTGTACTGTAGATGTGGTTGGCACTAACAGCATAGATGACAGCCTGGTAGCAAAAGAATCCAAAGGAAGTAGGTGGAGAACAGGTAGGAAAAAGGAAGTTTTAAAAGCAAGAAATAAAAACATGAAAAATATTACTAAGCTTTTGGTGAGGCAAAAGTATGTAGGGAAGTAGAAGAAGCTGGGAAGGAGAAGGACTAGGGAAAAAGTTTTTGCATGAAGAGTGTGAATAAAGAGAGCAGAAGGCAGCTTTCTAATTTATGAAATGTAGATCTAACAGAACTTCATGTGTGTGCTGACCCCTCTGACATATGCACAAGAACCTGGCTGACTCAGTGCAGAAAGGAAGAGGGGAGAGCCAGGAGGCAACACTGAGAGGGATGTCTGGAAGGAGTAAGGTGGAAAAGGAGACAATCTCTGGGAAGAAAAAGAATACCAGGCAGTGGGTTGGATGTAGGGGAAGTGTGGGGAAATGCAGCAGAGAAAAATTAAGTGACAAAACTCCTTTTGAGGAGGAACGAAATCCCAAAAGAAATGCAATGCTTTTAATATTTTTAATCTTTCATGTAAAAACAACCCTCAAAACATTCAACATGCCTTCCTCCTAGGTGTATGATTGGAGAGGTGGGTTGGAGAATGAATCATAGATGTCTCATCGTTCTTGGGTAGAGTGTGTGAAAAAGACCGTAACCAGCATTGACACTGTCTGTTGAACACTGAATAAGTTTAAAAGTGCCTGATGGGAAATGTGTGTTTATTTGAGGCAGAGGATTTTCAGTGTGTGTGTGTTGTTTAAGGACTGTGCAGCAGCTTCGTTTTACTTAGCTGAAAAGAAAAAGTGTTCTCTGGGTTCACTTGCTAATATTTGAGTTCCTGCAGTTTCATTTCCACATGTATTTTTCCTTCTCTATTTCTATGGATGTAATCCAGCTGAACTAAAAGGGGATCTGACTGCTTACAAGAGAAACAGTCAAACTTACCTGACACAAAGTACTGTCACATGCATGGACTAAGGACTTTAGTGAAAGGCATTTTCCCTTCTAATCCTTCCGTTGTATTAATGTTAGGTGTTGCTTGCAACAATAGCAAATAAAAAAGCACTACTTTGTGTGCTGTAAATACTATTCTATTATGAGTAGTTGTTTCTTTTAATTGGTAGCATCCTTGAATGGAATATAATTTGCCAATGCCAGTTTATTTTTGGATTCAAGACAAATAGCAAGAAAGCTTTGTAATTTTTTTTAAGTGTGCTTAAAATCATTGTAAGGTCTGTTAAAAAACAAGTGCAAGTTTCTGAATTTTAAAGCCTTTTTGGAAAGAAGATGCCA
>WEKY01034341.1:131929-178470 GCA_013390045.1 Picathartes gymnocephalus
AAAGTATTATACATCAGCTGGAATAGATATATATCAGCATTTTAGTGCTAGCTCAAGTACATAAAATCACAATTATTAATTGTATATGTGTAGTGCCTCGTATCTCTGCTCTTGACTATATTGTGCTAGATTCTGTCAGACAGAAAAGAAAATGTTCTTGCTCCTGAAGAACTTAAAATGCAGAAGCAGTCGGGTAGACAGCTAGGAAGAGCAAGGTGCTATTACTTAGTATGCTGGCCATTTGTTTTATTTTGTTGTTGATTTTGTGCTTTCTACCTTTTTCTGAAATTAGGTAACTGAGAAAGCAGTGCACCAGTGACTTTTTTCCTCTTGCTTCAAAGTCAGGAGTTTCCCCCCCCACACTCCAGTTGTGTCTCCCCTTTGAGGAGTGACTAATGCTAGCCTGTGTCTGTAGTATCAAATACATTTTGGGGGAAAAGCAAGCCCATTCTGCATTGTTAGTGTTAGGAAAATCTTCTTGGAAGCTTATTTTCAGGCATTAGTGATGTGCTCAATGTTCAGTTTTTGGTAATGATAAGCACATTTTCAAAAGACTCGATTTTTATTAAAAGAAAATGGAAATACTATGTATGTATGTATTAAAAGAAAATGGAATATTGTATACTTCTGGAAGAAGTATTGCCTTTGTCAATAATGCCAACACTGTGATATCACCAAATTTCCCACTAACATTACCTGCTGAGATGTGTGTAGCTACTGACTGCATTTGGTGTATTAGAATCTGGTAGAATAAACAATGCTACAGATTTGTCCAAGCTTTTTGATGGCAGAAAGGAGAGGACGTGGGGGATGCAGACAGACCAACCACAGAAGGAGTAAAATAAATGATAATGATTCAGAGCTCTCCAACTGTTGAGCTTCAAAGTCTTTAGAAAAGCAGGTATTCTTTGTTCTCTTTTAACGATGGTGGAATTGAGGCAAGGCCAGTGTTCCCAGTGCAGCTGCCATGGGAATTACAGTAAAGGCTGTTGAATTTTGCAGAAATCGCTATCCTGGTTAGTACCAGCTCAGAGATGAGGGAAGTCAGGTTTCTCCTGCGTGGCAGTACAGAGCAATAACTGCTCAGCTGCTGCCAATGCTTCCTTTTAGCTGCTCCTTGTTAGTGGAGAGTTTGTGGTAATGGGAGTAATTAACACACTGGGAGTCATTTCTGAGTCCTGGAAGGGAACAGAAAGCCATCAGAGCAGCCCCAGACATGATTGCTCTGCAGGGTTATTTTCCCCTCTCTCTTTCTTTCTTTTCCATTGTGCTTGGGTTTTGATTTTTCTTCTTTGTGTTAAGAAAGCTGGAGAGCTGAAATGGTCTGTAAATTGCATTCATGCTGAGCCCGGGCTAGGTAGGCTAGTTAAAGGTCACTCTCATGGACTAGATGGCCTCCTCTGTGGGTGAGAGTGGGGTGGTGAGAGTGTTTAAGAAGGGAGTCACGATGTCCCTTGTGGCTTTTTTAACCCTCCTTTTTCCAGGATAGATTTGTAGAGCTCTGGTTCTGAGTTAAGTTTGTTTAAATAGGCCCAGGAGGTAAAAACGTGAAAGGTGGTTATGATAAAATGGTAACTCTTCCAGCAGTCAGATGACTTGCCAGCCTGATAGGTCTGAAATGAGGCGGTGCTGGCATGATGTCATGCTGTTTATTGAACTAAACACTTCACTATTTCGCTCATATTCCTTCTGAGGCAGCTGGTGGCAGCCAACTGTGTGTCTTGCTAATGCAGGTGAGTTCAGCTCTCCCATGCATAGGTGCCTGGTTTGGGTATTACACAGTCGTTCTGGAGGTGAGCTCCAAGGTTAGCCTTGTCATAAGCAGTCATTCTTGCCTTCCCCAGGGAAGAACTCGGGATGGGGAGAAGGGCAGTGGGCATAAACTGGCTGCAAATCACATGCCCAGGTACCAGGAAACCAACCAACCACCTACCTACAAGTTACAGTTGGTGGTGAATTCATGTGCATGTGTATATACTAATCCACTACAGGGAAGCAAAGACAAACTAATTGTAGCTTTATGTGTTTGTGTTTTTTGTGTGTTGTTGTTGTTGTGTGCTCAATGCGGAAATTAGATAAGAATTAAGTAACTCCATATCTGTTTTCAAGAATGGAAAACTTAAGCCTGCAAGATATATCAGTAGTGAGAAGAACCAAAGAATATAGAAAAATACATCTTCTACTTGGGCTTGGAGTGGGACAAAGGTGTGGTTTCACAGTGATGTGAGGGACTGACATGAATACTATATCCCTGGAAACCATGCAGAAGACGTCAACAGGTGCTCCATGTCGTCCTCAGTCCCTCATTTTAAGATGCTGGTCTTCATATGCACATATCTCTACATCCAAGATAAAGCCCGAAGTATCACTGCTTCTCTCCTTGGAGCCAGTCAGCCAGTAATGTAAATGCTGCATCCCATAAAGTTCTGCCAACTTCAGCAGAACCTAGATGTGTTCATCTCTTGGCAAGGCAAAGCCCCCATTTTCGACTGCACTTCCAGCCTCTTCACTAAGCAGAGCCTTACTCGTGACACCTCTGAGCTGTGTAGTGCCACTGAAATCTCCCTTGGTAAGAGAATCGTAGAACTGAATGGAGATAGAAGTTCTCTGTCTCTATCTTCATCCTAGTTTTTTCAGCTCAGCTTCCCTGGCACCACCCCAGAGTCCTCTCAATCCCAGCAAGGGTATGAGGCAGTGTCCAGATTCATTGCTGAGATGCAAATGCTGCTAGAGGAATTAAAAACTAAATTAGCCCCTGTGGTTTTCTGTAGTCTCATGCATTTCAAACCCTCCATGTCCCCTCTCAGTTCTCTGTAAACATCCCTCCATGCATCCTTGCTGATGATGTTGTGTGATGGGAGGATTTCTGTATTCCTTTTTATCCATAGTGACCTCACAGTAACTCACAGTTATCACATCTGCATTTTTTATTGGAAGGTTTTTTTTTGTTTGGTTATTCTTTGACCCTTTGTCTTTAGCCACAATTCAGCTGGGGATAGACCAGGCAGAAAGATTTCAAAGCATTAGCCAAAAGAAGCCTGTTGTTCGGAACTGGATGAATGAATAAATACTATGAGTTCCCCATTTCTCCCTGCGAGCAAGTTTGACTTTTAATATCAATTATTGAGGGTAGATTTTACTGTTGTTTTGAGCAGCATTTGTCATAGAGCTGTAATGATTTGATTGTGCTTTGCCCCAGTTGAGGGAAGACATGTGGATGCAGAGCCAAATTAGAATCCTGTTTACTCCTTCCTAAAACTCTGCTGCTTTGTTGGGGCTTGGGAAATAAAGAAAACAATTGGATTTTTCTTGTTTTACAGTGAAGGAAAGGACAAAAGTGGGTTCACATGGGGTATGAAATACATGGATCGTAGGTGACCAATGTATATCTTTCCTTCCACACAAACTGTGGCATAGTGAGTAGTTCTGGTTGTGGAAGAGGATGTCAGACTGGGTGGACTGTGAACCTTCCCCATCAGTGTGTCCATGGGATTTTGTCCAGCATCCTGAAGTGGAATAACAGGACGTACACAGGCTTGCACTGGGCTGCTGTGGCAGAGGTTTGCAAGGGAAACCAGCCTGTCCTTGACTTCATGTAACTCTGTTCTTCTTTCTGCTGAAAATTACACTTTCAAATACAAGTAAGCCCATCCCCAAGCAATTAGCAGCTAGAGAGGGAGGTAGTGGAAGAGGGAGGACAGGGAGTGACAAACCCATCTCCTGCAACCTTTCTGTGCAGTTGGGTAAATAAGCTGCAGAGCAACAGCTTCTCACCCTCTTTCCTAAGCAGGTGTGTTTCAAGACGTTTGCAAAGATATTAACCCTGCATACATAGTGTGCCAGTCAGTAATTATGGAAATGAGTTGGCAATTAGATAATGTTACTCACTCTGCACATACAGCTGATAAGTGGTTGAGAGCCACTTCAAAGCAAGGGTGAGACCCCCTCCTTGTGCTGCTGAGCAGATGGTTCTGACCTGGCATTAGTAGACTGCTGTCAAGTTTGCGAAGGTGTGCGGTGGTGAGGCAGCACTGGCCCTTGGCACTGCGGCGGGGCTGCCTCCCTTCCCTGGCTGGGGAACTTGTGCAGCTCTGTCAGCCCTGTGAGTGGGATGTTTCAGTGGTGCAGGTGGGTGTGTTTCCTACAGTGGGTTTGGTGTGTGCGAGATGCTGAGCCGTCTGTTCAGTGTGCAGGTTCCTTGCTTTTGCAGCTCTCAGGTGGGCCAAGGAGTGGTACCAGCTGTTGGAAGTGCAGTGGAGATGGACAGCAGCAAGCAAGTTATCATGCAGTCCCTTTTTATGCAAGATGTGGTCATGCCATGACAATGAGATTTCTCAGAGATCAAATATGTAAGACAATACTCTGGGATTCTGTAGCTTTTGTCCCAAACTCTAATGTATTGCTATGGTAGCAGTGGGCTGTATGAGGCTGCTAGGGTAGTATTTATTCTAAAAATAAAATGGTAAAAGCAGAAAATTATTCATTCTCTGTGTGTCTTGGAGGATCATTGTGGGAATGGGTGAGGCACAGAATTAGTGTGTCAGGATTTACTCTCAAGGTTGGGATTCAGATCCTGCCTCCTTCTTTAAGGGCACTGGGTCTCCTGAGGTCTTCTTGAAGACCCTGCTATTGCGGTAAGATTTGCTCTCACAACAGTGTCTCTAAATGTGTGAGACATGAAACTGGAGTAATGGGAAGCACTGTGAGTCAGGACTGATGTGCGCTGACAGAGCTCTGGGGGAGTCACAGATGGCCCTAGACTGCTATAGTGGCTGGGTGTGGGCAGCCTTCCCAAAATCTGAGCTGCAGTGTCTAAAAGGCAATGAAGCACCCAGAAATGACACCTATATTTCATGGTTTTTGCATTGTCTTCCTCTTCTGAAACAGAGCTGGTACCATCTTCTTTCAAAACAGCTAGAAAGCGATTACCTTGGCTTCTCTCAATCAAAACAGAAAGAATTGCCTTGGCTTCCCTCAGTCAACAATGCTATGCTTGTTTAACCATTTCTGTCTGGTTTCCCTTGTTGACTACACCTTTTCTCCTGCCCTAATGAACTTGTATCATTACAGAAATTTGTACCACAGAGGTAGCCTACTCCCATTATTATACCTTTGAAATATCCCAAGGATTGAAGTGACTCAGGGAGGCTGGAATTTGTCTGTGTAAAGCAGGGTTTCAGCATGCTGGGATTGGGAGAGATTGATAGAGTTTTCAGAGAGGAGTTTGAGCTGTGCGTGGACATAGGCATCTCATCTGTGGTTATCTATAGTGTTCACACCTGCTGCTGTGATTTACAACATCTTTCACTGCTTATTGAAGTGTTGGACTTCTAAAACAGGGAGAGAAGACTGTAAGACTGAGCGCCGGTTTTGATGCAGATGGTACAATCTACCCTGCCCAAGAGAGTTAAAACCTGGGGTGAGATCCCTGCTGCATTGAGGTCTCTGTGGAGGGTTGCTGCCATGCTGGGCTTGTCTCCCTTCTCAGCTCAGGCTGAGCACAGAGCTGTCTGATGGAGTAGTGAATTTTACCGTGGTGGTAGTAAATGGTGCAGGAAGCTGTGAGCTGCAGGAAGCACATCACTGGCTAACTTACACACATTATGATATTCCTGTTTCCATCTCATCAGTAATTCCAGGCTTGGGTCATCACTTTCTCTCTTATCTTTCTCTCACTCTATTTTTCTCCATAAATCATGGGCTATTTTAGTGGATCCACTAGGGAGCACAGAGAAGAAAGGTAAATGGACAAGAACCACATAATTTTTTTCCCAATCAATTTTTCAGGACCCCTCAAAACTCCCATGAACTTAGCCAACATTGTGATTATTGGGAAGACAAATGAATTGAGCAGTTGGATTCTGTGTTTAATTTTTTGTTCATTTTACACCTCTCTTAACACCTTCTTTTTCCACCTTCCATTTTCCTCAGCCAAGCTGTTAACAATTAAAAGGAATTATCTTCCCTCTGGTTTTGACTTGATTTTATTTGTGTTTATAGCAGTTTAGCTAACACGCTCCACTCAGGCAGGTGCAGGGAACAGGTCTGGTTTCCACTGGGCACTGAAAGCTCACATTTCTCTCCAACTTGTGGGTTTCCTTTTAATTGATCCCTTTTGTTTTCTAAGTGACTTTTTTTTTGTGCTGGCTAAATTTGTCAAACTGACAGCTCTGGAGACTTAAGGCTTCTGCAGGTCCCTGAGGCAGGTGGGGATGTGGCTGTGTGAACTCTCCCCTCCGTTTCCTAGTGATTCTCCTCCAGCTCAACCTCTGTCCTTAGCAAACAGAAACTTTCCAGCACTGCCCACTTCTGCAGTGTGTGCCTTCTTCAGAGCAAGATGGGCAATGGAGTTGAAGGGCATCTGCTGTGAACAACTCTCATGGTCCACAGCACAAAACATTTTTCCCAAGCGAATACTGCCTCACAATATTTGTGTTCCAGTTTGTGGAAGCTGTGTTCATGCTGACTCCTGTGAGGCTGGAGGCCTTGATTCTCATCACCTCCTTTCCTGCTTTATATCAATGTTAATGGTAGCCATTCCCAGACCTGTTCTTGTGTCCAACCCATCTTTGTGAACAAATACCTTTGTTAATAGAAAACTTACTTTCTTCTTGGGTAGAATTTTCAAAGAATGAGCCTAGCTTTGTGCTGCCTTTACTTGTCACTTAAAACATCCTCCTGCACCAGGCATACAGTCACCCACATGCAAGTATGCAGAAGTGAGTTAAATCCCAGTGTTAACAGATGTAACTCATTGAAGGCAGTTAGAATTCTTTGCTCTTAATTAGGGGTGAATTTGGCCTTTTTGCCAAACCACTAGACCAGGGTAAGTGGTTAAGTGCTTAGACAGTTCTTAGCATCTAAGCTACAAGTTTGTTATCATCTAAGCTGCAGGTTGCCATATATAATTTGCATAGCGTGTGTTTCCAGGTTGCAGAGGTCTGTGGTAGAGTCTCTGAAGTATGCAAGACATGTGAAGTAAAAGCAGCTATTGTGTGACAGGCTGACAGCAGGGTTGTCTTCTCTAATACTTCCTTGGTGTGCTAGGAAGCATAATGTAAGCAATGGAATGGGAAGTTTGGATAGTGGCATCTCCTGCCCTTACCAGCTTTTAAACTCTAAGGAACTCTGGTCTTTGCCCTAAGCATTTTCATGGAGAGATAATTGTTGCTGGGAAAGCTCCAGCACCATTTCTCAGTAAAGTCAATGACATTGCATCCATCAAAGGAGTTAAATAATTTGGTGTGTTTTTACATTGCTCATTGTTGTTATATGTGCAGATGACTTGGTGAGTTCTCTATTTTGGCCTTTTAGTTTTGAGGACATAGATGTCCTTGCTGCTTTTGAGCAGCCAATTGCAAGCATGAAGTGTCCAGTGTATCAAGAAATGTAAATGAGTTATTGGACAAGATGTTAGTAAGCTTCATAGTAAATATATAGTGAGTAGTAAGATTAACTTTTCCCTTTCTTTTTTTGTCTTGACCCCACAGGTCTTGCAAGCTCTGTGAGTGCCAAGCAGTGAATTATGGACTGGGTATCCACCACTGCATCATGAAGATTGACTTTATTTTTGCCCTCTTGGAGTTCACGTGCTTTATGAATTCACTCTCTCTTCTATCTCACTGCCATCTCCGTCAATATTGTCATCACTTCTAGAAAACAAGAATTTTAGGCTTGGGCTTTGGCTCTCCCTTTCCTTCCTCCTGGAACACCAGTGTCACCTTTGTGTTCTACCAAAACAAATCACTGTAGGTTATTTTGCCCTTGAGAGAAGTACACCATCTGGAGAAGTCACTTCATGTACCCTGTTCTTCTGAGATAAAAGCCTCTGTTTCCTAAAGGATAATTGAGATCTTTTGTTGGGAGGAAACACTTCCTCTTGGTCACGTGCACTTGCAATCTCACTTTCCACTTTCTCTTCTGCTCTCTGTCACTCTCTCTGCTCTTCTTCTCTTCCTTTTGGATTTAACATTTGGTGTTGATTGCTGGGGTTCTCCTCCCAGTAGTGTGGCTTCTGTTTTTCTCCTAGGGAAGAGCAGATTCTTGAAACAATGGGCTTCACTCTGCATTCTGTCTACTTCACCTTGAAGGTGAGTTTGCTGCTGGGCTCCTTGCTGGGTCTCTGTTTGGGTCTGGAGTTCATGGGCATCCCCAACCAGTGGGCCCGCTACCTCCGCTGGGATGCCAGCACTAGGAGCGAACTCAGCTTCCAGTTCAAGACCAATGTCTCTGCTGGGCTGCTTCTCTATTTTGATGATGGTGGCGTCTGTGACTTCCTCTGTCTGTCCCTTGTTGATGGGCGCATCCAGCTGCAGTTCAGTGTGGACTGTGCGGAGACAACAGTTATCACAGACAAGCAGGTAAACGACAGCAACTGGCACTTCCTGATGGTCAGCCGCAGTCACCTTCGGACGGTGCTAGTGCTGGATGGTGAAGCCAAGCCTGGTGAGGTGCGTCCACAACGCCAGTATATGAATATCGTCAGTGACCTTTTTATTGGTGGAGTCCCACTGGACATTCGTCCTGCTGCCTTGACTCTTGATGGTGTTCTGAGTGAGCCTCCATTTCAAGGATTTATCCTGGATCTGAAATACGGCAATTCTGAGCCGCAGCTCCTGGGCAGTCAAGGGGTCCGACTGGAAATGGAAGGACTTTGTTCAGAAAACCCCTGTGAAAATGGTGGCACCTGCTTCCTTCTGGATGGCGAGCCACACTGTGACTGCTCAGCCACTGGATATGCTGGCAAGCTGTGTTCTGAAGGTAAGAGAATACTTCCCGCTTCTCATTGATCTTTACACAATCCAAAGAGTTAATTTGTTGTTTAGCAGGGCTGTGACAGAGTTTTTATTCCTGCTGATGGTTGTCAGAGGAATTCAAGTTCCACCATTCTTTTTCCAAATGGAAGTAATGAAGTGGGAGTAGATAGAGAGTATGAGCAACTGCAGCAAGTGTCTTTCTGAAAGGGTGCTGCACTTGCAGCGTGGACAGATTTTCATCATCATCATCATTCATTTCATTAGCAACTTACAGTAACGGTAGGGAACATAAATTGGTGAATAAAGCTAAGAAGTACATTAGGTAAGTGTTGGTAAAAGCAATGGCTGGCTTTTTTCAGTGGTCCCTGAAAACTGAGTGAAGTGTCAGCAAACAGGAGCCATATATATATTGCTAACATAACTGATTGACAGGACATTGTATACTTATTTGATGTTAGCTGTTGCTAGCCTGTGGAAGCCCCATACTTCCTTTCAATTGCTTGCATACTAATCACTGAATGGCACCTTGATTGTTTTAGCATCCTTGATTAAATTGCTTAAATTGCTTTTTTAATTGATCTTACTTAGTGTTGCAAAGGGAAGAGGGATTTGAATGTTTCTGCATTGTTTGGTGCTCTCTTTTGGAATGTGAGTTTGAAAGTTTTAAGTCATGCAAACCACATGGTGAACTGTATTTCAGATTTTTTCCTTTGATCTTTATCAATGTGATGGTAATTTTCTCTATTTGCAGGAGACTTAAGTAAGTCAACTGAAAATCCCTGTGTGAATTTGAGAATCTCATCACAACATTACTTGTGACATTTGGTTTTAAACACCACAGTTTGAGCTTAAACCAAAGATGAAACCTGGACAAGTGTCCAATCTCAAGGAAAAACAATCTCAACCTGAAATTTTGTCAAAATGGAAATATTTGCAATAATATGTTTTCATAACTGCCATTTGTTCACTTCTTTTGGCAGTGAAACTAGATTAACCAGAGTTTAGTCTGTACAATGTGAGAAGTGGTGAAAACACTCCTTATACTCTTGATATCTAAGTAAAAAACCCTACAGCTCTATGTTTACAGTTTAGATGGAGAAGCAAACATATTTTTGTAGGAAGGGTAGGTTTGGAAAATAAATATAACATCCATACGTACATTCATTTTAAGGTGATTTTGATCATAACAGAAAATTTGGCTTTATATTGAAATAATACAGTAACAGTACACAAGCATTAGCCAGGAGGTGTGAGCCTGTGAAGTGTTGAACACCAGAATTCTTCTGGGCTATTTGCTCCAAGCTGATTAGTCCAAACGATTTATGAGCCAGAACTATGTTCTGTGCTTGAGCTGTGAGTTATGTGGGGCTGGACAGACTTCTGGGTGTGGCCAGGCAGTTCAGGTTCTGGGCCACTAGCCTGATCCTCACATGCTTGGGGAACAAACACACCTCAGGTCTAAATGCCAGCTATGGTGATAGAAGATTGCGAGAGCCGCACAGGTACGTGGACCTTGGAACATAAAGATGCAAGGCTCTTTCCACTGCTGGGCTAATGGATCCAGATTCCTCAGGGAGCTGCTCAAGACATCAACAGCAAGCATATGGTTCTCAGTGGACCTCTTGAGAAAGTACTGTGAGCGAGCAGGAATTCCATGTACCAGTGGGGCAATTTTGAGAACTCTAACCAGGGCTCAGGGGGTGGACTTTCTGCGTTTCCTGGGTGGGTGGAACAATCTGAAATACATCTTCTAATGAATCCAGGGATATTTTTGTTGTAGACGCCATGGATAAAGCAGTGCTATTGTTACCATTTGAAGCCATGAGTCACCATTGCTGTTTGTTTCCTATAGTGATTCATCAGTTTCCAGCCCAACCTGCTGTTAAGGGTGAGCAAAGAAGTTTGTCACAATGTGCCTTCTTAAGCAAACACTTTTAACTCACTGTTAGCTGGGGTCTGTTCACTCTTAGAGAAGATGCTGTTTGGACAACTTTTCCAATGTATCAAATGTAGAGACTTCCACAGTCGTTACCTTGTTCGGTTCTTCTTGTTTTCTCATGTATTACTAAATTTTGTATATTTGGTTTATGTTAGAATTTTATAATCAGCCTTGTTTTCTGCCACCTCTATGCTGTAGCAGTTGTGATTTCTGTATGTTAAATGCTGTCATTGAAAAAAAAGTTACAGTGTCTGTGCAGATGAATGGGAAAACCAAAAGAAAAGGCTGTTTAGTAAGTGGAAACAAGCAGACAAAGAAAAGTGGCAAGGAAAAAAAAACAGGAACCAAATTAAGTATAGCTACCTTTTTGTCTGACTTTGAAAAGTGTAAGATGTCATCTTTCAATTCTGTGAATGTGGCAGAACCTCCACTGATAAACAGTAGGATGTGGCAGGAATGGCAGAACTGGTTAGAGGCTCTTCCTGCCTGTGGCTTGATTGGCCATTAAACAGCTTGTGTTTTCTTTGTTTGCTTTTTTCCTCAAGAGATTGAGATGTTTGTTGTCAGAACTGTTCCCTTTTGTTTCTTTATCCTTCTTCTGGATGTGTGCAGAGGTAACGTTATTTTATTCCCAGTCTCACTTTTGAAAAAGACTGCTCTCTCGACTGGATATCAACAACTTCCTTTTTGGGGGGGAACCTTCACTTCATTACAGTATTTACTAGTCTGTAGTCTATGTGCATATTTTCATTTCATCACCAGAGTTGGCTTTTTTACTGGGGACTGACGGGATCCGATCAATAACAAGTTCTGTTTGAACAGCTAAATGTAATATGTACCTTTTTAATAATGAGTTCTCTTGACAGTGTCCAGGCCATTACTTGGCTATTTACTGATACCTATGTCTGCAGATGGTAAAACCATAGCAAACTCATTTATTTTGTGGCCAGAGATAGAAGAAGTAAATAGACAGTGGAAGCTACCGATTCTGTACTGTGATGGAATGAAGCTCCATTTACAGTATTAGAGGCTACTGTAACTTCAAGTGTGGTTCCAGTTATGATGAATGTCAACAGAGAACAACCATTCCATACTGAGATGAAACTGTGAATTCTGTCCAGAATGTGCCCCTAAATGTGCAAAAAAAAAAATTTGGCACTTCATGTGCAGCCAGACGTCATGGCAGTCACATGCCCAGATGGTAGCTGAGCAGGTACAGTTTCTGTGTCTGAGTTTATACGATGGGAGTGGAAATACGTGCACTTTGGAAGGTTTGGCTGTTTTGAATGAAATGTGAGACTATTTTTATTGCAGCTGGAGTAAACTGGTTCACTGAATCTGACAACTCTGTAGGGTACAAAGGATGGCTGATTTGAGTAGATGTTAGTTTGTATGTTTCTGGGCAATGGTGGCATTAGACATGCAAGTGGAACTCAGAGACATCTTCCCCTCTAATGAACTTTATCAGTCTCTGTGGAATCAGGCTGCTGCCAAGAGAATGAGGTTCCTGTAGAATTTGATCATCACAGATACATTCATATTTCTGAGGAAAAAACCCAAGAAAACCTTGCCTGTGCAAATTTTGCAAGCTGAGCTGCTGTAGAAGCCAGATGAGGTTGTTTGTATCTGCTCATTCAGGATCAGTCTGCAAAAAATTTTCTCTCATACTACTGTGCAGAGAGTGGCTGAGTGTCACAAATGTGGACAGTGTGAATGCAACACTGTTTGTACAAGTGTATTTTGGCCTAAACCCTCACCCTTCTTCCAAAACTCTTCTGAGCTTTCTGAGTAAAGGTGAACAGAAGATGTGCTTAGAAACGACATTAACTCTGCTTGTAGTTGCAGAACCAAGACGTTGATCACCAACTTCACAAAGCACCATGCTGAAGCCTTTGTGTTGCCTGCAGGGGCTGTTTCTAAACGAAGCCTGAATACGGGCTTGATTGCACCTCTTCCCTTGATTACAGAGCAAGATTTCCTGGGGATGCTGCCTGCTGAATGACAGAGGAGCCCGTTGCTCTGTAATTATCACACTTTTAACTGCATCGGGAACAGATTTTTCTATAGCCCCTCAGCTTCGTTTAAAGTGACAAGTTACTGCGGGATTTATCCACTTCTTGCCCCTTCGGAGCAGCCCAGCCTTAGCTGTATCTGAAGGCACTGCCCAGCCTCTCTTGCAGTCCCTGTATCTCCCTGCCAGCTGCTCCAATCTTTGTAACACTAAGGGATAGTTTGGCATTTTGCCATGAGCCTGATGCTTGCACTTAATTTGCATATACATTTACATACATTTTGTAATCAGAAACAAATGAACATGACCATAATATTTGCTTCCACTTGCATATTCCTTGATGGATGAATATAAATTGGTTGTTGAATTCACCAGCAATAAACAGTTGCAGACCCTCCGTTTGGTCTTATGCTCTGCTGTTCTAGAAGACAGCAGGCAGTTCTGGCACATGCTTTGGGTGGGCCCAGATCTTCACTCACCAGTGCAAAACTCTAGAATTGATTGTCTCCAAGGTCTGTGGAGTAAATATTGTAAGGGGCAGATCTACTGTTTCATGTCACTTCTTATGTCACAGCACTGGCCATTGGGCAGAAAGCTCATAAGAACTCTCCCCATGACTTCATTTTGCAGCAATTCAGTTTTCCCCATCTCTTTTGCTTGCTCGTTCTTCCTGGTTTAAGTTCCTTTGATTGTACTTAAAATTATAACCTTTTTTCCAGTCCGGTTGCAATTTTTTTGATGCATTGCCAGATGAGCACCACAGAAAGATGATGTCTTTAGGTATTAATGTTTAGAAAGTGCTTTGAAACTTCAAAGTGGAGTTTGAGCCCCATTTGTTATTCTTAAATATTAAAATTGAGCAGGAGCCACAGGATTTGAATTTAGATCTCCCATACCCTTTCACAGAAGATGCCAAGAACTCCCCTCACTAAATGTGGAGTGCCTGCATTTCCAGAGCTAGCTGGATTTTTTATCTAGTCTCCTCTGCTTTAAAAGCAGGGATGCTGCAGGGAGATTGCAGGACTCTGTATGGTGAGTGCCATTGATTGAAATAGTCTGGCTGCAATACATGCTGGCAGCTATAGTCTTGTAGTTTCCCTCTCTTGTAGTATAGATGACCATGGGGCTACAGTCATTTTTGGCTGGATTACAGGTCAGCTGCAGACCTTGTGCAAAAGAGATGTTAAACTCCTCAGTTAGGCAAAGCTTGGACATCTCCTTTGATAAAGTGAAGCAGGTAGTGGTTGGGTACAAAGGAGATTGCTATAATATATTCTATATATATTTGTAAGGTGGAACTGGTGAAGAGTGACAGTAATTTGTGGGCCAGGAGAAGATGGAACTCGGGGGAAAAAAGTCTGAGGATGAAAATGTTCTTTTATAAAATGTTATAAAAGAGTAAATCATAGCTTATATAGACTGTTTACACTAGCTGCTCCGTATTGGTTTTACCTGCCTGATGGAATAAGAGTTCTTGGCTCTTGCAAAGAGAATGGGCTGACCAAGCTTCTGGAGGACTAAATCTAGATGGAGTTTGGATACCAGCATTCTGTGAGAGCCCATAGATCAACCTGCTGGCTCCTGCTCTGTCCCAAAGTGTGCACAGCCTGGATCTAAACTGGAATTTTTTCGCATTACTAAATAAAGATCGAAATTAAAGTAACTAGTAATAATTATGTGAAAGTGAGCAAAGCCAGAAATTTCTCTTTCCAGCTTATGGATTTCCAACTTGATTTCTGAAGAAGAGTTTATTTTCCTTTGGTTTTGCCATAAAAAAATAAAGGGAGGTGGGGAATAGTTGATTTATTATTACTGTACAGGCTTCTGCTGAGCTAGGCATCTTGTCATGGAGGTCAATCAGCAGTAAATATAGCCTCAAGCAAGACAGCACATGCTGTAGGTGTTGCTTTCATCCTTACTCTGGTATGGAGGTGTGCAGGGCATTTGCCACAAGGTAATTTTTGTTATGTTTTGGTGAAAAATGGAGGGCAACAATCCTCCCAGATACCTTGAGGATGCTGGAAATGGCACCACAAAGCTCCAGGGAGAGAATTGGAGGAGGAGCACATCTGTCCAGTGAGCTCTGTCACTACTCAAGATGAGCCTCTGCACGTCAGCGTCAGCACTGAGTGCTCCCTGGTGCACAAGAAGGTGGTAAATCCATGCGATGAAATGGTAGAACGGCCACCTGTCCTGGGCCAACTTCTTATTTCACTTACCTCTTTGTTTCTTCACTAACCAACTTTGAACTTGATGGATAGAAAAGCTTTTTTCTCTCCCTATAGAAAGCAAGGTAACTGCCATGTTATTGCTGTCCAGAGCCAGCAATGTGACTTCTGGTGTATGTGTGTGTCTCTCCCACAATCCTTCATTGCAGACAGGTTCACTGCCGTTGTAAACCCACCCTGCAGAGCAAAGCAGTTGCCCTTCTTCCATCTGTGAACAGGTCCAGGAGCTGACAACTAGGTGCAAAACAGCCCAGGGGCTGAGAGAAGTAGATGGGGGGGGGGCGGGGGAGTAGGAAGGACTGTCGATGTCACAATCTACTTGAAGCAGAACTCATTTGTATTTGAATGTGTTTGCTCTGAAATGGGACTGAGACCTGAGTACATTGGATTCACATTCTGTGCTACTGACACCTTTGCCAGTTATGCTGTGTCAGCTCTCCAGGCCCTGCCTGCATGTGCACTTGTTCACCTCATTATTCTGAAATGAAACCAAAGTATAACCTATAAAGAAAATGGAGCAGGGCAGCAGAACTTGAATGGTCTGGTCAGAAGAGTGTTAGCACCTAAGAGGCTGATTTCCATTTCTGCTACAGTCTTTCTGCATCCCTGGAGTGATTTGCTGGCAGACTAAAGGACTCAAGACTGAATCAATTGACCTTTCTTTGCAGAGGATGTGTACCTGGTTACCCCCTGTGTCTCAGTTGCTGTATCTGAAATATGTAGCCAGTGGGGCTTCCTGTACTCCAGGTATTAAGAATCTCATATGCTTCTGTATGACAGTGATAGAGACATATAAATATGTTAGCATGACAAGTAAATTATGATAATGCATGAACACCCAGTAGAATGACCTGGTTTGATTGTGAGTTTTTTAGTTAGGACATGCAGTTAGAAATGAAGGTGGTTTTCCTTGTTAAGTGGCCATCTTTGAGGAATGTTCCTCATCTTTCTTTTCAACAGCAGTCTCCCAGTTTTCGGTTACTCTGTGCAGTATCACACTGTGAGTAGGCAGACCCTTCACAGGCCAGGCTGCAGTTGTGCTGATAAAAGCAGAGCCTGAGCAGCAGTGTAGCCTCTTCCCTGTCGGTGACATGGAGCAGATGCTGCACTGCAGGGTGCTGGTACAAGCAATGGGAGAAAGAGAGCTTTTGAGGTTTTTTTTTTTTTTGTGTCTGACCCATGTGCTCCACCGACTTCCCCCAAATGTCCTCTGCTGTGAACCTCAGATGCTGATCAGATGCTTTTCCTTGTACAGTGGCCCACCTCTGCCTGCCTGTCTGCATTGGCGCTCTCCCTGCTGTGGCTGCTGGTTTCAGCCTGCCCCTTTCACCCTCCATACTCAATACTCACCTCGACCTTGTGCTGTCAGGGAAAGCAGAAAGAGCATAAAAGGCTACCCAAGCAGAATGGCAGAGTTTGCACTTCCTCTGTTCCTCTATGCATAAGAAGTAGGATAGCAAAGAAGGCCATTGGATTGTTTCTGAGCGTTTAATTAGTGCAAAGCTGGCAAATGTTTTGTGGTTCTAAGGCACTGAAAGGGTGGGTAAAAATCTTCTTGCTTTTCCTGTTAACTCTCATCAAAGCTCTAACTGATTATTAGATAAAGCAGGTGTATTTGTAGCTGGTCTGCAGTTTGCAGTGTAGGGCAAGGAGGAAAGGCATGCTTGGCTCACAGGATTTTGCTCTCAGGTGTGTTCTTCCTCCTCTTGCTGATGGAATTTGACCAGTTAAGTAACCTGAGTGAATATAATGGACTGGGTTTGGCTCTGAGTATTTGGCAAGAGACCTTTATCAGAAAAGAAAGAAACAGTTCCTTGGTAAATGTAGGAATTTGAGCTGTAGGTTAAAACCAGGCTTCAATCTCTAATAGTGTTGGCAGGCTCCATAGTTTGCTTGGCTGCTGCATTTATTCACAAGCCTTTCTTGGCCTCTGTAGTCTCTTTGGTGGATTTTCATTTCTTTGTGGTTTGTTGCCTTAGTACTTGAGAAAAACGACACTGTCTGAGTTTTCCAAATCTCTGGTGTGTCTCCACAGGCATGTGTTTGATTTTCTGGTTGTTCCTGCTGCGTCCATCTTGCAAGTCTGGCTTTCAGGGTTGGAGTGCCTCTCAGTACCTTTCTCCTCAAGGTAATATAGGAGAAATCCTTGGAACCAGAGGCACATTTCCCCACTGAGGCTGGTCAGGAGCAAGAGTTGAGGAATGGCTAGCCATGAATAGAGTGGCTAGTGTTGTGATCTGCAAATTTCATGGTTCAGTTGTGTTTGCAGCTGAATTCCTTAAGATTCTTTCTGTGTGTGGTTGAAATTGCTTATATTCCCCAAAGACTTTTTTTTAAATGGGGAAGAAGTGTGTGGAATCATTCCTTAATAAATTGCTGATTAAAAAAATAAAGGAAAAAAGAAAAAATTGAAGTTTGTGAAGACGAAAGGAGACTAAATTTATTGTCTAGGACTACCTAAAAGAAAAAGCTGGTAAAGTAACCAGAATTTCTGTATTTTCACTTCTGTCTTTTGCCTTTTTCTCTGTGGCTTCTCTGAGACCTGCTCTGGGACTTGGTGTGGTAGGAGGCAGGGGGCTGTGCAAGGGAAATACCCTGCATGATGCCTACCAGACCTCTGGTGTAATGGGAGATCTGTGTAGGTCCTTGTAATTCACGTAACTTTGACTTTAAGGAAGATAACAGGAGATCAGTGAACATAAAAAAATATGGATGGATATATTGCGATTGTGAAGCAGTAGCATTGCTGTATCACTCCGGATAACCAGAGCTAGAGGTAGTTCTATATTAGTGTCAAAAATGGGGCAAAACTCATACAGGCATATCTAACTGAAATTTTAGCAGATTAGGTACTAGTATCTATGTGATCCCACAGCTTGGAATATGATGATATTGTTATGATTATAAGTTTATTATTGTATAGAAGACCTTTTGAGTAAACATCGGATGCTGCAGAAAATGGCAAAATCCTCTTTCTTCTGAGTTCCTCTAGTGGGCACGGTGTTGTTGGAGATCTGATTTTTTTTTTTTTGTTTCTCCCTTCAATATTAAAAAAAAAAAAAAGAAGTAGGGCTCCAGTGATCAGTGATCAATTTGTAATTTAGCTTGCTGGCTGCCTCCTCCTAAATTTTCTTTTCCTTCATTACTTAAGCTGAAATGCTCAATTGTGTCTCAACTGCAGCAATGAACACATCCACAACAAATTCCAAAGCCTGCTCGTTTTGGAAAGACATGAGGCCTATATACCTACCCACATTATCTCTGTGTTGCATCTGACACAGAAATGTATTTTTAAGGCTGTCTGGTGTTTGCCTGCCCTATCATGTGGCATGCTTGAATGGAAGATGTGTGAAGTTACATTTTGACCAGCTAAGACACATCAGAATCAGACAGACTGGGAATGTTTTCCTCGTGAGAAGTGGTGGTTTCATTCAGATCAAAATATTTAGAAAAATAACTCCCAAATTATTTGGATGACAATCTGCAGAAAAAACCCAATGTATTTTTAATTTGTAGAATTTCTGAATTTGGATTTTTAAAAAAAATGTAATCTATATCTATTACACATAACAATGTAGCTTATTTTGTAATTTGCTGACATGATTAGCCCAAACATAGATCTACTACTGATGAACTGCAATATATCACAAAAATGTTGAAGTGTTTTAAGGAAGGGGCATGTACTCCCCCACTGACCAAATGGCACTAATGAAAACCCATGGATTCAACCCTACCATGCTCCAGCTGTGAGGGCTGTTATGTTCAGAAGTGCAGGCAGAAGGAGACCTAAGCATGGGTTGAACTTAACCAGAGAGGAGAACAGATTTCCAGTTTGCAGACAGCAAGTGGAGCCTGGAGCGCAAGTAGAGCAATGACCAGCCTGGAGCCTTTTGAAGCCTCTCAGGAGAGAAGAGTGGTGTGAAGCACTGTTATCTTTTCAGTTTGTTGGGAGTGGCAGCTCCATAGGTGCTCCTGTCTGTCAAGAGCTCCACTAAAAGAAAGGCTCGAGGAATAATTATGAGTGGACAGGACTCGAGTGGGCTCTTTCCCATTTGACTTCTAATATGTACCACTGAACAGTGCAGCCTCTCAACGGTGACAGTGAAGGCGACAAGGCTCAGTATATTAACCAAGAACCACAGCTGCTGATCTGAGAGGCTGAGATTGGCAGCACTTTGGTTTTCAGCTTTTTAGCATGTTGGATTGAACCTAAGTAGTTTTACAATGTAGCTGGACAGAGGCATTCCCAAAGAAGAGCATAACAAATGTGCAAGAAATGCTTTTTGCAATGCAGCCAGCCCAAGCTGAAATTTGGGCTGGATAAGGAAGGTTCTGCCTATGAAAATCACTTAGGATCTGCACCAGTATGGCATGACAATCATTCTTGAGCTCTGGGATGTTTTCCCTGTCATTGCTGCTGCCAGTGTGGTGACTCCCAGTTTGCCCAAAGCAAAAGATAACTAAACCGAAGTACTAAGTAACAGATCCTCTATCCCAGGAGGACAATTGGCTGTGATTTCAGAACTCATTTGTCAGTGGTGTTTAATTATAGCCTTGCTACCACTTACAGTGGAGGTCACCGCTGTATTGTAGGTTTATTTAGAGTTCCCTCTGGTCTTAAAAATCTATGAATCTATATCATGCTATTTTGGGGCATTTGTAACAGTCTCCACTAGTTTTCTTCCAGAGCTGAAATTGCTTAAGTTTCCTCCTAGTGAATTGACAAAATGTTGTTGGAAAGCTGACTAAAACAATTTAAGCCCGTTTTCGGGTCTGGGAGTGAAAAAAAATGTAGGTTACATCTGGTTTAGTTTCTATCCTTACAGTTGCCCAGCTGTTTTCTCCTTGTGCACAGCTCTGCTGCAGCGTGGGCATGTGAATTGTTTTAACTTGCAGATACTGTGTCATCAGTGAGCTGTTCTGTAGTAAAAATATCAAATGTAAGGTTCATTGTATAAAATGTTTTCTTGTACATCTGGTCCCATAAATAGTATTCAACTTAAAATTAAGTTCATACACCAAGTACTCTTTACTCAAGCAAAGCTTTCATTCACCTGATGAAAGATGTCCTTAACTAAGAACTAAACACAAATCTACTTAGATTTGTTGATCTTGTCAGTTAAAAACGTTACTTTTAACTCCCATTTTGAAAAGCGATTCGGGCACCTTGAAGCCTTTTGATTGATCTGGAATTCAAAATAGTTTTGATCATTTTACCTTCGTATTGTATTTATTTCTGTCCTTTTTCACCTCTAAAGATTTGGCCCAAAGAGCACATGCTTCTGTGAGATTCTTTCCTTGCCTGTGTTTGCCTTTAATAATTTTCATGATCTGATACTGAACTGAAAACAAGACCAATCAAATATTCTTCTTTTAAAACTGAGTGTAGAAGGAAAATTAGTTGCAAAAGTCATGGTTAAAAGTGATGTTAAAGTTGTGAATTTCAGAATTAAATGGTAGTACCTGCTACAATCAAAATGCCACATGGCATCCATTCAAATGTGCTTCAGGCATCCTGCACTTGAGTTGTGTGCAAGGCAGGAAAATAAAAGAGCTAAAACGCTGTCAGGTTAATAATAAATTGTGCATACATGTGGCACATTTTATCAGAGTATTCCTAAGCATCTCACAACTACTGATAAATCAGTCAGCCTTCACATCACTCTACTGCACTGTGAACTTTTACCGATGGCAAAACTGAGAGGCAAGCAGAATGAGAATTATTGAAGGGTATCAAGTCAGAAGCTGCCTGGGGTGGAATTGGAATCCAGAATGCTAAATCCTAAGTATTAAACAATGTAGTAGTTTATCTAGTTTTATCCAAGTGTGCTAGAAAAGCCACAAAATACTGTGGTTTATGTTGAATGTGAAGTTAAAACCAGAGCATTGGATTTTAGGGATTCTTGTAAAATTTCAGTTGAAATTCAAAGAAATACCTCTTTTTATTCTTTTTGGTGGATTGGATTGTCCATAACCAAGAAGTTCTGCCTTTGGGGCTGTTGTCTCATAACTTTGTCTGCTGAAATCACCTTGAACCAGCTTGTTCTGTACCTTGTGCCGGTAGGCAGCACTGTTTGGGCTATGCTTTATGGATTCCCCTGTTTAGTGTTCTTTTAGAGATAGTAATGAGGGAAAACAGACTTGTAGCGATAAAAGTTTTAGCTGATTTTGCCCGTCTGTGGTTTGTTTGTGCTCCAATACAACTTTTCAAGACAGGATCCAGTTCCTCTAAATGTTTCCAGTAGAGAAAGGTTTATGATTTCACTTAAAATACCAAAATGAAAGACTAATTTCAAATATTTCAATACTTTACTGAAAATACCCTTGGATGGAAGGTGATAGGAGAAAGGGGTTTTACATGTCCCCTCCCTTCTGAATTTCTGCAAACCTGCAAAGGTTAGGCTCTCATATAATCTTCTCTTTCTGTCCAGCCTTCATTGTCCATAGAAACAGTAAATTTTACTGGAAACTTTGTTCCAGAGTGGAGTGGCTCCAATGAACCACTGAAGGCAGGACTCTGTTGTGCTGACCTTCCAACTGAGTAGAACTGATCATACAGGAGGTTGTTCATATGTGATGAAGAAAGAAGAGTTTTTGATTTGACTTCTTTTGTTTTGTTGGTTATCTTCATAGAATCATTTAGGTTGGAAAAGACATGTAAGATCATCAAGTCCAACCATTAACCTACCACTAAGTTCGCCATCTACACGTTTTCTTTTAAATACCTTCAGGCGATGGTGACTCAACCACTTTCCTGGCAGCTGATTCCAGGGCTTGGCAACCTGTTCTGTAAAGACATTTTTCCTAATATCCAACCTGAACGTCCCCTGGCCCAGCTTGAGACTCTGTCCTCTTGTCCTATCAATTGTTACTTGAGAGAAGAGGCCAATCCTCCCTTAGGCCTAATCTACTTTTAGGTAATAGTAGAGAGGGATAAGGTCTCACCTGAGCTTCCTCTTCTACTGGCTTTCCTCTTCCCCAGCTCCCTCAGCTGCTTCTCCTAAGACTTACTCTCCAGACCCTTTACCTGCTCTGTTCTCTGGACACTAGAAATGGTTCCAGTGTGCCCCATTTCTAATGTTACCCTTGAAAACAAAGTTGCCGGGCAAAGAACAGTTACCCAAGTGAGCAGCAAGTTCAGCGTGGAATGAAGGTGGTGGCAGATGGGGCATGATGACCTTGGGCTTATGATGGAAACAATTACATAAAGAGAAAATATCAGTAGATGCTCTTTAGCCCAAAAGTGCTCTCTTATTTTCTATGTAATTGTGATAAACTGCATTTAATCATGCTGTCCTCCAGCAGATACTCTATTTTACTGCACAGCATACAGGAATATGAGGACTCTTCTGCATAGGGGTAGCTAACAGTTCTGACTGGCATTTATTATGGAAGCTGTTTAAATTAAATTATTGGAAGCTGTAAGCACTATGTAGGAATTATTTTAGTGCCGTGCACAACAATTTAATTGTTGGTGCTGTGAAGAACCACATCACTGGAATGCCTTTATGTTTGTAATAAAACTCATCATCAGAACTAGGCCAGAAGGAAACAGATCTAAACGAACAGGCAATCCCAAGATCAGGAGTGACATTTGTTGGTAGTGCTGTCAAACTGGATCCCGAGATACTTATACAAAAGTGAGTGGCCAGTCCAGACTCAGATGTATTTGTAAAGCTATTATGTCCATGATGGATGCTTGGAGAGTGATGTGCAGACCTGTGACTATATGGATCTTTTCCTTAAATCTTTCTGACAGTCTGTCTTAAGCCAAATCACACCTAAACGTCAACACTACAGCTGTTCCTTTCTCAGAGCAGAAGTATGAGCTGATTTTTGTAGCTGCTTATGGTTCTGCTGCTTTTCACAGCTTTTCCTCCAGCCTAATTTTCCCATCCAGGCTTAACCCTGGCTCTGTTTGCCTTAGCACTCTAGTGGGAGAAGGAAGGAAGGAGTAAGTGACTTTGGCATTGGTCTTTGTTCTTCTTGCCCCCAACCCTAAAGTGGCAGATGGAAGAGGCTGATTTCAGGAGGGGAGGTGCAGTGACAGAGATGACAGATGATGTGAGGAGAAAGCAGAACTGTCAAGATGATCGTGGCTAGCAGAGGAAGAGCCTCCTGGTTGTGACTGGCCAGGCCAGCTTTTGCATACTGGCACTGGGAGGCAAAGCTGTCTTTCTGAGGCAAAGCTACGGGAGGCTGGGGGTTGGGCTTTGCAAGTGGAGAAAAAGAGAACGAGTCAGCAGGGGAAAACCCAGTCCTGCTGTGTGGTTGTAGTGGGAAAGCTGTCCAAGCATGGAAAACTGATCAGATTTCAAGGCACTCGCTTGGAAGGTAAAGCTGTACTTCCACGTTTGCATTCTAGTATTTGTCTTCAGCTAGGTGAAATGTCCACTTCTTTGAGAATCTCTTCCATGAACATCATCTAAATCCTTTTGATATCTGATTCTGTTGCTGGAATTTGCCACCTGATACTAGAGACACACACTTCACACCTTCCTAGCCCTTGTCAAAGGTGTCCCGAGAACCTTGCCAGGTAAGAGAAGAATACAGTGATGCATGATTCTTTTTCCTGCAACAGTCTTTTTTTTTTTTTTTCCTCATTCCTCTGCTCTTGGCTTTGGGAAGCAGAGTCTTCTAGGTCTTCAGATGTCAATATGGATCCTATTTGGCCTACATATTCCTCATAAATGAAATTAAAAGAGGTGTAGGAGCTTTGAGTCTCCCTTTCCTTTAATAGGATGATGTAACGGTGGTGTGACCTTCTTTCCTTTCCCCCCAGGCCTTAGGACAGAGAACTAGATAGTGGAACATGGCTAACACACTCAAGCTAAACTAATTTCTGAGAAAATACTCATCTCTCTTATCTCCTAGGCCATCTGTCTGAATGAATTGACTCCTCCTGACCCCTCTGGATTCAAAGCCCTGCCAGTTTTAAGAGCTGTGTATTTTCCAGGGTTGATCATTATATGGGATGAACACAACAGGCTTCTCTTCTGTATGTGGGAATTTCAGAAAAGAGCAAATGCCTGACTTGTCATTCTTCACAAAACTGTGTAAATTGCAAGACATGAGGTAAAAGCTCCATCTGCTGGAGCAGTTTTTGAAGGTCCTGTTGGAGACAAGCTCTGGCCTCCTGCTCCCAAATGAGGTGGCTTTGTTCAGTGCCTACAGTAGCAGACAGGAAAGCAAAGACTGATGTGGAAACTATAGCAGGCAGAAAACAGCCAGGGCTGATGTCACTCATGGGCTGACACAGCAGCACCAAGGCTGTCTTGATCATCATTGGTAGTGGAGCCAAGTCCTGTATTTTCTAAGATGATTGCAAAGATCAGACCTTGACAGGAATAGCCTGAAGTTGGCCAGTGTCCAGCAAATCAGTGATACTCCATGTGCCGTGAGACTGTGCACTGCTGAGCGATCTGGAGTCAGTGAGAAGGTGGTGTTCGTTGCTTTTGAGACAATGGAAAATGTCTTTCCTTACTGGTATGAAGAAAGACTGTGAAGAGTAAAATCTAGTGAGAAAGTAGTACTAATGCTCACTTGAGACTTCATAGCTGTAATTCAGGACAGGACTGAATGTTCTGAAATATCAGAAGGCCCAACTTGTTCTTTCTAGGGTTTTGCATTTTATCATTGAATTGCAGTGAATGCAATTCTCAGGTCAACAGATTTAACTTTCTTACCAACCTGAAGTTCAGTGAGATATTGGAGGATAAGGGTTGTCTTCTTCCCTGATAATACAGCCCACACACATTATACACCTGCAAATTTGCAGTGGTGGAGTACTTCCAGAGTATTAGTGAAGAAATCTTTGGAGACAGACTCATCCTCTTTTGTATATTCAATATGGCTGTAGCTACTTGACCATTTTAATCTTTTATATCTTTTTCCCTATTCCTTTTCAGGGTGTCACTCCTAAGAAAGCTTGCCCCAATAGAAGAGGGTGTTACTTTCTTTGTGAGTCATTCAAGAGACTGTGTAGGAGTGAAGAAGTGGTTTTTGCTCATGCTCCATTATGCCAAATAATAAGGGAGGTTGTTTCCCTCTTCTGGGTCTGAATGAACTCAGCAGATGCATATGTACTGTCCTCTGTCTGAGGTATAGACTAGTGAAGTGGGTCTTTATTCTCTGACCTCACCAAGTTTAAGACTAGCTCAAGACAGTTCTTTCATACCATTACCAGTCTATGGGATATACTTTGGAGTGATCCTGTTGACCTCTGTGTTCCTAATACAAGGCCTATTTTTTTTTACTTTACTCTTCCTGTTATTGTAAAGGGTTCATCAAGCATTCAGCATTTGGAGTAGAAGAGTGTTCCACTTCCCTAGTAGACAGAAGCTACAACTGTTTCTCTTTCACTCATAAAAAGCAATTAAGTTCATGGACATTATGGCTAATAGGCAATATCCTCTTCTTGGATAGGTTCTTTTTCTCTAGAGTTTAAATTGTATTACGCTGGTGAGAAGGAATTGGTGCTTGTCAAATGATGGTGTGCAGAACTGATGCTATTTGGTAGAGGTTACCTCTGGCCTTCTGGAGCATGACTAAGGTCAATATATTCCATCTAGGCACCATAAAGCAATGGGATCACATGTTTTTACCTTAAAGTCTTATGGCTAATCCTGGAGAAAAAGAATTTTCCTTATTGTCCTCTGCAGTGACAATGGTCATGACTGTTCCAGGGCAGTATCACTGTAAGGCGCAGATAGCTGCTTGAGCTATCTGCAGTGGTGAGTGGTGTGCTCTAGGAAGGAGATGAAGCTGCAGTAATAGCCTGGATTAGAAAGTTATCAGGGCTGGTCTATGCAGTGTTTCTGCTTCTTTCATAGGGTTCTGTTGTGGCACGGCTGATACAGCCAGGAAGATGCCCTCAATTGTTCTCTCACTGGGAAATTATCAGGATCTGGATCAAGTATTAACCCTCCCAGCTGGCAAGCTTCCTCACCAGACTTTTGAGGAGCTGGTGGCTGCTGAAAAATGTCCTTATAAATCTCCTTCTTTACATTTTGCTAATAGAAATATTCCATGACCAACTTGTTTACAAGGGAAGATACCAAGTGCTTCATCTACTTCTCTATATACTGCCTGTGCTAGGTTTCTATTGTCTTAATTTTGCAACTGTGTAGTTTTCTATTACTTCACTATGTATGCTGCCTAATATCCAGAGTTAGGTGTTACAAGGCAGTGGTTTACCTGATCATCTTTTACCAAATGACAATGTTCGGTTTGTCATACTGGTCTAGATCTCAAAATGCCCCCCACTCCTCCTTCCTTCTTCCATTTTATATGAATGTGTACCAGGTTTTATCAGCTCTCTTTAAATGTATGTCCTGTTTTGCATATCCAGGCTCACTTCATAAGCTGTTGCAAGGTCTTCCATGTTTCAATACAGTAAAAAAATACAGGACTAGTCAAAGTCCTGAGAATTTGGTCTACTTTGGCCTAGGGGAGTTGGGCAGTCAGAATAGATGGTTGTGAGACATCCCTTCAAACCTCAACTATTTTGTAATTCTGTGAACTCAAAAGCCCATGTTAATACATGTTTCTGCATCACGTTGTGAGGTGACAATACAGAATAATCAAATTTCTTAATCTTGTTGAACGTTATTTCTTTGGAAACACAGCTAGGTCAGATGCCATTTCAGGAATACTGTCCTCTGATCACACCTTGATGTAGCTAAAATACTTTTGTCCTATAGTCCTGGAAGACTACTGCTTTCCAGCAATTTTCAGTGGGATCCATACTGACATATTCCTGAGGAAGAGAGAAAAGAGATATTACCCTTTTAGTAATTAGAAGGCATAGAAAAGAAGGTACCATCCCTCTTCCAAATCCCCCAGCAATAGTGCTTATGACTAAAGAAAAATCTAAAGATGAATTGCAACTCTGCTCCCTAATTGCTATTGTTTTATTTCACGGCAGTGTCTTCCTAGTGAAGGAAGTTTTTATTAGCTCTTTAAGTGTGGGACTGATTACTCACCTGGCAGTGAATGAGGCTCTGTAAGATGTAATCAGAATAAGCTGAATGGCTTTCCCTGGTTCATGCTGCAGTTACAGACCCTGAATTGCTCAAGGAATAAGAAGCGGCTGTGGCTCTCTTTGACCTCATCAGACACGGAGGTACAAACACTCTGGAACAGCCTGATGTGTGCTGCAGATTGTAACACTTTCCTTTTCCCTGCGTTTAGTGCATGAACACATAGGGCTGGATCCTGGCTGGTGAGTAATAACACCTACTGGAGGAGAGATACTGGCTTTTACTCATGTAACAAGCATCTGGTGGAAATCTTCTGCAAAGGGATGGCATTTAGAAATCAGAGACTAAATTGCATTCCTTCTGTGCTTGAGACCCAGATGAGGTATCAGTGCTAGTGTTTGGCAGTCTTCTTGGTGGGAAGGGGTGGTGTGCTCTTGTAGTTTCTACAGTGCTCAACACATTTGTGTACTGTTGGAAGCCAGTTATTGATGGTGGATTTTCTGGATTCAGAAATCAGCCAGGAGATGAATTGAGGGGTCTGTTCATCTGTTTCCACTTAGGTTGTGGAAAGACTGCTAGCTGGGAATAACTTTGAATCTTTATTGACTTAGAGTGTATTTGAACTGGTGGCTTAGAGGCTTCATACTGTTTAGCAGTGTCTTTTGTATAAAAAAATCTGAGATAATGAGCATGGAAGCTATTTATTGCATGCACTCTTTTTCAGAGATATAAAAAGAGTAGAAATTTTAAACCATTACTTTTTTCAGTACCGAAAAGATGTACACCTTTTCCCTACACCCTCTCTGTTTTCTGTTTTTCTGGGTGTGAGCTTATTATGGGTATTATGTTAACACATTAATCAAAAAGAAAAAACAAACCAATTTTTTTTCTGTGTTTGAGTGCTGTTAATTTTAGGGGCCTGGGCCTAGTCCATTCAATGAAGAGAGACATCTGCTGAATTCAGTGGGTATGAGGTCCTGTGATTATGCACTTGGGCCTGCATCTGCATAGATTCTGCTGCAGGCTGCAGGTCTACATTTAGACAATCACACAAGAAAATTTAGCATTTTGAAAGATGCAGAATGCAGCTGTTTCCTGTCATTATGTTTCACATTTACTGAAGTCAGCAGTTACTCTTTTCCAAGCCGTGCCTTTCAACAATAAACTAGGCAAATGCTTCCAATAGAACCTCCTGATGACTTCTGTTTAATTTAAATATATATATTGCAGCAGCAAATACAGCAATAACATGAAATATAAAACCCATTAACACGTACTCTAAAATTATATGTAAGTGTAGAAAGGAGAGGAAAAGACGATGCATTTCTTCTGATTGCTCATTGCTGTATTTAGGATGATTATTGTAAGTTGGAGGAGTATGCACTATATATTTTTATATCTAATAAATGAAGTTCTCACTTTTCAGGCACAATGGAGCTCCATCCAAATTGGAATTGGAGTGAGTGAATCAATAATTAGTTGATACTTAAACCAAATCCAGAGGCATGCTTAGCACATTATAAATAGCAAGTAAATTTCAAGACAATGGTCTTTATTTTCAGATTAGTAGACAATTCAGGGAGATGAGTGTTTAGAACAGGAGACTGTGAGTGGTTCCTTGGCAAAGAGACCTACTGAAGCACAAATCTTAGCACCTGATGGCACCAGGTGGCTAATCAGAACTGCCAGCCTTTTTTGAAGAGTCTCTCCCTTAGTACTAGGGAGCAGCTGTGTGAGAGAGAGATTGTGTGCAGGGATTTTTCTGGATCTAAATAAAAAGGCTCAAAAACAAATGGTGTAATAAAATAGACATTGTAATAAGATATAATAAAAAGAAGAAGATAGATAGTGAGTAAATTTTCTGTCACTTCAGAGGCTTGGAGTCCTGCTTTCATGCTCCATCAAATGGACCTTGGATATCATCCACCTTTAATGGATTTTCCTCCCCCTTCCCATGCTGTAGCAAACAGAATCACTTATCTTTTCCTGATGGGTTAGGGTATTATTTCTGTTGTAACACGCCATAGCAGAGGTTGGCACAGGGCACTCCAGCAGGCCCTTGCAGTGACTGCTACTGCTGTTGAATGGGCTTCTGAAGCCCCAAGTACAAGGATCAACACAGCAGACATGGTCTGGTCAAGTTCACTAACTCTTTGAATATGGTATGTTCTGCAAGCCTCCCAATACAGAACTGAGTTCCAAATCAATGCTATCTAAATCCTGTAATAAACCTAGATTTGATTCTGTATTAGCTATAATCAGTATTGAGAAAGAAAGTAGGCGTTTTATCCCCCCTCCTCACTGTTTTTCAAGAACAGAGGTATATTCTCAGGAATGTTGGTGAGGTGTGTAACATGATCTAGATTCAGTGGTGAAATGCTAATAATTCTACGTAGACCTTCCAGCAAAGAGGTACCATGATACTGACAATACAATAACTGGGCTACTGGGTGAAGCCTGCCAGAGGTCCCTTTTAATGCAGAAAATGTCACCTGTTGATTTTTCTGGGAAATCTGTGTGCCTTGCAGGTGGATGTAATGTGGCATTTGTGCCTTGAGATGCTGTGATGCAGCACAAAGACAGCTGGCATGTGGCACTAGTTCAGTGCCAGGTGTAACCAGGTAAATGAATATTCCTTGCCCTCCAAGCCTGCATGAGCTGCTTCTTCTTCAGAGCTCAGGCGGTGTCCTCTGAGACCAGTGATAGAGGATGTCCTCCCTTCTATGACCTGATACCCCGGCCTGCTGTGAGCAGGGAGGGGCTCCGGCATCCCAGGGCTCAGCCAGTGGTGCAGCATCTCTATTCCTGCCTCATGTAAGATTGAGAAGTGGAGATGGGGAGCTTTCCTCTGTGTAGCTTTGCCTTTTGTTCTACACTTTCCAGAGCAGGCTGGACAGGAATAAGCAATGCTGACAGTGAGAGTCAGGTGGGTTTGAAGAAGGGATACCCTTCTTTTCTCTCCACCCTTGCCTGACTAGGCTAGTCACAGCATTCTGTGGCTCCAGCTCCACATCTTCAGAATGCTTGGAGAGGCATATTAACATTCTCTAATAACTCTGTCAGACATATCGAGGGATTTGTTTTATTAATTCCAAGACTGGGTACAGCAAATAGATTATAACTTGGGCCATTTTATAGGCTTAACAAACCTTTTCCTGCTCAGTTTTATTTTCCCCCCACCCCCAATCTCCTTGAGTTAACTCCTTTTTCTGTTCTTTGTGTTACTATTTATTGAATATTCTCACTGATGTATATGTCATAGGAAATATGCCCAAAGTTCATTTCCATCCATCATTTTTTAGATGATAAGAAAGGAATAGAGGCAGCACAATTTGCAGTGGATTTGGCAGTAGTAAATGCCTTTTGTTGCTGTCATGGTGATGTTCTGAGAACAGGACAAAGCTGAAAATACTTAGTATGTGTGCAGATTCTTCCTCAGCAGAAGAAGAGGTACTCTCTTTCTGTGGCATATGGTGGGCAATGCCTGGGTGTCCCGTCTCTGTGTCAGGCTTGCAGGTGATGTGGACAAGGATGAAATACCACGAGCTTGGTTTCAGTGCTTTGAGCAGATTGCAGACTGCCAGCAATGAAACTAGTTTTGGCTTCTTGGGTCATATGGCTAGTTCACTTTTTAGAGTAAGTTACAAGACTCCTCAAAAACAGGTTAATTTTCATGGTGGTCATCTTAGGAAAGTCTACTGTTGTGCATCAGCATCATCAAGCTCTTGGTTGTCTTTATGTCCTGATAACCTTCTAGCAGTATTACCTTTGCTGGATTCGAGAGGTCAGAGAAGAAGTAGCTATGTTGGTGAATCCAGGGAAGGCATTCCTGGCAGGGAGGGTGTTTCATTTAGGGACGGTATTTCATTTAGGGACATTGATCCTGTTGCCATCCTTTTCTGATGCCTAACTCAATTAAAACAAGACGACCATTGGAGAGAAACTGACTCCTGTATCCCTGAGATCTCTTGCATGAGTCACTTCCAGCTTACAAGAATAAGTCTTGCTATGACATGATGCAACCACTGAAACGTCACATTAATTGATTTAGTTCTTGTTAAAGAGAAAATCTGGCTTGTAATGGGAAGATAGTTTCAATTGTAATTAAAACATGAGGAAGTAACTGCCCATGGGAATGTTGCAAATAGTTTTTGAAAGACTTTTCAAAATGTGTGAGACCTTCTCACCGTGAACGGATATCTGAATGAGGATTGGAGTTTCCAGCCGTAAGTGTGTGCATGGAAGCAGGTACAGAGATACCTAGGCAATGATACAGAAGTGTGAAGTAGAAGTATGCCTGTATGCTTGTAGAAGGCCATAGGTTCTTGTTTCATCCAAGCTGGGAAGGAAAGAGAAATCACCTTCCTCTCTACCTAAGAAAGTTGAAAAACCAACTGTCTGTGTGACCATATCACTGTTCCTAATATATGAATGCCTTACAAATTGTAGTCCCAAATATTGTAGCTAAAGGCTGGAAAGTAATTTAGTCCCTTTTTTTTAACCCTGTGTGAGTGGCCACTTAGGTGGAAAATCTTTGTGGTTTCCAATATATAACACAATGAACCATATAGTGACTTTTGCTGTTGGCATGGAACACTGAATGACAGGTGGTAGTGCTTGTGGAGGAGACACTGTACTGTGTGTGCCTAACTTGGGCACATGCTATCAAGAGTATCCATGTTATTTCATAACATACTTTGTTTGTTCTCTGGACACAGGAGCTATAGCTTGTTCTTGGCCCTAGCACTTCAAGTGGATTCTGAGGGAGATAAATGCTCTTAATAGCATGATATTGCTAAACAGAAAGAGAAGAAGGGGCCTGGATCTGCCCCAGCCTCTGGTGAGGAACAAGGGCTGCCAGAGTAGTAGGGTGCTCTTAGTCTGATTGGTTCAAACACAGTCTGCCTTTCTTACTCATAAACTTGTCAGTCCGTGTTTCTGATGAGAATAAGAGCTTTGTTCTCATTGGAGTTTTGGTCAGATTGATACTTAGGACAGGCAAAGACTTTCGATGTGTTTAGACCTGTGCTAAAATATACTAGTTATACAAATGGCCTGGTACAACTAACTCCAGGAATAAACTTCAAAACTGGTCTTGATGTAGATAACTTTCATGTCTTTTCACTATAGGTAAAGTACAGCTGCCATCTGCAGAGGGTGTTGATGGACCAGCACTCTTCAGTTTAGAAAAGAAGTGGCTAAAGCAGGAGGTGAGGTAGATATTTATAATCAGGAATGCTGTGGTGATGCTGAATAGAGAATGCTTATTCATATATTTTATAAAGCAACAGTTTGGGGATGCTCAGTTGCAGATTTTAAATGAACAAAGAAAACCAGTTTCACACCACATCAATTCTAGTTCCAGAAGAGACCTGACAAATTCAAGGAGGGAGAAGTCCATCAAGGAGTGATCAGCATTTTGATCATGATGCAACCTTCACCAGTCTCATTGTTGGAAGTTTTGATAATGGTACTGTGATTTTTTCCTAGTTCCTTTGACTCTTCCCTGAGTACCTGTGCATGACTGCTGTCAGAGGCTTGGCTTTGGTGTCTGCCCTGCTCCATTACTGAAGCTGCTCGCTTATGATGCCTGGCAGATGCTCCTGATGGGATTGTCTGGGTAGAGTGTGTTTTGAATTAGAATAATAAAATCATAGGAAATGTATTGAAAAAGGTCACAAGGGTCAACTAGTCTTTCCAAGACAAGATCAAGTGAGTCAAAAAAATTAATGAGAAATACTTGTCTAGTCTTTTCTTAATAGCCTTCAGTGCTTTTCGCAAGCTCTCAGTAGCCAAAGTAGTCCAGAACCTCACTACCCTGTTCCTACCAAATTTTTCTGACATTAAGCCAAAACTTCTCTTTCATCATCATAAGTTTCTTCTCATTCTATCGATGGTAATATGAATGACACTTTTTTTCTGCTTGCATCTGTCCTTCAGAAGTTATACAGTTATGTATCTTTGTGTTCCCTATAAGACTGGGAACATAACTGGCTGAATGTAGATGCATGAGGGTGTTGTGCAAAATAGCAGGGAGCAAATCTTCTATTTTGTCCAATGCCCAGACACCTAGGACAAAACATAAGGAAGTTTCCTCCTGGAGTGCTCAGGCACTGTATCTAGGCAGCTTAAGTAAAGATCAACAGATTGTTTGGAGGGCACTGAGAATTAAATTCCGGTTGGATTTTTGCTAGTAGCGGGCTACAGAACTATTGACTTTTCCCCCAGCAGTGTAGCCAGGGCTCTGAGGAATATACATGAGCATATTTGTTAGGATGTGTGGGAGAGGATGGTACTTTTACTGAATGCTGTGAAATCAGCAAGCAACTTTATCTAAGAATAGTAATGATACAGAGTTAATTAGAGGGATTATTAGGAATTTGTTTCTCTAAGATTTTTTTTCTTTTTCTTACTGGACCTAAGTAACTCTGTGTATTGGCTTCTGAAAGCAGCAAGCATACTTAATCCATACCATGTTGATATGGAAGCCCTTTTTCACCCAACTGTAGTGAAACGACAGTGGTTTGCAAATGTCTCCCCAGCTAGTTCTGCCTGAGTATCTTGGTTACCAGAGAGGACAGAGCTTGGCCCCTTAGGATAAAGGGTCCACTCAGATTTCCTATGCTTTATAGGGTGACGTAGTCAGGCATAGGTCAGTTGACCTCACATTTAACCCAGCGGAGAGGGTAGGCTGCCCTCAACGTTTATGTGCACAGTATGGAGAAAAGCATTGATGGCCTCAAATCACTGCAGTTCAGATAAGATTTGAAATCAGATAAGTTTTGAAATCAAATCCCTTCACCTCATTTAAATCAGGAGTGCTTTAAAGTCACACAGCACTTTTAGTATAATCAGCCAAGTTTCATTCTGCCTCTTTAAGTAGTTCTTGTTCTAACTCTGACATGCTAAACTGCTGTATGGCGTTCCTATAAGCTGTTAAACATCTGTCTCTTTCACTTCAGAGCTGGCTGCTTTTCAGTACTGGATGAATGAGTCCTATATTCACAGCTAATAAGTGCTTTGGGATCCCAAGTATTAGCTGTGCAAAGGCACAATACCACAAATGTATGCAATTCTATGCAACGTATCAAGTGAATACTATTCCCAAGAGGCTGGCAGCCTAAGAGATCCCATAGGACAAAGAACACAGAGAAATGTAATTGATTGTAATGAACTTGTTTGTGTATGTGTCACCACTTATCTCTACTGAATAAAATCAGAAGTGTTCAACACTCCATTAACACAAATTACAGGGTCCTATTCTTCTGGAGTGAGACAATAAGGTCTACACCTGCTACCACGGTGAAGTTCTTCATGATCCCAGTTGCTGAGTGACAGACATCATAGGCTAGAGTGGTCTCGGATTTGTTTCAGTATCCTAAACATTTAGCAAATCAAGTATTTAGCAAATTAATCCCATTGGACTCATTGGAAGGACACCAGGGATGCATCCTACTACCACTGTTTAAAAAAAGAAGTTAAGTAAACGGATGAAAATCGTGACACTCTTAAAGTACTTTTTCAAGTCTTTTATGGATTCAGCGGAGCCAAGATTTTTACTCAGTTAACCATAAATAAAACAGCCTTCAAAGTGTCTGTGTCCGGTGTGAGCTCTGTGTCCAGGGATGTGCTAATGCTTGAAAGTTGATCTCATTACTGACCTTTTCTTTACCCAAGCAAGTTGTTGTTAGAAGGTGTTTATAGAATGGAAATGCTGTTTGTTTTTGAGTTGCTGTAACCCTCCCTGATGGTTTTGGACCACTGTGTACTGAAGAGAAAGAAGAAGAGTCTGTAGGAGGTGAAGTTGGACCATGTGTTTGTCTTAACAGGCCAGATTAGAATCAGACCACTTGCCAAATCAGCATGTGAAATTAACACTTTGATGAAATATCAAATTAGTGAAGAAATTGCTTTTGCCAGTTTGAGGTGTTTCCAGCTGAATCAAAATGCAGCTCTTCATATTGTTAAAATGTTCCATCAGAGCTCAGTTAAGAGGTAATCACCCAGTTCTGAGTCACCACCATCTCTTACTACCACACTTCAGGCTGGTTCATCAAGTATTCTACTTTAGAAAAGCTTTTTTAGGTGTCAATATCTGAATAATCTTCAGAATATGGCTGGATTTCCTCTTATTTGGGAGTGGATCTTCTTGACAAAAAGTGCTGCTAAGTTTTATGGCTTTTGCTCTCCTCCTCTCTCCAGTTTCTGCCTGTTCCCCAGTCCTCTCTGCACACTGCTGTACAGAGAGAGAATAACAAGAGAATGCTGGAGGGCAGTGCTGGAGAACTTTAGTGCCATCCACTTCTAGGTGCTTATTTCCACTTAGCTGAGAATGCTTCTGCCTGCCAGCTTGTTTGTGACTTGTGAATTCAGCCAGTAGCTCACAGTTCAGCTGGCAGAAGACAGGTGTCCACAGCACATCGACGCGGGGGACAAGATTGAATGGGCTGCAGAGACTGGAAATGAAAGTAGGTCTCTTCAGGTCAGGATGATGAGTATTGGTAGGGCTTACACCTTTAGAAAGTTTGTGCTGTCCTTGTCTTTGATCTGGAGAGAGAAGTGTGCTGTCATGGTACCTCCGTTTTTTGCTGAACTTCGTGTTATAAATGTTAGAGTGAAAAATACCTCAGATGTTTCCTGTACAGGAAATTATCTGAGCTATAATAACGTTTGCTTTGTTCCCCCTGCTCCCCTTCATCCTCCTCCTTCCTTTTCACCCCACCCAGATGGCTGGGGCTGCACCAGACAAAGGCAGCAGCGCTGCTGATCCCTCTTTCAACACAGCTATTATCATCAAAGAACAAAAGCAAACAGTACTGGCTTGCAGCTCAGCCCTTTACAAAGGAGCAATAAATGGACTCTTGTGTATAGGATAAAGCAAGCTCTGCCTTGTCTCATGTTAAGAGGCAGACCTTTGTGTTTGACCTGCTCTGAGCTCAAGGAAGTGGAGAAACCTCCATCTACATGGCAGTAAGTCCCATGGTGACTGAAGTTTTTTATTAGCAATGGGTTCTGCATGATCCCTCTTTAAATGGAATGTTCTACCTCCCCAGTCCCTGTGGCAGGGAGGAGGGCTGTGTAGGTGGAGGAAGGTAGTGGGGACATGTTTTAAACAATCCTATTGTAAACAAACCAGAAAAACATAAACAGAATTTGAAAGAACATCTCAGATGACAGGGTCTGAAGGAAAGTCATCTCAGGTCCCCAGATCTGGTCACACTATCTATATGCCGTCTCTGTCATTTACCTTTCTTGAGGTGTTAGTGTCTCCTAACTGGGGAGCCACCAGCCATAAGGTATGGTGGGTCCCTTCTGTCAATGTATGAACCAAAGTGGAGTGACATTCCACACTGCAGAAGTGTGATGGTGTTTCCCATGGGAACTTATATTTGGTATTAGAAAAGGTTTTTTTACCCAGAGGGTGGTTGGGCACTGGAAAAGGTTCCCCAGAGAAGTGATGACAGCACCAAGCCTGACAGACCTCAAGGAATGTTTGGACAAAGCTCTCAGGCACATGGTGTGATTCTTGGGGATGGTGCTGTGCAGGGCCAAGAGTTGGACTCGACGATCCCTGTGGGTCCCTTCTAACCCAGAATATTCTGTGCTTTGTGATTCTGTGACTTGCATGGCAGTTTTGCTTGTATGCCACAGTGGTATGTATTGTAGGGTCTTTTGTGGGGACTGACTGGTTATATGTAATTTTTTTTGTCTTTGCAAAGAAAGCAGTGCTTTCTCTTGCTGTTTTAAACTAAGAAACAAGTAGTTTCACCATTTGGAAATCAGCATTTGCCAGCAGATACCACATGGGGGGGTGTCTGCAATACAAGAAACTCCTTCTGCATTTAGTATGGGAAGCAAGTCTGATGACCTGGGCTGCCATGTAGGTAAATACTGTGAAAGTGTCACAGTGAGAGAGATGCAAACAGTGACTTTAGTGGTGCAACTAGTCTATACAGAAATCGTGTTGGGTGCAAACTTTACAAAAAAAGATACAGCAGAAAAAGCTAAGAGTTAAATCAGTCAGGATGGGGGATGCCTGCCCTTAGGGACATTGGGACAAAAAAAAAAGGTCAGGTAAAAAGAAATTCCCTTGCTGTGACTTGCCATTGAGAAACTACATTTTAGAGATGCTTATATTAGCTCTTAGCACTTCATTGTTTCCCTTTTTAACAGCTACATGACCTGTTTAATTCTCACACAGTTAAATAAGTATTATTTCAAGCAGTGTATCAGTTACAGCCCACTGCCTCTTCTCTTACTTGCTTAATGTGTTTATCCCTTGCTAACCCTTGGCTAGCTCTTTCCTTCGCCCTTTCTAGCTGCTGATAGTTTTTATTTCCCAACCATCCCACAGATTTCCTGCTGGAGCAGAGACACCCTGGTGAGGCTGCTTGCTGTTCCAGGGCTGCATAGTCTGGGCTGCAGCGGTGCCTGCTCCATTGTCAGGGATGCAGGGAGGCTGAGGACAACATGGATGTCAAGAACTTTTTACCTGCTTAGAATAGATTTTCAAGCAGATGGTGGATTATCAGAAACATTTGCAGTACTGTATCTTCTGCCTCTTCTGAGATATGTGATCATCTCTAAATGCCATTGAATTTTCCCAAGGACCACATCAATTCAGGACTGCTCCTAGCAGTGGACTTGTAAATTCTTTGTCATCATGTTCACATTCTGGAGTGGTGTTTAAGGGTCTGCTCCTTCCTGCTGCCCCTTCTATCACCTTCTTTTGCTTTCCATCCTCAGTGCATGCATTGCTGCCTGACAGTCATTTTCTTTTCCTACCTAAAAGTAATTACTTTCAGGTAAACTTTCAGTGCTTAGTGTCCTTCCAGGCCTGCAAATCAAGACACTGGTTCTTAGATGCAATTATGGGCTAAAAGAGGAAAGGCAGAAAATAATCCACATCAGAGCTGCCATATATATTTAGTAAAAGCTATGGAATTTAAGTGAATTGATGCAACAGTCCCTCCCTTCTTTGTTCATTGTTTTATTTGGGTTGTTACCTCCTTAGGAAAGGACAACTTGATATATGTATGATGTTCTACAGAGACTTTTCCTCAAATGGTTTTGGAGCCATTACAAAGGGATAAGCAAAAAGCAGCATGCACAGGAATCACTCACCACTGAATTGCAAGTGTCTCAGGAGAACAAGTGGCACCAGTTTCGCAGGAGCACAGTGGGTTTGGACAGGAAGGTGGAATACTGATGGAAATTGGAGGGCACACTGGGGGAAGGAGAATACAGCCTTTGACCTTAGTGTGAAGCCAACGCGCTCAGTATGTCATGCTCCTGAATTTATGGCAGAAGTAGTCTGGGATCTCTAGTCCAAATCATTAATGTATTATGGTAAGTGTAGCTATTCAGAGCAAGACTAAACTTAGGATGCTAAAAAAGCTATGAGATGCACTTTTTAAAGTACTTTCTTTGGGATTGGTGGGCTCTGCCCAAAACAGATGGTACATTCAAATATATGCCTTCTCTGTTATCAATACTATGAATTACACAGTCTTGCTCCTCTCTTTTTAAAGGACTTAATTATTTTGAAATTTATGTGATTGGTTCTGAAAAGTGGTCTTACGCCACAGAGAGAAAAAGTACCAAATGACATTCTTTCTGAATTTAGCATCTTGTGAAAGACAAGATGTGGGATGTGTAGAGCTCTGGCACACTCCTTCTCCCCCGCCTCTACTACTGTCTGCAATGAAGGATGTTTTTTGGGAAATGATGGGAAGAAAGAATGAAAAGGAGTGACTCTCTTCTAGACTTTTGGGACTATGTTGTATGTCTTACACCTGGTCATAAATTCACATGGCCCCTCATAAAGGGGAGCAGGTTCTTTTCTGTTTTTCTGCAAACTTGCTTGAATTTATGCGCTATAGAAGCCTTCTGCAGGCAGGTTGTTTTTCCTCTCTTTTGCATTTGTGTGTGTGAAAAACATAGAATATTTTAACCAATATTCTTACAGGAACTGATGTGGTTTGGTTCTATCTGATTCCAGGAACTCTCTCTCCGGACAGATATGATGGTGGATTCACTTTTACATGCACAGTGGAGAGGGAGCCAGTGCCTCCTCCCTTGCATGGCGGCGTGCTTGGATGCAGATGGGTGGCCTTCAAACAAACCTAATTACTTCTGGTTTTGCATGAAATTGATTTCCATGCAAGGATGCTGAGTTGCTGTGTGCATCTCTAATGGCTTTTTTTTCTCTTCTCTTTCTTCCTCTTTCTTTTCTCCCTTCTGCTTGCCATGAATACACCTCGGCAGATGTCAATCATATTCCAGGTAAGTGTTACTTTTGCAGAGCTGAAAGGATGTTCTTTAAGGAATGGTGGTAAGTTACCAAGTCAGGTCTCATCCTGCTTCCTGCTGGACATCACGAAGTCTGGATTGCACAGTCTTTGCTGAAACAAGGCCTTCATAGTAGCAAAGGTCACAAACTTTCCTCTACAGAGACTATGTTGTTTTGGTCAGTTAAAGGGATATTTTCTGAATGAAAGTTACATTAAGGATGGTTGCTTGTATTGCTAATTGAACCTGGCATTGAAAACTGCATTATATACAATTTATTTCTGGTACATCTGTGTGTAGTCTGGCATAAAAGTCTAGTTTAGTCATTTTCTTTCTCCTACTGCTACTCCCACGGATAACATGTTGAATTTCAGTTCTGCTAACAAAGAGGATTTTTGTTGTTGTTTTATTTTACATTTTTATAAACCAGTTAGTATCTTTCGGGCTGAATCTGAATGTGTGATCTTATTTAGGTATAAAATTTTATCCTCATCAGGGCACAAATGATTCATTTAAAAGGAAAAATGAATGTATGTTTCACGTGCTTGTTTATATGTGAAGTTCTTCCACAAGAGTGTATGTTACCACAGAGAACTCCAAACCTCCCTCCTCAGATTGCTGTCTTATTGTTGACAGGATCAAGGTCCCCCAACTTCAGCTACAAGTGTTAGATGGATTAGGCCACTTTACTCTAGTCCACATTCTGTTGCCAATGAAACTTTAGAAATGAATTTTTACCTCACACTTGGGCAGTTCCACCTGCTATATCATTATGTGAAATGGAAATGGGAACCCAAGAAAGCACCCTATGTTGCCCTGGCTGGAATGGGATAATGGACAAGTCCAAGCTCTTTTTCCTTCTCAGCTTTCTGCAAAACTTTTGCTAAACCTAACCTGGAATGAGTTATCTGGATCTGGAATGCGTTCTCTGTTCAATTTGCTTCTTTTCTACACTTGGATAATCAGATCTTGTGCATCACTTCATCATGAGAGAGATGTAGGGAAGGCCAATCACTTGGGTATTTTCCCGGCATATTTAGCCTTTTGGCTTCTCTCATCAGCTGCCTTTTTTTTCTGCTGAGAACTTTTGCATTCTGTGTGCATTTCAACTGACAGCAGTGGCCAAATGGCAAATGTCACCTGGCACACTTTGTAAAGAAAGGCTTTGTTAACTTTGATATGCATCTTTTCAGTTACCTATGAGGCTGAAACTGTACATGTCTGCCCCAGTCTGAGGTGTCCAGGAACTCCTGTTTCCTCTCGTCTTGGCAGGATCTGACAGGACATGTGTCAAAGGCTTCGAGTCACAAGTCTCTCCAGAACCATCCTGAAGATGTTGTCTGTGGCAGAGGAGGATGAGTAAATTGGAAAAGCAGGGCCTTGCTGTGCTCTACCAGTAGGACTCATGATATTATACCAGTAATGAGCATTGCCTCAAAAAACTCTCGGTGTGCAGGAGATGATAGCATCACTGGTAGGAGCCCAAGCAGAGGTGGCACATCCAGTACAGGATTCTACTGCTCTTAGTGTGGGCCCCGTGGAGCAGTCCATCCTTGTGTTCTCTGTGCACTTCTGCCCTACTGCCCTGTTATTTTCACGATTGATATGCTTGGATGTTCTTTTTTTATTCTCCCCATTGCTCATACATGTGTTCTTGTTCTCAGGACTGCTGTATGCTTTCTCACATGGATTTTCAGTCACATGTGGACTTCTAGTGACATGTGGATGCTTTTTCATGTGTTCTCTCAATCATCTGTATGTTTGCCGTCTGACAATTATCCACACCCCATTACAAGGCTCTGTTACTGTTTAGTCCTAGGCAGTCTCATCCCTCTGCTTATTTCACCCTTGGGGGTGCACTGCCACTGCTGTGGGACTGAGCAGTGACATGGACCCTCCAGAAGGTTTGGGTCTGCACTTCCTCTCTGCCAAGCTGTGCAGACACTTTCTATCTATTTAGCCATCCAGCTATCTATATTGCGAGGACAGAGCCTCAGACCCCTATCAAAATGGTTACTTTAACTATCTACTGTTTGAAAGACAAATTGGGGATTTTATGTCCTAGTGGTAACTCCCCATAGGCTGTAAAGAGGCCATTGATTAAATAAGTATTCATTATTGTTGAATAGACTGGTTCAAACTAATTCCCCACTAAGAGGAGGTAGCTGTGAATAGGCTGGGGCTGGCAACAGTGGGGACTGGAGAGTTCTGTTGGGTGCAGTTACTCCAAGGTGCAAAGAAGGTGGTTTTCTTTTCAAAGTAAACAGAAATGTGTAGCATAAGCCTTTCTGTGAGGTCTCTGCTTGTGAAGAAGGGTGCTCCAGCAACAGTGGCTCATTGCTACACTCCTTTCAAGAGCCAGCTTGATCCCATCTGGCTTATTTCACATATAAAAGAAGTTGTCAGATGTTAGCCCACCTTTCCTGCAAATGTAATGCCCCAGTTATAAAATAACAACACCACGTTTTGAAGAGTGCCCTGGAGTTGGGATTGTTGCTGTCTGCACTTGGCTGGGTCACTGACTCGCTGTGTCATGTAGAGGAGAAATAGCTTCTTTCAGTACTTTATTTTTCCCTTTGGGGTTATAGCTACAGCCTCACCTCACCTTCACAACATGGTTTGAGTGCTGGGATTGAATATTATGGAATTTAAGAGCTTTAGTACAGAGGTTAAGTGCTTGGCTGGGAACTGGCATGCAGCACAGACCAGAATGGATGCCTCTGTCACTTCTGCACAGTATCTGCTTCCTTCTTTGCACCTTCTATTCTTTACCAGTGGTATAGATTCTGAAAGATAAATAGTTGGAAAAAGACAGGTCAGTAGATCAAAGAGAATATGCTCCTGTCTCACTAATTTTTTTTTTTTTTGTGGAAGAATATATGCAGGAGAAATAACTAAATATGGTTCCTTGATGTTATAGAGGCTGTTAATGATACCTGGGGAGGTGTGTGTGTCAAAGTTTAAGTAGTGCTTTTCCTATTCATACCATGCTTATTCCTATTGTAGGAGAGATCTTTAAATGTTTATGGAGAGGAGGCTAAGAGATTAAGTTTGGGCATTTGGCTGTCATGATTTTACTGCTGACTAGTGTTTGTGTGTAACTGAATGGACAAAACCCTGTAGACATTACCTAGGTAGTTCCAGAGGAAAAATTAGTCCTTTTTTACCTGAACAACTCCTTCATGAAGATGCAGAGATCATTGAAAGCATAAGCATATTAGCACATTTTTGATTCAGGTGTTTAATCTTTCAAACTCCATCTTTAAATGCTTCTTTCCCTTCTTCATCTCAGGTCTGCTGTTATAGTTGGTCTCCCTAGCTCCATGTCATAGGGTCATTTAAGCAGTACCTATATGCTGGCTTCTGCTTCCTTAAAGAAGAACTCTGCTTTTGGGCCATGAAAATGATGGGTTTCAGCTCATCTGAAGTTTGCTATTTGGACTAGGTACTAGATCTGAGTAGGAATCCATCAATGCCATCAGTGCCACTCATTAGGAGTTTGAAGCCAGAATGTATGGGCTTAGGTTCTTCTTCATAGGTCCCACCATTGTTTTGATTCTTGCATGCCCTTTGCGCGGGTACTGTCCCCTAATGTGATTTTCTTGCACTGGAATGTGAATGTTTTTTAGTTCCATGCAAACCTTCTTGCAAAAATATGGCAGTAGGAATCACTGGGGTGAGAGCAAGAATTCCTCTCTCCCAGAAGTGTTTTTTTATGAAAGTAGATGCTTTGGAGGAGAAACTATGATAGGTCTTGTCCCAGTACCTTGGTGGTTTCTGGTAATTGCTGTATAAAGGACTTTCTGACCTGATGCTGCATCCAGATTGTGTTCTACAGTCACTGATGAACATATTTTTTCTGGATATATCCAGTCTTTGCTTTTCTTAATCCACTTGTATTTTTTAACTCCACTGTATCCTGTGCTACTAAGTCCCATTGTTTAATCATTGAAATGTGGAAAGTACTTTATTTCAGTTGTTTCTACACCTGTTACTTGAGAACTTGATTCAGTGACTGCTATTTTTTGTGTTTCCCACAAATCCAGAAAAAAATATTTCTTGTTTACCTTCTCTGTCTTAATTGGGGTTTTATCTCAATCATATACATTGTCAGAGATATCTTTTCTAAGCTGAAGAATTGTATTCCATGTCTAACAGTTCTTTTCCCAGCTTCTGCACCTACTTGATCAAGTGTTCTGATTTGCAGTGATACACATTTTATGGATCAGTCATAAAATGCATTCACTCTCAGGTCTTGCTACCTGCACACATTCTCTAGTGCATGTGGCCATCTTTGCCAACACTTGCATGTTTGTTTTAATGTTTTCAAACACCACCATGTTTGTGGCCCTTCCTATGCAAACACTTACAGGAGTATGCCACATGGAATGTCAGAATACTGTTTCTGCTGGGAGTGAAAGGAAATAGAAACCAAAGAGGAAGTTGTTTACCCCAATGTCTATGAAAGCAACAGTGGAAAAAAAACATACTATCTCGTGCTGTTATTCCTTTGATCGCTCAAAGTAGATGCCATTCACCCTGACTCACTGCCCCTGATAATGACAAAACCTATCCTGGAATTGCATAGCAGAGGAAGGAAAGGGGATGGGAAAGTGGAGCTAGCACAGCTGTTGTGTGTAATTAGATTGGAAGTGGGCCTGTGGCTACAATTACAAAACTGCACTCCCGGCTGGGCTCAGTGCTGGGGCCTGAGAGCAGCCCCTTGGCTGTCATGCATGTCACGGTGGAATCAAACAGAACTGACCTCCCCAGCCTGTGCCGCTGCTTTGCTGGGTTAGAAAGAAAAGGCCCCGTGTACACCAGCAGCCAAGGAAACAGGTTACCCTCTTGGCAAACCTGACCTGTCTAACAGGTAAAAGGCTTGAACTAGCTGCAGAATGATTTTGCTTCTTTATCCATTCTTCACATCTCTCAAGACAAGGCTTTTGCTGCTTCTTCTGAGTCCCATCCTCTCGCCCTGCTGGAATGCCCTCTTTTTTTAGTACCTGGGGATTCTTAGGGAATTTCCTTGGATTTTGGGTTTTAGAGAACCTCAAGATACCTATTTTATGAAGACCACATGGAAGACAAAGAGCTTGTTAGCTCTCTTTCCTAATAGAAAAGAGAACTGCTTATAGAGCTGAGGTATGAAGCTCAGAGTAGAGAAAAGCCTGCTTCTTAGGGAACTGCTAGTTTTAGGATATTCGGAAAGGAGGTGAAAACAGACTCCAGTACTCCTCTGAGTGGTCTTCTCTACAGTGGATGTAATTTTAATTCTGGAAGAGTCCGTGGTTTGCATGATTTCTTTTTCAGCTTTGGATTTTGTGCATATCCTGGTCTAGAGGGTCTGATGTCCTATCTCAGACATACATTGCAGCTGGCCCTGTTGTTGTCTGAATGGGTCATGCAGCCTGATACCCTGAAAAAAGATCCTCTCTGGGCAAACTTGCCCCAGGGGAGATATGGGTTGCTGCTGCTGCCTGGCAGTCTCTTTTCCCATTCATTAAGAGCTTTTGGGCTAATAATTTGGTCACATCATTGAAAGGGAAATATTGAGGCTTAACAGAGCAATTCAGCAGTGCTTGCACACACATGCACATGTGTGCACCCCCAGATTGTGGGCCCAGTAGCACAGGAAAAGCTATAATTTGCTAGATGAAGGAGTCCATCTTCCTTTGTTGCTGCAATCACTTTGTGCTGTCCCCACCCTCTTATGTTTTATGGCTTTATTTTCTGTTTTAAGTGCTAAGTACTAATGGAGTAGGAGGGAGCAGGATTCAAACTGTTTCCAAGGTTTCCCTGTTTTCTCCTCCACATGAAAAAATTGCCCTTAGCAAACCCGTAAAGATGAGGATGGCTGTTTAACTACATTGTTCTTTCATACCATTGTACTCTGAAGCTACTTTTTAAAAGTCCTTCTGGCTTCGTAAGAATCCAGTGGTAGCCTTTGGTACTTTGTACAATTAGCGCAACTTAATTTTACTGTTTTGATATAGAAAGCAGATGGCTTACAATTTGCTAAAAAAAGGAGTTTGAAATGTTTCTTTGAGATCAAGGGAGCTTCATTTTAAACTTGAAGAAAACAATACTGATTGGGTAGTAGGTTAAAGAAATATTAAAAAACCTCCCAGACCTAAATAGGAGAAGTCAGTTGTGGCAGGCATAAATCATGGCCAGAGATCAGAGTTTGTGTCTGTCTGCCCTCAGCAGTGGATGTATTATTTTAATAACAAACCGATGTTCTGAAGAAACAGGCTGCTTTCTTTTCACATTACTGCTGAATGTTCAAAGAAGCTGGGTCTCCAGAGGCTGAGTACAAGCAGATGTTTATCATTATCTAAAAAATCTGTTGAGAGTTTCCTTCTGAAACCGTGCCCTTGTCCTTACTGTCACTCATGTTTGAAGTTCAGGAATAGAAAGTCATCAGATTCTTGACTTTGACATTAAATTTCTTTACATGCAGATAAGCCATTTATTCTGAGGTTTTCCTCAACCTTTTCCAGACCACTTACTACACCCTATTTTTGTTGGGCAGCAGTTCTGTCCAGCCAGTAAACTATTATAAGGATGACTAAATTGGTTTAGATAAAATATGCAACCTCTTGGCCACTAGAGCTCATGCAGATTTTTATCAACCTTTTCCAAGTTCTACACTGTCTGGCTTTCTTTATAGCTGAGGCTATAAACAAAGTTTCTTGTTGAAAAAAAATCTAAGATTAAAAGGAAAGCATGTTTCACCTGGGTTTAGGTGGAAAATCAGATTTTCTTATAGGATTCTTATGAAATGGGATAGCTGTTGGCACAAACAATGGTAGAATATGTGAATAATGGGCTTTGGGGCCTAATGAGTTCATTTGTATCCTCAGCCTGCTAAAAAATTTGCTTGTCTTTATGACTGCTGCCCAAATAGCATGGTGATAGGTGTTCTCACTGATCTGGGAAAATCTGGTCTAGTTTGTAAGTCTGAACAATTTGTACAACTCTTGCACTGGCTTGTTGGATGCCATATTAGTTTCTTACAGTCCAATAGCAAGTGTTACTCCATTCCACCTCGAGGTGGCTTTGACTTTTATGATTTGAAAGTTGTTTTAGTATCTTGTCATGTCTTGAAACTGATGTAAAAGTGAGACAACTATGTTAGTTCACATTTTCCATGTTGATTTTACTCTGACTGATTTGAGGCCTTTGTTACATATGTTGCAAATTTCACAGATTTTATATCTCAATGGTTGAAGGTTTTGGTTGTTAATGACGTTTTCTTGGAGATAAATACACTCATTTTCACTTCTACTTTAAATTGCAAGGCAGAGATATTTTCAGATGAGACAAGCTGAT
>WEKY01034342.1:0-43897 GCA_013390045.1 Picathartes gymnocephalus
GTCCCCGGGGAGAACAGCGACAACTGCACATTTTGACTGGTGTAAAAACATTAAACTTCTCTAGTCAGTTTGGAATGAACCCTCCAAAAACTGTACAAGAATAAGCAGCACACCAAAAAAAAAAACCCAAAAAATTCCCCCCCCAAAAAACCAAACCAACTGAAAAAAAACCAACCCACTGCTAAAACAAAACTATTTAAATCTTGTATGCAAAAGAAATAGTTCAAGAACATTTTGTGCTTGGGGAAAAAGTAATTCTGAAATCGGCAAGACTAGAAAGAGCTTGGCCTGATGCAGCTGCCTGCCATTATAGATGAAAAAGATTAGCATAGGTGGCAATGCATTTTCCTCTATCATTTTCATGAGAGCTGCTTGTTCCCAGCTCTAGTGTGTTCCTTTTAATGTCACTGTCTCGTGTTAGAGGAGGTGCCCCACGGCCTGCTGGCCTGTTAGAGAAAGACTTCAATAACATCAATGACAACAACTGTTCAGGTTTACAACTACTGAAATGGATGCAGTTATATCAATAACTAATTATCAGTTCATTGTTCTTAGCCCCTAAGGCTAGAGATACCCCCCCAAGGCCCTGGGAGCACATCCATAATTCCCTTCACTGTGGTGAGAGGCTGATATTAATTCCTCAAGGATGGATACATTAAAGGTTGATGCGTAGAGAAAAGACATCACCTTGCCCTTACTCAGCAACAGAAAATACAGTAAGGTTTTGAAATTTTTATATGCTTTCCCACTTTTTTTTCCCTTTTTTGTTTGTGGTTATGCAAGGCATAAGCCTTGCAAGTTCGACTGATGTTGTTTTGTGCTTGTATGGGGAGTGCAATGCCCTCTTCCTCACACAACATGAGTAAGTACCTTGTGAATACTTGGGAAAAACTAAACAACTTCCACTCTGACTCAGAATGTGTTCTAGATCATGTGAAAAGTAACATCTCTATTTTAAATAAAACCATGCTGTTTATATGCAAGAACTCTGGAAACAGGCTTAGAAAATTTCTAATATTATAATGCAGCAGAGCTCCAGCAGTACCTTCAGTGATTAAACTAATTAGAAGATAAAGATATTATTCTCCCTAATTTTGTGTACAAACAACTGAAATAAAAACCTGCAAGCAAATTCTTAGAGCGTGCCCTTCATCACAATAAATAAACCAATAAGACCTCTTTGGATTCCTGTCTTGAAATATCTATCTTCCCTATTTTTGAATGTCAGTCACTATGTACTTATTCTTTCTATTCTCTGGTTGCATTTTCCTATGCTTTATTTTCTGAAAAGGCACTTATTGCATCAGCTGGTCTAATTTTTTAAATGCTTCACATTATTCAGATAAATAAAGAACTTTTAGTACAAGTGGAGAAATTGTACATCTCTTTTAGTAAACAGCTGATTTCAACTCCATGGAGGTAATTCCAATACAGAAATAAAAGAAGTCAATGCAACTTACAACTTTCCCTGCCAAATTTCACAAAAGCTTCACAACTTCTCTCTCACTTCATCAACTGTACAGAAATTACCATTATTTCCATCTTCTATGATGGCACATTAAGTGAAATACATTGAATACTTCTGAAAATAAAACTTGGAAGGTTATTTCACTATCAGAGCTTTTATGACTATATATTTTTTTATTTTAATACTGTATATTTTTTTCCTGCTTAAAAAAAAGAAAGATGAAGAAAAAAAAGCTTTCCTTTAAAAGACATTTTTTTTTACCACCTTTTGGAGTCTGTTTTTAAGATGAGGTACAGTTAGATTTTTAAGGATTAGAGTGACCTCATGCAAACTGTTTTTGCACAGCATACTATTCTAAAATGAGCTGCTAACAAAAATAATTTGTGTAACATTGCATTTTTACATTTTATTTTTCAAATTTCAAGTTGAGATGCATTCCTATAGCTAACACCTTACAAGCTGAGAAGGATCAAGTAGAAAATCACAAATTAAGAAGGAGTTTGGAAGAATTTGCAGAAGAAATAATTGTTGATGAAAGTATTCTTTGAAGCCAACAATGATGACACTGAGTCTTTCACAAAAACCCCTACAAAAGAAAAAAACCTGAATATCACAAAACTCAGATTATAAATTTAAGCCTTCACTGCGTGTCCCAGCAAGATGAAGTATTAACTGGTCGCTTAAATGTTTTTTTATGCTGTGGAAAGAAGTGAAAGACAAAGTTTAAGATGACCTAAATGTCTTTGATGGAAAGAACAGTAACAATAATCTTGACACAGGACAGCACAAAAGAGTAGAGCCACAGGTTAGGGATGGGGTTTGTGAATAACTGCAGTGGGGCTGAACAGCCCTCAAGGGTGAGGACAGGGTGCTTAAATGCTCTTCAAAGAAATAAAGGGCCTGAATGCACTCCAGGAGAAGAGGGGGTAGCAGGAAAAGAAGCTTAATTTAAACAGATTCTATGCAGGAGCTGTTTTCAGTAGCTGGATTTTTCTGTAAGGGAAAGGAGTCTTTATATTTTGAACTACTAGTGTATGAATAAAACATAAAATTCCAGGTGTCATTTTTGCAACTAAAGAGGAGGCATTGCTGAATTCAAACCTTCAACAGTTTTATGCTTTGCTGTATCCACATGCCTGAGAAAAGTAAGAACTATTTACTTAAACTATAAGCTGACTACTGACCACAGAGTTTGGTTAATTATTTACACACCCAGGAAAGGAAGCCCTCAGGTATATGTACATCAGCACTGTAAAGCAAATCTGCAATAAATTCTGCAGCCATGAGGTAACAAAGAAAGTATTTTCTTTCACTCTGTGACTACAGAAACACCAAAACCCTGCTCATCTGCCTGCTCTCACCAATTCAAGCTGCTTTATAGGAAAGCAAGCAGCCCAGCTCCATTACAGGATAATGTGCATCAAAGAGGCAAGAATGAGAAGAAACCACCAGCTTGTCTTGGTTTTCCCAATGCCCTATTGGCTAAAACAGACCACGTAGACAAACACAATTCTGAAACCAAAAGAGCAGATCAAATTAAGGAAGCTATGGGGGAAAACAGCAAGAAAAGACATGTAGAAGGTAAATGTGGATAAAAAAGTATACTTGACACTAAGAACTGAGGTTGATTGTAGCCTAAAAAAATGACATGAAAAAGTAAATCTCAGCAGCAGGGAATTCTGTGCTGTAGATGCAAACTTCAGCCATTTGCACAACAGAAAAGAAGACTGCTACCTAAAGCACAGAGCTGAAAAATGTTCTGTCAAAAAATTACATCTATTAGAGGTAATAATTGTTGGGGTTTTTATATTTTCAAAAGATTTGCTTTAGGTTTTATGCATCCAATATGGGATTAGGCCACAAATGCATTGAACAATTCAGCTTAATCTATTTTTTCTCAAAAAATCACTGAAGATTATGCAGAGGAATACTGTCTTAGTGCAGGAACCCTTTCAGCTCTGAATCTAGATGTTTGCCAAACAAGTGACTGTGAAACTACATAAAACACCTATGAACAAACCAACTTGCTGTAACATATTTCATTTTTATTACCATGACATGTGAAATATCGAGCATTTTTTTTCCTTTAGAGAGCTGGCATACAGAAGATATGAACAAAAAACATAGGCAAGCTGCTAAGACAAAAAAGGTTACTTTAAAATAAAGGCATTATTAGAGACAAAATACTCAAGTCACTGGATCCCTCACCTTCCAAAAATCCTTGGAAATACCAGGATCCTGTTAACCATGCTTTCATTTAAACAAGACTATGAATAAGGTATGATCTAGGACTTACCCAATATGTGTGTATTGATAAGTACATACACATGATATGTATGATTCTACACATTCCAGGTCATTATTTAAAAAGCTATCCTCTTCTATTCTGCTTGAATATGCTGATACTCTTACTAATGAGACTACCAGGAAAAATACTTATCTAAAATACTTATTATTAAGATTGCTGTGATGCAAGATCAGGATAACTGATCTTAGATGAAGATATATTTATCTAGATACCTACATAGAGAGATAGGTATCTGAGCTTCAATTAAAATAACAATTACTTCTTACAACAACTACTTCATCATATATAATGATGAAACAAAGAGCTTTTGTTGCCTGATAAAGCATATCTTACACAGTCCTGAAGAGCAAGAGAAATTAATTAGGTTTGTTTCCACTCGCCCAAAAATTTTGTCAACTTTACATCCCAAGTATTGATTGTATTCCACTGTGTTACAGGAATTAGGTGTCGGACACAGAGCTGCAGCAAAAGCAGGAAACAGAGACTTAGCAGGTGAGTACAGGCAGAGATCAAGTCCCTCCTGCAGCTCCTGCTGTTAATGCTGTCCAGAGGGAAGAGGTCTCCAGCTTGTGAGGCTGCCAAAGGAAGAGTTCAAGGAGACTCGGATATGATGGGGAGATTTGTGGTCTATTATTGTTACACTTTTTACAGATGGTTAGACTTGGTGATCCTGGAGGTCTTTTCCAAGCTCAGTGATTCTGTGATTCCGTGATACAGGTCCCAGTGTTTGATATGCAAACCTCAAGGACATGATAAGAAATTACTTTGGGTCAGGAACACTCCTAAATGATGAACATACTGTGGAACTGGGAAAAGAGGGGCTGTAGTGTTGGTATGAACCAGCCATGTTTTCAGCATGCTAAATAGAGCCAGTGCTTCTAGACATTCCAGGTCATTACTTAAAAAATTGTCCTCTTCTATTTTGCTGGATTGTACTGATACCTAATAATGAGACTACCAGGAAAAATATGGTTCTTATCTAAACTACTTATAATTAAGATTGGTGTGATGCAAGATCAGTATATCTGATCTTAGATGAATATTTGAAGGTGAAAAATTTTAATTTTGATAAGGTTTGGCTTCAATACACAACTTTAAAGTGTCTTAAAGTTTGTGTATATATATATATTTTTGAGAGAGAGCAACAGCTATTTATTAATAGCACATTTAAACAGTGAATAATATTTATTTCCTGGTTCTGTATTAAGAACAGAAATTCTTCTTCTTATCCACTCTCTTTACAATTAAGCTAGATATTACAAGTCTAGGTGACAAAAGAAGTATTGGAATTGAAGTACTCTTACCAAGAAGAGTAGGTGCATAAACTGGAGCTCAGAGACACTCTAACAGTGACACTGCCAGAAGCCCCAGTAGCCTGTGAGACTATGTATATAACCTGCAAAAGTGTCTGCAGCAACTATCGCTGTCAAAATCAGTGTTACAATGAAAAATGGCAACCCTAAATGAGATAGGAAAAAAAAATTACGAGGAATATATACAGAGAACACATATATGCAGTTTTCTCAGATCCAACTCTATTAATAAAACTCTATTAATTACAGATTTACTCCTTCCATTACATTGCCATAATCCACTCGTAATGCTGAACACCAAATTCAGTACTAAAATTTTCCATGAATCCTGCAAAAGATCTCCAGCTTTGAATCATAAAATAAAATGAATTCCAAAACAAAAGACATTGTTGCCTTCATTTTTTCCCCTGTACAGTGCAAAGCCTTGATTTGATTTATTTCTGTTTTAGTTCAATCTTTCAGTGTCTGTGAATGAATGCCCATGATTTTTCCACTGAAAGAAGGATATAGAAATGACACCAGCGACTGGCAACCACAGGCAATTAAATCAACTAAACTTTTTAATGATCACATAAAGAATCAGCAATAATGAACTTTGCTTTTAATCAATCCCTTAATATTACTACGTTGCAGAAAAAAAATCATATTCATCCTTCTTTTGTAAATTACTGCACTTTCTCTAATCATTATCTTATCTCTAACCATAGCCAGTAATAAAAATATGGCAAGCAGTCATCTAAGTTCAATATTGAGTTATTTTATCTGCTATATCAACCCCATAGATACAGTAATCTCTTCTGTTCTGCATTGTCCATATTCAGTATATACAGACAAATCTCACTGAATTTACCATTAGCAAAGATACACATCTGACATCTGACTTCTACACAGTAGTTTTCTGCTTTATTGGACAAAATATAAAAAGCCCACAAAACTCAAATTAACAGTTCTCAATGAAACAGAATGCCTGAAAACCTCACACAATAAAGAAAAACAAAATTACAGTTTGATAGAAGATCAAGGATATCCCCCTGATCTCACTGCCACACTAATGCCATCATTAATTAGAATGAATCTAGCATAATAAGTAGCAATACATCCTCAAACAAGAGGAAAAACATGATGCAAGAAAATGCTTCACAAATTATGAAAGAAATCATGTGAAAACTGGTTAACACATAATAACACATTCAATATCATCCTTGAATACAAAACTGTTAAGTATTTGCTAATTAAAATGGCATTTCAAGTAAGATTTTAAGCTAACCAAGTTCTTTTCAAATCACCAACCTCTTTCTCATTCTGAAGAATGGTCACAAAAGTTAACTATGGCACAATTATTCATGTAAAGGTTTACCAAGGGAACAACAGCTTCAATACTTTTCTTTCAAGAGTGGCCACACTTTGAATAATTGCCATAGCTGTCATGCATTTACTCAAGAAAACTGAACAACTCATGCCAGTTCAAATTATCAGTACTTGGGTTTCCACACATTGATTTAATGTTAGGCTTCCTATTTCTTTATTTGTGTTTACAGATATTTTACATCACAGCACCTGTTGTCTAGGATCAAATTGCACCTCAAATTCAATTCCATTTTTCTCTAATGGCATAGCTGTCTTCTACTGTAGCCCTGTGGTTCTGTAAACACACTACAGCCATTGGTGATAACAGGCAGAACACTGTCCTGACTTTGCAAGTCTGCAGGACTGAGGCTTATCAGGCTTAGTTTGAAATTTTCTTGGTCTACCTGCACATTTCAGGGGGCTTGTCTAGGTAAAGAATTAATTTTTTGAATTTATTTGTGGTTTTGCTTCTCTCTCTCTTTTATTTTTTTTTTTTTTGTATAACTATAATTTTATATAGGACAGTAACACATAGTTATTCTAATATGATGAAATATTAAATAAAGGCACAATGACCCAGTCTAGAAGAATACAAGCCTGGTGTGATGCATGAAAAAGGACAGAGAATAAGGACAGAGGGTGCAGAGCAAAGTCAGGCATGAAAAAGAATTATAAGAAATGGGGGACAAACTGATCCAATCCAAGGTCTGTAAACTACTTACCAATAGCCTGTTAATGAATCCCCACAATGAGCTAGAGCAAAATGAAAATGTGGAAGAACAATATCCGAAATAATAAACCCCAGAGGTAAATGTAATGTAATGTAATGTAAACCATCAGACCAATGAGTAAATAGCAAGGTGCAGAAGATTAGCAAACAGAAAAATGGCTCAAAGTTTATCCTAGGGAGGGGAGTGAAGAAAGGAACAACCTATTCCTCCTAGTGGAAAACAGCAAGTGACCACAGCATCGATATTTCCCTCCTCTGAAAGATCTGAAGCACTGGCTGTCTGCTGCACTGCTGCCCTTTCACCTCGGCCTGAGGCAGACCTGACCATGCCATCATACTGTTCCCAGGAACAGAAAGCACATGGCAAACACAGTGACATCATATAACTGAGTATTCCAGCTATATGACAGAGATACACAGGTCATCACAAAGAATTTCTGGTTCCTGGGCTTTATTTACCTGTGATTGAAGCACGGGCTTTTTCATTGCATGTATACAGCACAGCAGTTTCTGTATACAGCGTATATACATGCAAGAAAACAGGAAGCAAGGGATGTTTGTAAGATTTTATATGGAGCTCAGCATACCGTTCAGTTCTAATCCTATTCACTGTAATGCTTTCTCATGTGCACATCTTCTGCTGGAATTGCTTATATAGTCCATTATCTGTTTCAGCATTCATTTCTAACAGTTTTCATAATGTGTAAGCCATCCTTTAGAAACAAGACATTTGCTGGTCTACCGACTAATGCATAGTTTAGTGTGATGTTGCTACAGCAACTAAAAAGATAAAATTACGTGTCATATATCATTTACACATTACTTAGAACATACAGCTTCCTAAAAGCCATTAACCAGACAGAGGTGCTGTGATGGAGAAGACAAAGATGTTTTAAAGCATTCTAAAATTATTTCCATTGTTCTGAAGGACTAGGGAAGTAAATCAAAGTAATAAACAGCACAAATAAGAGTGAAGAATTTGAAAATAAGAGACCCTTCACTTTTAACATGATACCAGCATTTGTTAGGGTTCAGTTGCCAGAAGAACACATTTCTAGATCATGGGAAAACATTAGACTTTTTACTTCAAGTGAGTGCTTGTGGCCCACACCACACTATGAAGATATTTTTGCAGACCCTGCGTTGCCCATGGGAAAACAGCTACTCTCTGAATGAAAGCTTGAGAGGATTTCAAAATGGGGGCTTCATTTTCCTCCAGTGGACCTTCTTAGCAAATACATGTGTGTTCATTAAAGTAGTCTTGGTTCTCCAAGACTAGCTAATTACCTCTCATCCTCCCTGCAGAGACACAAACTAATATGAAAATAAAACCAGTATGTGTTTGTGTGGTGCTAGTGGTGGTGATGGATAAATTTAGAAGACAAATTGGGACAATTCAAATTGGCAAATTTCATGATTTAGTGAAGCTCTTTATGCATTGAGTTTGAAAGTGATCTCAAAAACACACAGTTTGTAACATCACTGCGAAGAGAAAGTACCCATGATTGGGTTAAAATTTTAGATTCACCAACTGGGTGCACATTTTGGATAAGAAAGTGAACAAAACATCTGGGAATGAGTCTGGGGATATTTTCCAGACCACAGCAGGAAGATTAATGACCTAAGTCTGTCAGGCTAAAATGGAAGCATACTGAGGGACTGGATAAGGTTTTGATTTAAGAAAAAAAAGGAGAAGAAAGAAAAGCAGTAAAACAATCTATAGAGTGGATAGGCCTGCTGCTCATTGTCAAAAAGGGTGTAATTCTTTGCTTATGTATAAACACAAGAGAGTTTCATAATTATGTAAAGAGGGAACATTGTGTACTGCCAACAAGAGGAGAAATTCTGTTAGCAATGGAGGATGCCCAGTCTTTTTGTGCATCTGAAGTACCAGAGGATTTCTGGCACTCAGAAGAAAGGCAAGTTTCTGCACGTTCAATACTCTCCCTGAGAGCACCAAACAGTGAAACCCCTTGAGTGCCCAATGCTTTCTATACTTTCCACCTCCTGTACAATGGAGAGAGAACATGCTGCAATACATCATTTTGGGGCTGGAGATAAACACAGCATGAATCCAGCTGGATTACAGCACCTGCCTTATTTTATTTAAGACATCTGTGCAGGTAGGTTCAAGTTTTGAAAAGGCCACCTACTATGTGGACACCAGTGCCTACACTCCATAAATGGACTGGGCAAAAGTGCAAAACTATAGTAAAGAGACTATAACAAATCTCAGTACAGGGACAACTGGGAGAGGAAGAACTCTAGTTAAATGTCCTTGCGCCTATAACTGTGCATGAATTCATCACCATAATATGATGGAGAAGAATACAAAAAGATACCTCCCCAGAATGCAGAGGCAAAGCTTCTATTTACTCAGCTCCTGGTATCCTTTTACTGTGTTTCAAATAAATCTTCCACAGGCATCAACTCATCTAGGTTTGCAATTCAAAAACAGTGAGGTACATTTACCAGCTAAATTCATCCAGCTGGGACACTCCTTCCTCTTTCTGGCAAAGCATATTAACGCTACTGAGCTTATTGGCTCTCACCCATCCTTTGCCTCACACAAAGAAATCTCCTTCCCTCCGGAATGATCAGTCTGACAAACTTTAGCCAACCATGAAAAGAAGCAGAGCTGCAGGGAGTCTGTTTCATTATCACCTAATAAAAAGGCCAAGGATTCAAGACAGTTAGACAGATTACAGCTCTGGAAGGAAGGCACCCTTAAGGATGCCACAAAGGATGGGGCACTATCCTGAGCCAGTTGTTCCTGAGCACCTGATCAGTGCTAGCACCATGCCTAGTCATGCTCTTACAGTGAAATCTCCACTGCAAGGCTTCCTGAATATGTTTTGAGTCACTATGGAAAAACACATGTGCTAGCAAGCAGACACATGCAAGGCTGTCAGAGATGCTCTGGCCAAGCCTGGAGGAACTTCTGGAGGAAGTTGATTAGAACAACAAGGACTGGCAGCTTTGCTCCATGCTTTCTCCAAAGAATTATTTCAGATGGAAGCCAGGGACCCTGTCACATCATGCCATCTTTTCTTGTAAGGCATTCCATGCTGCAAGCATAAACTCTTCACTCAAACACTACTATTATCATAGTGCCTGGGAAAGGGAGTCCTGGTTTTGAGTCAGTGCATCATGAGCTGCATTAAAGGCAGGCCAGCAGTGTCCTGTAGAAGACAGGTCAGCACCAATTATTTATGCTAGAAACAGCAGAGGAAGGTGCAGGGCAATAGAACAGGATTAGGCGCGTAAGGACTGAAAAGTGGAAATACGGATGTCATTCTTGGGTCTCTAATAACTTGCCAGCTATTATGGAAGCTGCTTATTTGGTCTTGACAGAAATAAAAAAACCAACCAATCAAAACCAAAACAAACAAAAAACACTAATAGGAAAAGTCTGGGCAGCAATAGGAAAGGGAAAGAAAAAAAAAGAAAAAAAAATATAAAAAAGCCCTGCTGCCACAAGCTACTGGAGTAAAATCTTTTTCAGATACAGCCAAATGTCCTGTGCTACCCATTAGACTGCATCTTGGACAGAGAATTTTCTGAGCTCATACAGAAATGAAGGTTACCTAAGCATTATTGTCAAATCCAAGGAAGTCCTCTTTCTTATCATAAAAAGGCTGAAATTAAACCAATGAAAAAGCCTTTTTTTAAAATGAGATGGGTAACTTTGGTTGGTTGCCAAACAACATCCACTCTTCCACTCTTATGCCCCTCTTCAACAAGACAGGAGTAAAAAACTAAAAAACTGGTAAGTTGAGATAATGACAAGGAAATCCACCACCAATTACTATCTCAGGCAAAATAGATTAAATATGGGTAATTTAATTTAATTTAATTTAACTTGATTTAATTTATTGCAAATTTAATAGATTTGGATGATGAGAAGAAACAAAGACAAAATTAAAATAATACCTTCTTCCTCATATCTCTTTTTCCCAGCCTCAACTTCATTCTTTCATTCATAGAGTCCTTTACACCCCACCACTAAACTGGAGAAGGAGGAATTGGGGAATGGGGGGTTGTGGTCAACACACACTAGTTTGTCTCTGTTACTCCTTTCTTCCTGTGTCTTTCCCCTATATTCAACCCCTGCTCCAGCATAGATCCTTCTCTAGAACTGCAGTCCCTCAAGAAGTGCTCCAGCATTGTTCCTTCAGGAAAAGCCAACCTGTGTCAGCGCAGGTGTCTCCCCTGGCTGCTGTGTGGATATCTGCCCCAACATGCTCTCTCCCATGAGATGCAAACTAACACCTGCTCTGATGCCCAGAGTGCCTCTTCCCTTCTTCTCACATGCTGGTGCTCACATTGTTGTTTTCTCACTTTTTTTTTCCCATTACTTCTCACACTGCCATGCAATGTTTTACCCTCCCTTAAATATGCTTTCACAGAGATGCCACCAGCTTGGCTGACAGGCTCAGTGGTGTCCAACAGTGGGTCTGCTGTGGAGCCAGCTGGAACCGCTGTGGTTGGCACAGGGCAGTCCCTGACCTCTTCTCAGAGAGATCACTCCTGATGCTGACACTTTTGACACCTACACCCAGTATGTCCTCTGGCTTTTGGGAAGCAGTAAAGTCTGTTCTGGCTGTCTGGCTCCATCTCTTTTCTGTCTGTAGCTATGAAAATATGGGTAGGAGGAGGAAGATGAAAAAAGTTTGCAAGGGGTGAAGAGAGTAAGTTTAGAGTCTCAAGACTAGGTAAAAGACAAGGCAAGAACAGTCATGGTGCTGCAAAATTTAAGCATGATCTTTTCCTTATAGACTCCTGGCTTTGTAACCAAAGTTAGTCTCAGGCTTGGCAACAGCTTAGATGTGGGCCAGGAGACACAAACAGCCAGAGCCATTACACTCTACTGTCCTTTCATGGACTGCAAAGCATTCAGCTGATTTCCAGTATTTTATCTGGGCTTGTATCAAGTTGATTTTCTGGTTAATATCAGTACGCCTTAAACAATCTGATAGTGCAACCAGGTAACTCATAAGAAACTGTCATCAGAATATGGGGTTATTCCATATGAGAGCAGAGCTGAACACAGGCAGTAAGAATCAAGGTCAGAACATTCATTTCTTGACTCTTCCCTCTGCATGGGAACAAGTTAGCATCACAGCCAACAGGAAGACTCTGAAGTCCTGAAATATGTGAATTGCACTGCTTCTTGGAGTATATAATAAAGCTGAATATGAACATTCAGAGTAGCTCGTAAGTTAGCAGAGTATGATCCAATGTTGTCAGGACTTCTCCAGAGAACAGCTACAGTTATGTATTCCTTAACAAAGTTTCTGGCCCAGCTGGTAATGTTGCTTCTGTGGAAAAAGGAGGGATATTAAGACAGCAATGATCACAGAAATGCAGGGTTAGTGGATGAACTTGAGCATGATTGCCACAGGAAAAGTTACAGGATCAGAGCTTGCCAATGGTGAAATAACTCCAAATGTTTAACGCGTACCTTGTGGTCAAATGATGCTGACTGCCTTCTGTGTCAGTAGGAACATCCAGAAAACATCTCTAAAAAGGCAGAATAGCTAATTCAGAATGCATGAAACAAGGCCTAGAAGGACCACACTGCCAAATTAATACTCCATTACTAATACTCCAACACCTGAAAAATGATGTGGTCTATCTACAGATGTTATTAAGTTCACAAAAACAGTGTGCTCAAATATAGGAGGAGACTGAATTCAAGGAAGTGCTCTTTCCTTTAATTAAGTCTTTCCATGGCTTTCCACGGCTTCTCACAGCTTCAGCTTCTCCTCTTAAGCACTGGGACAGCATCTGCATGCTCTGAAAGCAATGGTTCTTGCATTATCTCATCCTAAAAAGTCCACTTAGACACTCCTTTTTTCTAAGCCCCATCATTCCTCATTCCTGAGAGGGCCTCCTGTAAGGCCTCAACTTCTCTCATAACTCTTCAGGACCTGAGACTGCTCCAGTGAGAACACCACCTGACAAGTACACCCTCCCCTTTCCTTAATCCAAAAAAGATTTTTTCTTTAGTGTTCTTTTTTTCTTATTTAATTCCAAGACTTGATTACACAAGTGTGTCATACTGGCAGAATCTTTGAAGTGCATTGTTATAGAGCAAGTACAATCCTCAAATGTTTTGTTGAAAGATGTTAAGACACTTGATTGTCTTCAAGTTTATTCTTCTCACAGGTCCTTTAAAGCTTGATGAATGCACACAGTAAATTCACAAACTCCAATCTCTAATAACTGCACTTCATAGACATAAGTATATATGTCTTCATAAAGTCATTACATTCTTTTCAGACTATTGTTCAGCAGTCTTCTATGCATCACCCTCCTTTCCTTACCCAATGAAATTTATAACTGGAACAACTCAGACACAGAAAAGAGGAACAGCTGCAGACATGGTTGCTGCTCATAAATTATCCTGTTTGAACCCACTGTCATGGGCAGGCACACCTTCCACTAGATCAGGTTACTCAACGCCCAGTCCAACCTGGCTTTGAACACTGCCATGGGCATCCACAATTTCTCTGTGCAACCTGTGTCAGTGTTTCACTGTCCTCACAGTAAAGAATTTCTTCCCATATGTAATCTAAAGCAACCCTCTCTCAGTTTGAAGCTGTTCTTCCTTGTCATGTCACTACAAATCCTTGTGAAAAGTCCCTCTTGGTTTTTTTGCCCCTTTAGGTACTGAAAGGTGCTACCAGGTGTCTCCAGAGCCTTCTTTTCTCCTAGCTGAAAAACTGCAACTCTTTCAGCTTGTCTTCATAAGAGTGATTCCCCATCCCTCTAAACATCTTGGTGGCCTCCTCTGGACCCTGTCCCTCCTGTGCTGGGACCCCAGCTCTGGATGCAGAGCTCCAGGTGCGTCTCACCAGAGCAGAGCAGAGGGGCAGAATCCCCTCCCTGCCCTGCTGCCCACGGGGCTCTGGATGCAGCCCAGGACACGTTTGGATCTCTGGGCTGTGAGTGCCGTGGCCGGGGCATGTCCAGCCTCTCACCCACAGCACCCCCAAGTCCTTCTGGGCAGGGCTACCCCCAATTCATTCCCTACACAGCCTGTACTTGTGCTTGGCATTTCTTCAATCCAGGTGCAGAACCTTGCACTTGGCCTTGTTGAACTTCACAAGGTTCTTACAGGACCACCTCTCCAGTCTGTCCAGATCCCTCTGGATGGCTTCCTTCCCTCCAGAGTGTCGAGTGCACCACACAGCTCGGTGCCATCAGTGAATTTGCTGAGGCTGCCCTCAATCCCACTGTCCATGTCACCAATAAANAATTTGCGGAGGCTGCCCTCAATCCCAGTGTCCATGTCACCAATAAAGATGTTGAACAGTGCTGTCCCAACACTGACCAGTGAGGGACACCACTTGCTACTGGTCTCCATTTGGATATTGAGCCGTTGATCCTGCCAATTCCTTACCCACTGAATGGTCGCTCCACCAAATCCATGTGTCTCCAGTTCTGAGACAAGGATGTTGTGGGGAACAGTGTCAAATGCTTTGCACAACTCCAGGCAGATGATGTTGTGCCAGTCACTCTTCCCTTATCCAACAGCATTATAACCCCATTGTAGGCCACCAAATTTGTCAGGTGTGATTTGCCCTTAGTGAAGCCTTGCTGGCTGTCACCAACCCCCTCCGTATTTTCCACGTAGTTTAGCACAACTTCCAGGAGGATCTTCTCCATGATCTTGCTGGACACTGAAGTGAGACTGGCTGGGCTGTAGTTTCCAGGCTCTTCCCCTTTTTACCCCTTTGGGTTATGTTTCTCTTTTTTTACAGTCAATGGGAACTTTACTGAACTTCTCAAATATGGTGGTTAATGGCTTAGATACTTCATCTGCCAGTTCCCTCACAACCCACAGACTTATCAGGCCCCATGGATGTGTTCACCTTCAGGTTCCTCAGATGTGATCTTGAACCTGATCTCCCACGGCAGATGATTCTTCATTCTTCCTGTCCCTACCCTTGCCTTTTGCAACATGGGTGGTGTGGCTGGAACACTCGCTCGTGACTCAGGCAAAAAAAGGTGGTGAATACCATGAAAAGGTCATGTCAAATCTGATTGTCAATTTAGAGGAACAATTTAGAGGCTGTGACCAACTGGCAGTGTTGAACAATTTAGAGGCAGTGATCAATCCTTTCTAAATCAATTTGCAATTGGTTTAGAAAGGATATATCAAGATTATGAAAGATGCTTTGATTCTAACTGACAAAAGCAAAACCAAAGACTGTCCTTCAAAGTGAGAAGTTATTGCATCACTGTAGAATGGGGTGAGTTGAGTTAGACAATGAAAGATGATGATCAAAACCCTTTAATTCTTACTTATATGAGGGGGAAGAGGAACAGAGGGAAAATTGCAGAAAAAACACTTAGAGATTAGTATACCTCTAATTAGAGGTATTCCTACGAAAATGGAAGCAGACATCCACCTCATTCAGTAGGCCTTCTAAATTTCAGTCTTGCAGGAATCTTACAAAATCCAGAATATCAAAGTTACTTTTGCCCATATATTTAAATCTCATGCACAGGGACAGTGAATTTGAAGGAGTAACTATATTTTCATCCTAGAAGCAATACAAAAAAGTGGGTCTATGTTTTAAATTTCATTTAAAATGTCTGACAGACTTAAAGCAGCCACTACCAGTCTAGCCTCACTGCTCTACCTCTAGCAGTTGACATAATCTTAAACTGTATCTGAGTGAGAAGGGAGTTCTTTTGAACGACACACATTTACATATTACTTATTAAACATGATTTAATTAGAGACACATAGTTTATAAACTTAAAAGAATTATGAAACCTCCAAAATACGTCTTCCTTATAGACATATTTCAGTTTTAATCCTGTGTAACAGAAAGATTAGGTGTTTCCTGACTGCAGTGAAAAAGGATTGATCAACCTATACATGTAGACTGAAAAGAACTACTTGAGTATGACCTTTTTGTTCTCCCAACACTATCTAGCCTTGGCTGACTTGCAGGGTACTGGAACAGAATGTTGTTCTGGAATCAATCGTACTGACTCAGGATGGCAGGCAGCATGAAGGAAGAATTACATCAGGGATATTCTCTAAGACTAGGTCAAGACTGGATGGAGAGCCACATAATTATTTACTAAGTGATGACAGTGGGGATTTTAAAACTGCCCTTTTATAATGTGGACCAAATACAGTTTTAATACGTTAAAACAAAATAAACATTAGAAAATCTTCCGTAAAATTTAAGTCAACAGAGAGTTCTGATGGCCCAAAGACCAAGTATCTTATGCCAATTTAATTAAGGGAACAATTCGACTGTGTTATGATGACAAGTACATTCTTCTGAAAGGCCAGAATATTTTAAATGTAAGCTGGTTTTAGACCACATTTTTCTTTAAATATCATTATGAGTTATTCATCATTCATTAACCATGTCATAGTCATGTATATGCTAACTGAATGAAAGATAGAACCAGAATTTTTCAAACCTATCTGTTTGAGAGAGACTGAAATGGTTAATGGCTTAAATATTGCTAAAATCATTGACGAAACTTCTGCTCACTATTGCAAACTGCAAAGAAGGAGCTGTTCATCTGCGACCATTGACGCCCACCCTTCCCCAAATACACCTACTAATTAGAATTTGGACTTGAGATAAGATAAAGGGGGTATACTATTGTCTAATCAGCCCACATCTGAGGAGAAGAATGTATCCACATGTGATACTGGAAGAGAGACTGGGATTCTGATGGCTGCAGATGTGCTAAGTAACCACCCCAGTGCAGAGGGCAGCACTGCCCACCTCAGGCTACAGCTGGGTGTTGAATGAGACACAGAAAGGCAAACCCCTGAGGTGGGCCCTGTCTCTTTGTCCTTACTCAAAGGAACTCAACTATGATAACTCCCCTGCTGGGGAAGTACTGGGACACTCTACTCTGAAGGTATTAATCGCTGCTGATGGGCCATGATGGACTCAACTGTGCTGACATCACAGGCACTGTAACATCTTAGGTGCCAAACACTCCCAAAGTGTCCTGTAATCCACAACATTACACCATCCATGTGCCGCAGGATCCAGAATGTTATGTCATCAAGTGTGAAACTCCCTGCCCCAGAGGAGCTACCTGGGCATTCTCACCTGAACCTAAGATGATATAAACCCAGCAGATTTTATGTTCTGTGGATTTTTCTTGGGATTACTCCCACCATCCAACAAATCCAGTCTGCAATCATCACTTTGACAAGACTGCAACCAACAGACATGGGAATTGCAGCAACCAAGACACGTTGCAAGGCCTTCAGGTGGTGAAATCATCTACTCTTATCCTTTCCTTTTCTTTCTTTTCCAGATATGTTTTCTTAAGAGATATTTTTATGCTTTTATGTTATCATATTACTATAGGTAGTAATAACCAAAAGGCTACATCCCTATGTTCAGTTGCAACCAAATTGTTCTAAAATAAACCCTACATGTATAAATTTACAAACACCAATCCTTCACTCTAATCTGCCCCAAGGGATCTATTAACAAGAACCTGGGTTACCCTCCTTTGTGGTGGTGGGTTGTAACAGTGTTCTTATGTTTTATACATGTGGGTTTTTAAAAGGCTTTATGAATCTGAAAGAGAACCACAGTCCCTTATGAACTCCTGTAAATACTGTGGTGTCTGGTTATGGCTGGTTAATGAATATGTGAAAGGGAGATGCTGGATCTTATGGTCCAGCTTTCTACTCTTGGCTGATGCACAGCAGAGAACAAGACTGCCCACCATGAAGGCACAGCACAGCTCTTCTATGGGAATTTCCTATTAACTGTGTGTGGATGGACATGCCATAAAAGATGCTGTAGGTAAGTTCAGCTGTAGGTGACTCTTTCCCCAGACACACCATCCTCTTGTTTCTGGAGAAAGCAAATATTATTTAGAGTTTCTGTACTATTTGCTTCTGTATGCTACGGAGAATAGAGAAGTCAGACACTGTAGGTACTGGAGGATAAAATGTACTGCACAGTCTGTCCCCTGACCCATCAAAACTTTTCTTTCTTCACTGCAGCTCTAGCTCTGAGCTCATACATATCCTTTGAAAGCTTCTGGAGCTCTGAGTACTCCTTTCAACCTTCTCCTGGTAGCTGGGGTGTTGGGTGCCTGAGCTCAGGCTCAGCTTCAGTAATGGTGTAAGGGCCCAGCTTAGAAAACAGCTCTTTCAGAAAGGTCTGCTGAGAAGTGTCCATGGGTGGTCTCTCCCACTTCTCTCTACAGTGGCTTATCAACCAAGGCCTCATTCTGGCCCCACCTGTGCTGTGCTGCAGCCATGCCTGTGCTGGGCCAAGTGCCCCACTAATCTGGACCCTGACCCTTCAACTTGAGCTCCCGACTTGACCACTGGCATGCCTCATTTCTATGGATTGTCTGGCTGTCTGGACTCGTGGCTCAACCTGGCTACTGTCATTAGGCTTATTTTGGCACTATGGGCTGTGTCCTGACACAAATTATGAGCACGCATATCTCTGACACCATGATAAACTTGTTGCTTGCTGGGCAGCAATTTTTGCGTTTGAGACTACAGCTGGGGCATCTTGACAATGTGGATCAATGAAGTGGGGTTTTCACTTCCTTCACGTGCCTTGTTCCTGGACCTGTGCTTCCACTTCTCCATGTGCCAGCTGAGATCCACACTGACAAACTACCTTGGCAAAGGCCTTCTGTCAGGCTAACAAGTTAAATCAGCTTCATAAGAGGAACCAAATGGTGCAGAGCACCAAATATGGTGCAAAAGTGGTAATGCTCCCAGGTAGGTAGAAATACAAGACATGGAGGGAGATGTGGGTGAACAGGACCTCCCCTTTTACAGAAGCATTTGCTGTCTGCACTCAGTCACAATGTCAAACCCAGCCAGTTTTATGACTGATCACTCTAAATTAAAACTGTGCATTTCTCTGAGGGTTTATGAATGGAGATAGCAGAGAGTACAGAAAAAGTAGCTCAACTTTTTGATTAGAATACATAAGTGTATTTGTTCTCACCAGGCTGCCTACTTAAATAAGCCACTAGTTTGGTTTAGTAAAGTAAAAGCAAAGTCCACATTAAGAAGCAAAAGAAAACAAATACCAGCACCTTTCTAGCTACCAGTACACAGCACAGTGCTGTGAGGGCTGCTGTGGGGAAACTCACACAACCCAACCCTTCCTGAACTTGCCAGTGCCAAAACAAAAAGTCAAACAGCACTCTGCAGAAGCCAGGCAAGCTGCCTGTCCCACTAAACTGTAGAATATTGCTATGTTGGATGATTAATGCTTATATAGTTTTCTTTATTGGGAAAGTTTATTACACAAGGCACCCAAGAGTTCTGTGGAAGTGTGTAAATCCCAGAAATGTTTATGTAATCACTACTTCCCCTTGAGTGCACACTGCAAATTTCCACAGTCTTGGACATGGTCAGGAATGTTACTGGATACCTGAATAAAAAAAGTGGGGTAATAAACTAAGAGAATGATGTGAAAAGCCTATCTCCATTGTACAGATCTGGACTACAGAAACATATATAACATTTCTTCTTCATAACCCTCCATTTATTTTGGCAGTTAGACAGGTACATTCTCTAAGCAAAGCTCCAAAACATTTAGCAGGGGTTATCACATGGAAGAAAAGCAATAGTGCATGCAAAGTAAAGTGCAAGTTCAAGTCAATTGCCACAGTTACCAGCGTGGTAACCTGTACTGACTTGAGCAAGAGGTTGACAAAACACAGTTTTAGAAACTCAGTAACAGTTATCACTTACATGGGTGATGGTGACTATGAAGAGGCATCTGAAAGGTGTGATTATACCCCTTTGCCTTTTCCCTTTCCTCACTTTTTATTCCAAGGACTCCCCCGCTGCACATGTTGGTAAATGCAGTCAAGAAAGCAGAAGGAACACTGGCCAGACCTGTCCTGCAGGTGTTGCCCAGCCACTGTAGCAGCAGCAGGCAGTGCTTGAGGGCATCACAACCTCCCCAGCTGCCATAAAGTATTTTCTTCCCACAACAGGCAGCACCTTAGCTTCACAAAGTCATAATTCAGCCTTTCATATCCTTCCCTGATATGTCAAAGGCTCAAAAGTGAGAAAATCTAATCCTTCTACACACAAGAATCAGCTCTGACCGCTGCCTAGACCTGCAATGAAAGTATGTGCTAAAGCAACTAAAATAATATCTGCACCACACAGTTCCAAAAAGCTGGCACTGGCACCATGGTTCAGTCTTCAAAAAAAACCATTTTTGAGCTAAGGTAGATCTGTAATATCTGTGATTTGTCATTCACAGACTTCTCTATAGGTACACCCTCACAGAGACAACTGGGAGCAGTTGCTGGACAAAACTTCCCAAATCAGCCAAATCACCTGCTATTATGAATAATCATATTGCACAAGCCTCTTAATTAGCTACTCAAGATTATTTTTAAAGTAGCTGCTTCTTTGGCTCTGACTGTGTTGTTATTGCAAAGTGATCTAATCTCTAATTGCTTTAAGGGAAAAGAATCATCTTCCAATTTCCTCCTAAAGTTTATTCTCTGTTTTACATCTGGTTTTTATAGTTCAGATCAGAGTATTATATTCTCATTTCTTCTCTGTCTTTAGTCTTAGAGCCTCCACCTGGCATTCTTTCTGCACTCAATGACATGTTATGGAGAGATAAAATACCCCCTCACAGATGGCAGACAATTGGATGGATGGGACTTTGACATCCCTGCCCATGGTACAGAGGACTGGAACTTGGTGATCTTAAAAGGTCCCTTCTCACACCAACCATTGTGTGATTTTATTCCTTCTTGTACTCTTTTGCTAGGCTAAAAAGATTATTTTTGTGATATCTTCTTGTAAGAAAAGCTACTAGAGTAGTAAGAATAGAAGCTTTCTTTGCGCCTGATCAAATTTTAATTCATGTTCCTTGAATGAGAAGGAGTAGAACTTCACAAATTACTTTTGACGTCTTCACTAGAACTCTGAATAACATCATTAACACTCCTCTAATTTCACTAGAAATAATTCAGCTACATCAGGCCAACAGTCCCAGATTTGTGTTTGTCAAAGTAATTTGTCTGTGTTTCCAACTAATAAGCTGCTGCTGAAACAGTAATTTTTGTTGGTAGTCCAATCTCAGGCATTGATTTAAACTAGTATTAAAGCTTCAGATCCAACACTTATCCTGAGGAACTTCAGAGCTAACCCTCTCCTACACAAGAGCTTTCCTTTCATTGTTAGTGTTACAAAGTACTGAGGTACGGTCCTACAAATTATTATCTAAATCCCACTTTCAAACTTGTAGTTTCCTATCTGTAAAAGAAGGTGTTTTAGTGAAGTTGGATTAGATTTACTGCACTTGTACATAGACAGGTATCAGGCAGTCTAGCTCAAATAGCTTCAACATTTCATTCAGCTCAGAGGTGTTTTGAAATTGCTCATATATTTGAAATTACTCCAGCCAGTGCAAAGCTGTCTGCATAATTTTCTTCCAACACCTCCTTCTAGATTTTATATACACAACATTCTTGAGTCATCTTGTAATATCTGAGAACAGATTTTATTATCACATGCTCTGTTTTCTTATACCACTTCCACACAGTTATGTGATGGAGATTCCCCATTACCCTACATTAGTAGATGACTTGGGAGCTCACCAAATCATCTGTGAAAAGAACTCTTGTGCAAAAACCTTGAAAAACACAAACTCCAAGTGATTTATAACTGTGCAAACCAATGCTGGAGAAAACTTAAACATCTACTGAAATCTGTATGTGTTTATAATGAAAAGCAATGTTGAAACCCAACTTAGCGTGTTGCTGTGTGTTAGTAATTTGGGGCACTATTCTAAGATCTGTAGGCAGTATATTTGTATTAGCAGCCTGGATTTCTGTCACTGTGTCTAAAACACTCTTGGTTTTGTGGTTCTCCGATCTGGTATTGTCTTACAAAAGCTGGCTTTAGCCCAGATGTTTATCAATTCATCATTTCAGCTCAGTCAAAAATCTTCACAATTTTAAAAGCAAATGTTTGGTGTTTTTTTGAAAAACTGAAGTATCTGGTTTCTCACATATAGTTTTAAGTTATATGCTCAGGTTTGTTTCTTCTGTTCAAGGAACAAAATTATCACAGAACCCATGAAGTTATACATACTTACATCAAAATGAAAATGCCAAGCAAACACACAGAGCTTTTTTGAGAACAGATTATTGTAAAAAAATAGCTTTTTTCTGGTGATACTAATTTAGAAAGAAATACAAAGTTTTCAGATGGCCTTTCAGGCTTTGCTTGTTCAACTTCATTACATAGATCTGAGGAAAACACTTAAAAAGAAATTGCCTGCATATATAATTTAGTACTGTGTTTAACTGAAAGAAAGAAACAAATAATAAAATAGCAAAATAACATACCCAGTTCAAAGGCACTGGGAGTTTTACTATATTGATTAAAATTTACTTTAATAATTTTTAAGTGGACTTGATCCTAAATCTGCTTCTTAGCAAAGTCTGAAGTGCTATTGCAAGAGTTCCCACTTAAGTATTTTCTTTCAATGCTGTGTTTCTTTTCATTAAATACAAAACAGAGCAGGCATTTACCAACATTTAGGTTGTTTATTCCAATACTTATATAATGTACCTGCCTCACAGTTTAACTTTAAACACTGAAAATTAATTTTCTTGGGATAATGCTGCATTTAAAACTCAGTTATAAGATTCTATAAATTTTTGGTAATAGCATGGTACAGAAATATTTTATAACTCTAGGTTAACGTGAATTTTATGTCAGCAGTAGTTTGCTCACAGCTTAATTTTCTGATGGGGTACTCACAATAGGGCTCTATCCAACAACTCCACATACCCTAGATCTTATTATGTAAGCAAATCCCATTACTTGCAGACACAGAGTTCAAGGACAAAATGAAAAAATCAGAACATGCAGTACTATTTGCTCATTTGAGGCTAATACATTTCATGCACTTAATCAAGTAACTCAAGATAATCTCTTTCATCCAGAGAAAGGGGAGAAGTAACTGATTTTACCACGGTCTGTTCTCAGTCAGCCTCCACTGATTTCAGAAACCTTCTTTGACTCCAAATCTCCTGGCCGAAGTGCAGTGTTGTGGCTTTCCCCCTGTCAATCGGCACAAAGAACATGCCATGTCAGTTGTCAGCCCGTGCCCTGCTCCTCCCTATGGATGCCTACCATGCAGTCCTTGTCATCATCCCTGATAGCTCATCTTGGGGGGAGAATCATGCTCAGCACTGAAAGGGTGGTGCCATCCTGGAAGCTGCTCCTTGTCTCAGCAGTTCTGAGTCAGCAACAGTCTCCTCTCTGAAACATTACTTACCATTTGCTACCTACTGGTTTGTACCTAACCAGGCTTCATGTCCTATATGAAGAGATCTAAGCCGTGGTGTGACCCAGACTACCACATATGATTACCTCCTTCCCACCTCTATTTACCTTCACGGCAACTGTTGGCCAGTTAACTCTGTGTGATTTCACTTTCTCTTTCATCTTCAGATTTAACCAGGCAGAAGCAAATGCAGTATTGCTCTCTTCAGAGATCTTTTGAGACCATCTCTGAGGAACCCCATAGTCTTTGGAGATTTAGTGCGTATCTTTCTGAACTGAATATCATTAATGTAACTCAAAACTTCAAGAACCTTTACAAATAGATCATGCTTTGTGATTTAAAGTGGTTCCTATAGCTTAAGGAGAGCTTTAGTGTTCTTTTCCAGTTTGGATTTGTTATGGCTTAACAAAATCAAATGAAGAAACAACTGATGTAATCTAAATTTCAGCTATTCTGCATTAGATCCTGTAACCTATTCTGATCCAGCAAAGCCTGATTCTGCCAAAAAATAAAAGTTGGCCTGTCTGTGTTCTTTCACTGAACTCAAAAGAACTACACCTACATCCAATGCTTCTGCCTGCTAGATCATGTCCAATTTCTGTGGGAGCTGAGAGGATTAGAGAATGTAATACAGAAGCAACAATGTATATTTGGAACCACTCAAGGAAGTGGACAAGATCAAACTTTACTAGTACTGAGCTCTCTTAAAAGCTTGTGAAAAGCCATTTTCTACCAAAAAATCTTAAATATACTTAAATTAAGAAGAAAATCAGTTATTTCTTATAAAAATATCCAGTAGAAAATTTTAAGAATACCCAAAGATCTTCAGGATAGAATGATTTTTCATTTTATTTTCTCTGTAACTAGGACAACAAGATCAGCCCTCAGAGCTAGCCTATGAGAGTCACCACAATAAGTCTTTTTTTAAAGAACAACGTGGTTGTTTAAATACATGTTCTTCTCATCAAATCTATTTTTGAATTCTGGTCAGTTGTAAAAGTGTCAGGGTGTTTTTAAGCTTTAGAGATTGCAGATTATGTGAGTTAATAGTTTTCTAGCAGAAAACATACTTGTAAATCAGTATTATTTTGGTATGTCTCCAGGGGATTTCTATGTTCAGTTTGAAGTGGACTTTTGAACAAACTGCACTTTCCCTACACCTGCAATCTTCATTTTTTGCTGGCATGGTGGATTACTGTATCATGCACCTTGCCTGTGGCATTTTTCAACTAGCTACACAAAGATACAGCCTCTGCTTGACTATAAAGTTAACACAGAGAGACATAGTCTATGTATTTTTAACTCCGACCATCTACACTAGGCAACACAGAGACCTCCAGCACAAGTCATGCCACTTGATTTCAGCTGATGTATTACAGCGTAAGATATCTGCTTTGTAAAATGCTGCAGAATGTTTGCATTAATAGGTTCTCTAAAGAAAAAAAAAGAAAACAAAAAAAACCCCCAAAAAACCGTGACCAACTTTGTGAGGCAAATCCCTTCAACACAGCTGGGGATCAAGGCGACAGGGAAACAAAAGGCCGCGAGGGGCACGCGTGACATCTGCCCCACATGGAACACTGCGCTTGGCAGGCCGGTGGCTGCTGCCCGGCATTGTCTTTGTGTCCCAAGCACTGGGAAAAGCTCATGCGGGCTCTGGGCCCTCCACCAAAGCCGGGAGCTAACCCTCACACTGCTCTGCAGCCGAGCAGGCCCGCGCTGCCAGGGCAGCCCTGCCAGGCCGCCTGGGCCTGGCCCTCAGGGTGCCCCACCCAGCCTCCCACCCAGCTAAGCGTGGGGGGCTGCCCAGGGGCACACGGCAGAACCGAGGGGAGCAGAGGGAGTTTTTAATCCACCAGCGCTTTAGCGAACCTGATGAAACTGTTCTTAGCGTGACATTGGTTTACTAAAATGTTTCTTGCTTCCACTTAACCCGCACTAGTGCCAATAGTAGGAGGATGTGAACTGCAAGGAAAAGTAAATAACTAACTCATTAAAATTATGCAGCTGAAATAAAGCTGAATAAATGGCAACAAACTCCTTAATTTGTTGATTTAATTTCTTTTAATTTTTCCCATGAGGCAGTTAATAGGGGAGTTAATGAGCTGCCAGTCATCAGTCATTGAACACTGACTGCTTCACATTGAATAGGCTGATTAAACAATATAGGTGCTTATTTCATTCTGGCAGCACAACAGGATTGAGATTATTAGTTAGGAAAGAGATCAGACATTTTGAGCAAAGGAGAGGCAATCATTCTAGTTATACCAGTCTGAAACTACTCTAATAAAACTTAATATAATATTAACTCTTTCCTTATTTGGATTAAAACAGAGGAAAACACCTAAAGCATGGTATGAGGTATAAACCAAAATAACGCACAGGATTTCAACATGCTCTAAAACAGCAGGGGATCAGCAGAGCTAATGGACATCCACCTTCAAAAGAAATTTCTTTCTACAGACAGTGATTGTTAGAATAAGCTTCAGCCTACTCATAAATTACAGATGTCAACCCATGCAAAAAAAAATTCATATTTTGTGCTAGGGGGTAATTTTCTTCTACTCTTTTTCTGGTGATGCTGAACAGTTCAGTCAGTTTATACAGTACAGTTCTTTAACTAATTTCAGCAGACATGACCAAAAAACTCCAGATATTTATACTTCTCCTAGCATCATTTCCAGTACTCCCATGAATCTGCGATGAATCAATTCAAGGAACTAAAACTAATCACTTTTCACAGAGCTAATTATTTTTGTTGGTTTTTTCTCTCCTTGAACAAATCAGATGAATATCAGTCAAAGAACAAGAGAGGAAGTGGAAATGGTTTGAACTCTTATGCAATAACACTTAGACCAATCTGTTTAAAGCACTTCGTTTCAGGCAAATACTAAGGATAATAATCCCTATGAAGTTTTGGTTTGGCTATGAGGATGTAGCTAAAAGGGAAAAATGTCAAAGCCAATGAAAACTAGTTTTTTACTGCCTGCTATCAAAGTGCTATTAAAATATGTTTGTTCAAATAGAAATTGGATTGTTTATATCCATTAAGGCTGTCCCTACATAGTCAGTGACCTGTTGAAAGTAGTAAGAAGCAGCAATCTCTTGACAGCAGTGAGCTGAAAAGCAAAACAAGAGTGGAAATACAGTAAAGACATTTTTTCAGGTACTCATGAGTATTGGTTATTACCTGCAACAATAATCCCTCACACCTCTTTGAATGAAAACAGTTGGTGCTATAAATCCTAGTACAACTGTGATGACATAACCAGACTTTCTTGGATTTACTTGGCAAGAGATGTAAGAAGGGTCCATCACAAAACTGAAGAGCTTCTAAGCCTGGGTGACCTTTGGCTCAGCTATCCTAATCACAGAAAACAGCCATGCATTCCTCCATGAGCTGGGAAAATTAGATGTTTTTTGAGGAAATCATAGAAAGATTTTGCTGGGAGGATTAAAATCACCTAAAGACATAAAGAGCATCTTTTCTCAAGTAGCAATAAGGATCCCCATGCAATGGGATAACAAGACCAAAGTCTGAGAAGAAAAAAATTTGGGAACATATTGTTGATTCTTAAGCTGTGACTACTGGTCTTCCCATAGTCAGAAAAAGAATGTTTTAAGAGGTGGAAAAAATTATCTGGGGGAACAAAGTCCTACAGATCCAGTAAAAATTATGTTCCCTTTGTGGAATCTAGCCCATACACTCTAGGCTACCTGTCTTTGGATGCATAGTCCACATAAAGTTGTGATTCGTCATATATAGAAAATGAAAATTTCAGGTTTGTGTTAAGCACTATCCACTACCAGTGGTCAGAACTAAGCCAGCAGCTCCCCAGCAACAGGGTCACAGTCCTCAACTCAGACATTGTTTACACACGAGTGTAGGTTACAGTGACCTCTCTTTCAAATGCTGGGGGTTTAATTCTACAATACAATGATGAACACCAATACAACTGCTTAGCTGACCCTGCACTGCAGGGATAGGAAAGGGAGGAAAAAGAGCCGCTTTGCTCCTCATTCTGGATCATTCCAGGTTCTGGTCTGAACTTGTAAATTAATTTTCACATGAGTCAGGAAACAGCAATCAGGTGTTCACCATTCCTTTGCTTCCAGGATCCATTCAGCAGTGACAGAGAAGGGCAATGAATCTGGGAGGGGTCTGGAGCACAAGTCCTAACAGGACTAGCTGTGGGAGCTGGGGGTGTTCAGCCTGGAGAAGAGAAGGCCCAGGAGAGACCTTATCCCTCTCTACAGCTCCCTGAAAGAAAGGTGTATCCAGGGGGGGTCAGCATCTTCAACCAGGCAACTGGTCTAAAGTTGTTCCAGATGAGGTTTAGGCTGAATGTTAAGAAGAAATTCTTCACAGAAATGTGATTAAATATTAGAGTGGGCTTCCCAGGAAGGTGGTGGAGCCACCATCCCTGCAGGTGTTTAAGGAAAGACCAAATACGGCACTCTGCGGTAAGGTCTCATTGACATGATTGTGTTGGGTCGTAAGTTGGACTCTGTCACGGGATGAGAGGGAGCTTCAGACAAGCCCTGCCTTAGCCTCAGTTTTTTGGCAACTGCCTAAATTTAAGAAATCGCTCTGGCACACGTTCTAGGGATGGCAGATCAGGTCTATTTATAAAATGAATTATTTATTAAACAGACCATAGATAACAGACATAAGATCTTAATCAGAGTTACTTATTGCAAAATATAAAAGTAAAAAGAACTACTCATAGATTACATCATAATATAAAAGAGTGTATCAAGGTTGCACCTATATTAAAGCTAGGAAAAAAAAAAAAGATTAGGGGCCAAATGTAACTTACCACCGAAACATCAATAATGTACACAGATTCCTTCACTCAGCCTCCAGAGGAGTAACTGTGAAGCAGGCATCCCTGCTCAGGTGAGAAACTCCACACATTTCCAGGGAATATGCAGAATATTTCTGGTTTGTGAATGTTTTGGTGTAGCTTTTATAGTTTGCGAAGTGAGGTGTCTGTCAGTCAGAAATCCAGCTTATCTTCCAGATCTCTCTCCCACAGTTTATTGGCAATTGTGAGATGCCAGATCACTGTTAACCCCATGGTGCTCAAATACTTCACTACAAGACAGCTTGTTGGAGTTATCTGACCAGTTAACAAACAAGAGATAAGCTCTCATGGGGGCGAGATGCCCTGCTACAGACTCGATGATCTCAGAGATCTTTTTCAATCTAATTGATTCTGTGATTCTATGAGAGTGAATGGTGCACACTGATCTGTCAATTTACATACTGTAAAGGACCACGTTTCAAGACTTTGTCACTGAACCACTCGGAGTTGTATTTTGGGATACTGTGGAATGGAACTCAAACCTGAGTTCTGACATGGGAGGAACAGCTGTTAACAGATGTAAAGATGTGAGATTCTTTGGCAGAGCTTTCACTGCTCTTTGATAGATTCAGCTTTGAAGAAGGAAAATAAAGATCATTACAAGTTTGTTCCGTTTAAGAAAGAACATTTTCCCAAATATTCATACAGCACAATAGTAGATTACAGAAAATACAGGCTCAAGACCTTCTGTCTCTTGATTCAGATCAAGAACCTGAATGCAAGTCTTCTTTTCTTCAACTACAGGGCTCCTGGCTTTGGTGAAGTAGTTATCTCCACTTTTTTGTAACAAAATTTATCTTGTTCTGATTATGTCTTACTTAATCTATGTCATATTTGAACACTTGAATGGGTGGTCCTCTGGACTATCCTAACCCTGCTTCTTTGAACAAAATCTAGGTACGTTGCTTCATCGGAGTTTTGCCTTCAACAGTTCTGTATTGCCCTGAAAAAATACTTTTGTACTGTCCCTTCATTCCACAAAAAGAAAAATGAAAACACTCACAATGCATTAGCAATCTTCCAAAACCCTTCTGGTGGTGCCTTGCTGCTTCCATCCTCAGACTACCAAATTTTTATCAGGCATAAAAACCTCCAAGTCATGTCCATGACTTTGTCTTAGGCTTTCTGGACTGCTTTCCTTTACAGCAATTTCTAAAACCCACTTGAATGTAATTTTTAAAAATATCTTTTTGTTTTTCCTTCCCTGTTCTTCCCAAATGTTCACAACAATGCTTGTCCTACTTTCATAATACACTGATTTTAATGCATCTCTGGCCCCCACCACTAGCTGATCTCACTCCTAACACCCTTACATAGGAATCCAGCTCTTCTTGAGATTCAGAGTCCATTACAGTTAATTTTCTACAATACAGCAGCAAAACAATCTGTCCTTACTAAATTAAATTACACTACTTACACTACTCCTTGCCTGTCACTGAATGCACCACAGAAATGAACTCAGACACAGCCAATTATGTATGTCCACTTTTTCTTTACCTCTCTTTAGAGGACCTGCCTCATGGCCTCCAGTAAGAATAGGCATGATTAGATTAAAAAGTCCAGGGACCCTCTGATCACATCTCAAACCCCATCCCAGTGCCATTTCTTCTGAGTTATGGACAAGCCTCAACTTTTGTATCTCAACTTAGCCTGTTTGAACAATTCCTCCTTGAAGAGTTATTAAACATGAAGTGAACCAGAGAGCAAAATGCTGAACACAGTACAGCAGCAAAAACATTCATCTGCACTACTGGACAGCCAGGATCCTTGCTATAGTTAACACTGAAAATTTATGAAAAGCGCAACTACTGACAGAAGAAATGAAACTATTTCATTTTCATTAATATTAGATATTAATACCTGTTAACTGCTTGGCAATGTGAAGTGAAATGATTCCAGAGTAGCTATTCAGATTGTTTTCAAATTGGAAAAAAATTACATCATCGTACTTTTATTCTAGTGGATAAGATAAATCAACTGAAACATAAATTGTTAAAGATATAGACGAAAGTTGAAGGAAAGCAAGGACCTGGACCTGAATCTCTAAAAATACATGAGAGTGAATGCCTTAGTCTCTCAACTACTTTGGCTAAACTTTCTGGTTAAAAATTATATTAAGAATTACAAGGGTGAGACAAAGAAACATGGAAGTTCTTTTTTAAAAGAAAAGAGTTATTAGAAGAATCATAAAATAATTTAAATAGGCTACTATGCTTTTTTTAAAAGATGAAAATAACTTGTAACTGAGTTCAGAATTTGTTTATCAAACCAGATGTTAAACACACTAATTCAAGAGCTGCACTATCCTTTCATGCTTTTTATCAGGTCAGGAGATGCTTTCAAAAGACCCGAGTGTCTTAAAACACCATCTGCTTTACAAGCACCTCTTTACTTCACCAGCTTCACCTCTGGGCTACACTGTTGCTGTGAAATAATATTCAGATTTCTTGTGTCTGAAACACAAAATGTTTCTGGCCTTTCTACCTGTCAGTAGCAGTTCCATTCACATATAAACCAGCCAGTTCTGAATCAAGTAGCTTGAGCATTTAAATTAGTATTACTGCATTAATATAAACCTCCACAGGGGCTAATATATGCTGGTTTTTAGCATTGTGTGATGCAGCCAATTCCCCTTACAGATTTAGTTAATGAAAGACTCTTTTCCATATTTTCTTCCAAAAACTGTTGTGTAACATCACTGTGTACTGTAAATAGCTTCCCACTTCCATCTGCTGCCTGCTCTAAACTGTTCTGTTTTGCAAAGTTTTTGTTTTGTAGTTCTTCAGCATAAAGCATTTGTTAGCCTTGTTGTAATTTCTTCTGGACTATGGATGCCAGTAAATGGCACTGGCAGAGGCAGTGGCAAATAAAAGTTTTACTGTTAATACATTAACATGAGCTAGCAGAGTCTAAGAGTGCCTAAAAAAAATCATTTTAATGAAGACATTTCATAACAGATTGGACACCATAAGACCCCTGAGTTCAATGGGATACACCATCACTAATCAGCTGAGCTGAGTACTTCCCTCTCAGCACTCTGAAGGGAAACACTAAAGGCCCCACAAATATGATATGGGTAAAACCATTCTAGACTTAAACTTTGTTTGTGACTACAGTGACAAGAATATATTAAAATCATAAACTAGAGGTTATCATGGTTGATTCCTAGTACAGATAATCTACTGATACCAATAAATGATTTTTACCTATACCAATCACTGCCACAGTTTCCAACAAAGTTCGGACTAGCCAAGATAATTTGAATGATGCCCGGTAATTCCGAAATACGGTTGTATTGGGTTTGTGTGGCAAAGGTTTGGTAGCAGAGCGGCTACAGGGGTGCTCTGGGAGCAGCTGCCAGGAACTTTCCCCGCATGTTCAACAGAGCCAATGGCAGATGGACCCACTCCTGGCCACATGTGAGTGTCAGGACTGGTGATGGCAATAGCACATCTGGGAAAAAATATTTATAAAGAGGGAACAAAAACCCCAGCACCTCCAGCCAGAGAGAGGAATGAGAATGTGTGAGTAATGCTCTGCAGGTAGCGAGGTCACTGAAGGAGGTGAATAGTGAAGCAGCTGTCCCTGCTGCCCCTGGAGGACCTGACGTTGGAGCAGGGGGATGCCCAAAGGAGGCTGTGACCCCACGGGAAGCCCGTGCTTGTGCAGGCTCCTGGCAGGACCTGTGGCCCGTGGAGAGAGGAGCCCACCCCGGAGACGGTTTGCTGGCAGGACCTGTGACCTCACAAGGCTCTACAAGCAACCTGTTCTGACTGCACCCTGTGGAGGGGACCTGTGCTAGTGCACTTTGTGAAGAGCTGCAACCCATGGGACATATTCACATTGGAGAAGGACATGGAGAACTGCCTCTCATGGCAGGAATGCCTTGCTGGAGCAGGCAAAGAGCATAAGGAAGAAGGAGCAGCAGAGAAAATGTGTGATGAGCTGACCACAACCTCCACCCTTTGTTCTCCTATATTGCTTGGGGGAAGACAGAGAAATAGAGTGGAGTTGAGACTAAGAATCAGAATGGAATAGGGAGATTTGTTTCTTTTAGATTTGTTTTCTCATTACTATTCTCATTTCTCTATTCTCGTGTTATTAAGCAACAAATCAATTTACCCAAGCTGCCCATGATGGTAGTTGATGAATGATTCTCTTCTTGTCCTTACCTTGACCCATGAGCCTTCTGTTATTTTTCTCTCCCCTGCTCAGCTGAGGAGGAGAGTGACAGTGTGGCTTAGGTGGGCACCTGGCAGCCAGCCAAGGTCAACCCACCATATAACTGATAACAAAGGGAATCATAGTTTTACAGTTATATTTCCACAAAACATGCTAATTAGATCTCATTATTACTGTACAGTTTCTATGATGACCAGAGTCTCTAGATTTAATTGCTTTGCTGGGCACACTACAAATATCAAAGATATATTTCCCTTTTCAAAGAATGCGAAACCTAATAATTTCATGCATAAAAACTTCTCAGTAATTCAGACGAGAAGAGGTTTCAGGAGGTCATCTAGACCCCAAGTGCCCCAAGGAGGGATCAATAATACCAATATAATTCCTTGTATTTGCTTAATCTATTCTTAAAAACCTTAAATTAGGGGAATTTTGAAATCTCCTTACGTAATGTAGACTACTGATCTAGTATCTTAATTAATAAAATGTTCCTAACATCTGTTCCATATCTTGCCTGCTACAACTTTATCCAAGTACTTTTTTTGCAGCCTAAAAGCAAAGACTGGTCCTGTTTCTCTGCAGAGCTGAGAGACATTACTTTGAACACTTCAAATGTATCTTCTCTTATTTAGTCTTGATTAATTTTCTCATATGCCATGTTCTCCAGATCTCTAAATCTTCTTACTCTGCTGCAGACTTCCCGTCTGTCTTTTTTAAAGCACTGTGCTTCTGAAATACAAAGTATTTTAGCTGAGGCCTTGAAAATATTGAAGAGAATAAGAGAAACACTTTGCACAACTCAAACCACACTCCCATTTGTAAATCCTGGCATGGTATTTACTTTTTGCACAGCAGGATGACGTTATTGATTCCTGTTCTTCTTTTGTAGTGTTAAACCCCTCATTTATACCTGTTAAGATCTGATTATTAAAATTATTAGAGAGGTCCCTCTGCCCATATTAAGGTGTAAATGAGACCATATTCTGAAGTCAATAGTACAGCTTTTATTAAATAGTAAACATGAGGGAGGGAGAGAGATTTGAGGGGGAAAAAGGAGGAGGGGGAGAAAGAAAGTAGCAGAGAAACACATTAAATAGAAATAGAAAAAAATATCACCACTCCATAGATTCCAACGATGCTCCATTGCTCCTCCTCTGGTCTTCTCAATGGCTGCAGTCTTGTAGAGATGATGGCTGCAGATTGTATCCCTCAAGTGGTGGAGAGAAAGAGCCCAGAAAACACCAGGTCCATGGGTTTTATCTTATGCTGAGGCTACGTGGGAACGCCCCCTGTACCTCCCCTGGATGATGTAACACTGGATCACGGGACATTCTGTGAGTCTTTGACATCTTCTAAAATGTTGCAGCTGTCTCTTACCACTGTAGTTGAATCAATCATGGCCCATTATAGCCCTTCAGCCAAGATTAATACCTCCATCCTACATGTGACTGTCCTGGTACTTTGGAGGGGAGTTTTCACAGCTGAGTCATTAGGTAAGGGAGGATATTAGCATGATAAGAGGAACTTATGTCCCCTCTCCAGATTTGTCTTTTATCAGTCTCTTGCATTACCTGGAAAACCAGCTTGTAGCCCCAGGGCTGTACACCCTTCTGCGCTCTGTGCATCCCTACCAAAGCACTCAGCCGAGTGTTTGAGCCGTTAGCACCAATAGCCCAGTCTCTCACAGCACCTGCGTGCTTTGAGTCATTAATCTCTAGCAATCCAGTCTCTCACAATGCCAGCTACTTTCCTGAACCGTTCCTACCTCAGTCCCGTATTTGTGCAGTTATGTATCTGTGTTTCAGCGCAGTACCTTAGTCTAAGTCTTAGTCTTTCTACTAAGCAAATTTTTAATTATCAGAAACCATACAGCAATTACAATATAAAAGTAACTTCTTCTTCTTCTTCTTCTCCACTCCTTTCACCCTTGTCTAGTATAATATCGGTATAATGCTATCCATGTTACTAATGATATATAGATTAGTTGCCACACCAAGGAGCTTGTCTTGTGCAGCTGGTTTCAATCTGACCCTTTGCCCTGACAGTGACCCACTGATTACCAGTTGTAAATAATTTTTCAAGGACTGGCCAACTTGCACAGTGGCTTCATACAGACTATGGGTTTCTAGCTAATTTATGAAAATTTCATAAAATTGTCCTGAAAGCCTGACCACAGTGCAGATACAAGACATCACTGCTGCTCTTCTGTCCTTGACTCTTGTTACCTTCTTTAGAAGGAAACCAGAGCACTTTTGAGAATATTTCATTTCAGTGGGAACTTCTTGTTACTTATCTCTATTATCTCTATGCTACATATCATGGATTTACTTCAGTTTCTTAATCAAGTGATCAGCACAGAGAGGGTACAGCTGAAGGAAGATCTGTTAAAAATCTGTGCAGAAGATACTAATTGTTAACAGGCTACACAAACAGCTGACCATGTCTTCTGTTGTCTAAAGAAAACATTTTGCCTCCCTTTTCCCCTGGCTTTTTTTTAGGTTCTAGGGTCAGAACAGTTTCACACAAGGTAGGATGGGGCAGGTGCTGTGCCCACCTTCTTCTACTGCAGGTCCAGCCCCTTATGGCAACATGTAGATATCTCTAAACAGTAAGGTGTGCATAAGTATTTATAATTGCATGTACTTTATAAATGAATTTATACTTGCAAAAGTTTACATATTGCTTAATAAGACGTACCAATAATAAAGTTTAAATATTAATAGAAAAGAGAAGCAAAAACCAGATACACAATCACCCGTTAACATGACTGATGAAACCCCAACCAGATTGCTGTACAGTGCTACTTGGTCAGTCTCTGGATTCTGTGCTGTGCTGCAAGATATAGACAATGTTGCCTACTAAAATGGAAAACCAGAACAAAAACTCAACTCTACAGGAACATGCACAAGGGCACTAAGAAGAATATGCAATGCGTTGTCCCCAGAAGAGAAAATCCCTTGGTTGAATGATAGATGTGATGAAATTTCTGAAACAAACCCAAATTACCCAGTGTGACAATGACAAGGGCAGGGCATTACACTAACCCAAAGGCCTCCCCTGAACACGGTGTAGCAGTAAACATGGCTCCTGTTATGACAAAAGATGAACTCCTGAAAGCAGCTTTGAGGTCACCTATACCTTACACTGTAGACTGGATTTACAAATTCAGGATGTCTCCTAACCTACAATTCAGCTGGCTGAAAGTAGCCACTCTTCAACAGTTTTGCAGAAAAGATCCAGCACAGTTGTTCAGACCTACACAGTTTTTCCCACTCTAGACCAGGGGGCAAATTGTGTTACAGCTGACAGTAATGGCATCTCAAAGAATAAGCTCTTCAGGATGCCTGCTTGCATTGGGGCAACTTCAGACAAATCCCGTATGGGTTTAGTACATTATTCTGAGCAGTCATGAACAAAAAGCAGCCTTGTTAAAATATATCTCCCTTTCTAGTGGTAGAACGGGCCATCTTCCTCCATATTTCTTGGTTTTTTCCTAGTGTTCAGTAGAGTTTACTATTCTTCTACTTCTTCTGGTGTCTGGAATACAGAGCCCTATCCATCCTTTTCCTTTTAAGAGTTTGAGAAAGGACAGCCCTTCTGGGCTGTGATGTGTCTCTCAACAACCCTAGAGACCTCTTGCTTTGCCAGACTTCAACTTGGCCACAACTGCTTGGGAGACATATCTGATCACATCTCTGGCCATGTTTTTAGCCATGTGGCTTAATAATTCCCGAAGTCCTTGAGAAAAATTATATAGCTTTTGAAAAGAGGCTGTCGAATACAGCTCCTAGTCCCCTTGGGATGTTTAATAATTCATGTACAAGGAGGGGTCCTTTATTTTGTTACTCCCTTTACTACTTATTCTTTACTATAAGAATAGTAAAGTGGCTTTGTTAAAAAACCAGAACCTTCCAGGTCATCAGATAAAATTCACAGCCTCCTTTACACTGTGAAATAAGATACGCTTGCTTTCATTTGTATTTATTTCAGTGCTTCCTCTATCAATATGAGGTTGATTTACTACACACAATGTAGTTTGTGCTGTGTTGCTGCAATGAGCTCACTGCTATTACCATTTTCCAGAACTCAGCATAAGAATGGGACTAATAAATCTCAAACCAGCTGGTACTCAACAATGTTTTGTGTAGAGGTAGATGCAGATGAAAACCTTCCAGGCACATCAATGAAAAGGGAAACTGTCACTGGCAACCCCAGGAGAAGTTTCCAAAAACCATGCTAGCTTCCCAGCTGTATAAAAAAGTACAAGAATTTTTATCCATTTTAAGCTTTGCTTTCCTAATCTGGTCCTGAAGACCAGATCCATGGCTGGTCAACAGTTAAAGCTCTGTTGTTGGAGCTAGTAAGTGTTTATACATTCCACCAATATGCACATGGATAAATAATGAACTTGCCGCAAAGCATAATGCCATGTCTTACCCAGCAGCACTATTAATATTATTCCAGCTGTCTGGGTATTGTATTTCTGCTAACCTCACCTCCCACTGGCCTGATGGCTCCCAGGGGATTTGAATAGTCGTTTGGTAAAGTTCAAACTGGTGTTTTACAGGGATATTTTGGTGCAAGCTTTGTTGGGGAGCACGATGTAAAAACTGCAGTTTACCGTCCTCCTTTTTCTCCCACTCTGGCTCCAACTGGTAAACATCACGGACTTGAGAGGCTTTTATCCAGCTGTTAAATTTCTAGGGCAAGCAACACCCCTTTACAAACAGCTGTTTCTTCCCTCATCTTTTTACTGCTAGAAACCTTTTCATTTTGCCCTCAGTAGTGTTCAGCTTTTAAAGCTCATTGGAATAGAATGTCCCTTGCTACCTTGGTGACTGTAGTCTATTTAAGCAGTGCATCTGACCCTTTCTCACAGTTTCAACTAATACCTGTGAACATCTGCTCATAAGCGCTGTCAAAATTTTCTTTTGTCCTAAACATCCTCATGGTCTTCCTTTCTGAGTGGAGGTATATTTACTCTAATTTTACACCAATTACCAGACATGGTTTTCCAATTCTTTGCACAGCTTGGACATTTCACACACAGGTCTGACTCTGGCAGTAATGAAGAAGCTGTGGTTATAGTTCTTTATTAGAAACTCCAATAACACACCAATGTAGAAAATGGTAACTGTGTGCTCTAAAACATCCCCATGTCTTGGTTTTGAGCACCCTGTTAAAGCAATCTGTGACAGAGGCATCTACTTCATTACTAGTAACAAAGACATGAAAATTATTTTAATTTAACAGCTTGTGTGAAGGCTGATTTAAGAACATCCATTCTCTCCTTGGTCTGTAATTACTGAGGGAGGAAAAGTGGTTTTAAAAGCTTCAGCTACTTGAGAACCCATTCTGCCTTTCAGACACACAGTCCAGGCACACTTGGATAACATGGTCACCACCATTAAAACAATCTTAATGCTGTTATTATTGTGCTTAGAACAGGCCACAAACACCTGTTACTTCTAAAGGACTTTTTCACAGTTGTATATATATTGTGAGTCTTGATTTACATGACATGAGACCATCTGTTTTATGTTCAGATAACAGTATTGCTAGTTTCAGAAAAGGGCCTTTAACTCCCAAAGCTTCCCAGTTCTTCAGGAGCATAGAAGATGTCTTTTAACAAATGCTGCAGTCTATTAACATGCTGCTATTACATGCGCACAGAAAAACAAACATCAGGCAACATTTAAGTCATGTTCAATGAAATTTTATTTATTAATTGATCACTGTGGTGATGGTGACCCATCTCCTATTGTCACCATTTCTTTTCTTTCAAAGCTGGGTTTTTTGGCTGTTTTACTTTTTTTTTTTTTTTAATCCTGTGGTTCTAAGCAGGAATAAAAACAATTCATGGAAAAATTGCGTCTTTTGTGTATTCAGCCAGGATTGTGTTTTCAGAAAGTGCTATGAACTCCACATCAATATAAGGATAAGGGAATACATGGAGTATAATCCCTGTCATGCTATTACAAGTAGATGTTAGAACACTGAGATGTAACACTGAGATGTAGACAAGAATTGTCTCACCTACCCTTACACAAACTCTTGTTTGCATAATCCCAGCCCAACCATCTTCTCTTGAATGCACATGGTCTTTTTAGGAAAACATTTTGGGATGTGGGTGTCCCTAAAACATGTTCACATGAAGTTATTTTTTCCTTCTGGCCTTCAGCTTTAGTAAGCAATATTAACTATATTTTCTAAAACAGGAGAAGGCTGCAGGACAGCCCTAAAAGGTGACCTGGTTGGTTTGAAGGTAGAAGAAGAGGGCCTCTTGGTCAAATTCACAGGTCTGGTCTGGTGTTTGGATGGCCTGGGGCTGGGTGGCAGCCTCATGGGCAGCTTCACAGGCTCACCCCTCTGCACAATGCACATTCAGATCTTTTCATGTCCCTCCACTCTCTCTGATGTATGCCCACACCATTTAACTGTACTTTCTTCTTATTTTGCTTTCTACTCACATTAAATTTTCACTTAATTTCATTATCTCTTACTAAACATTTTCATACACACACTTTATAAATAAAATCCTTGTATAGTATAAATGAGCATAACTATGTATAAACATACCTTTATACACTTCATACACTTTCACCTGTGTCTTTGTAAAGACACAAAAATGCACACAGGTGTGTGTACCTATGAGGGCCTTTGACATACTTATGTGGCAAAGAAAAAGACAAGGTTTTCAGCAACTACAGGGGGTTCAGACATCACACAGGGTATGGCCATGACCATGACAAATTGGTGACTCCTGTGGACAAAAGGAAGACTTCCAAGGCCTCACGGATCTGACACATTTCTAGGCTAAGTGGGTCATATGGCTGGAACGGGGGGAAGGGCTTCTGGTGACCGTGGTCATGAGACTTTTGAGGGTCAGGTCTTCCAGCAGGAATCGGAGGAATGGAGCCTGCACCATCTAGCACCGAAGTTGTTCTTTAATTGAGACCATTGACATCTCCCTTGGTTGCAGCCTTATCTTGTCTTCTCCTCGTTTTTGTAAATCACAATAGAAATCTACACTGCTGCCACTCAAACAAGGAATGAAGAGACGTGCTAGACATAAAATGACTAGGAAACAGTATATAATAATAATTAGAGAGTGAACTTACGTATGAATACTGTTCTAACATACAACAGTAATAATTACAGGGAGTTTGGGGTAATTTGGCATTACTTTGGCTAGGCAGATATATGATGATATGGACAGAGAGATGAAACAAGGCATGAGAGGTAGGGCTTTTCCTGAAGAGACATACTTTGACTGACAAATAGACAAGCAACTATTCCTTATATTAAGACAAAATAGTATGATCATACCCAATTACCTTATCTAGACAAAAATCCTTGATACTGTTACTTTAAACAAAGGGGCCACATGAGGATTCTACCTTCAGATGCCCAGACTTTACCACTGAGCCTGGTCACTTAGTAGTTTAGTTAAACAAGGTACTTTAATTAACACTTCCATCTAAATAAGTAATTTATATATTGATGTCTTAAAGACTAATCTTTATTCTTAACTTAAAGTATATGCCTTCTATTTTTTCCTATTTTTATTTTGCATTCACAAAATCATGATCCACCTACCTTTCATAAGGTAGGTAGGACTTGCCCTATAATCACTGAAGTGAATCATTCTTTATTTTCTCTTTGCAAGCAAAAGGAATCTTTTGAAAGAAAAGCCTACCCTTGTTGGATTGGCTTTCTTGAACCCTCATGATTTACCAGCTAATGTTTAGGGGTGAAGAAACAGCAACAGCAGCAATCCAATTTTTGGATGAGGCTGAGAGCAGATGTAGATCTGGCTACAAGTCATCTTTGCTTTTCCAAAGACCATCTCCTCTTTTATCCAAGAAAGAAAGGTCCATACAGCAGCATCCAAAATGTGCTATTCATCAAACAGATGATCTGCCCTGAATTCTAAACCCTCCATTTTTATATCATGATTGCTCCTGATTGTTCTTGCTCCAGTTAGAGGTCTGAAAGTTTTCAGGAATTATTGGTGCCAAGTTTAGTGACCATTTTTATGAACCAGTACATACTTGTTCACAGGGAATGTTATGTATCACATGTTCACCAGAAGTGGAAATGTGACAATTTAAAAGTACTGTAAATATGGAATGACTTTGCCCTGAGGGAACAATGAATTTGGAAAGAGAATTGCCATGCCAAAAACCTTGGGTTACCTCAGGTTGTAAGGAGTTTGAAAATCAAGAGATTAGAAAATTTCTCAAGACAAGGAAAACAAATTATATCAGATGTAACAAATATGCTGAATAAGATCTTTTCAGATATCATTATCTGTAAATCTAGAGGGATCATTATGATAATCTAACACATATACAATGGAAATAGGACTCAACCTAAATGCAATCCTGAACAGCAGAGATATTTTAACGTTTATTTTGAACATTCATTCTTTCTCATTTTTAAGTCACTAATTTAGAGTGCAATAGGAAAAGAGAACAACTCTGCTTGCTTGGTCATATGCTGCTCCTAGGTATGAGGTACATGCAGTAAAGGAAGGATCAGGAGTCAGACAGAGCCACAGCTGCACTTGGCAGGTACGTGCTGCAAGCTGGGGAATTACCAGCAGCTCTAATGGAAGTTATAAAGTTTTAGGGTTAAAAAGTGGTTGTAAATATAGCCTGCTGGATACAAAAGTTTTTTAACACATAAGTTTTTAGAAGGATTAAAGTTCATGTTAAATAGAACCATTACCAACCTGTATCTATCTGTGATAGATAAAGCAAGGTCTCAGAGTAAGGTCATCACCTCTTCACTGAGACCAGGCAATATAAAAGATAGGAAGGCCAACAGTTAGAAATCTTCCTTCTCTCATTATTTAGCTTGTAAAAAACCCTGCACCCTTGGCTTCATAATATTTACTTAAATTGATCCACAGTGGTAACTTACGATGAGAGTGAGGACTGCAGAATAGGTACAGCTACAGCTGACCAATGAATAAATTATATTAAAATAATGTGGGCTGGCTCTTTAAAAGGCTTAAGATCAACCTCAAATGAACTAAGTCTAGCCTAACTGCCCATGCAGCCTAAGTACAGACTCAGGTGACAGGAGATTTTTAATTCAGAACTAGGCTAAGGAGAAATGTGATAGCAATCACAGATAAACAAGAGTGGAGACCAAACAAGGCATTCCCCCAAAACTGTAGGAAAACAGTCAGGAAAAGTTCAGTGAGAAAGTCTTTGTAAGTGAAGTTATTAGAGTATTAGATTAGCCCAATTTATGAGTACAACCAAAAACTTAGGGTATAGGCTGAGCTGCCCTTTGATCTTACCTTGTGAAGCAACCCTACAACCTCTCTGAAATGCAGCTATACTGGAGAAATAAAAGGGAAACAAAAGTGATGCTGAAGCTACAGAAAACTCAGGTTTTCAGGAAGGAGTAGAACTGCGAAATAAGGGTATTATATAGCAAGAGTTTGTGAAAACTAAACTAAAAAATCCTGCCTGAAGAATAAAAAGTGTATTGATACATACATATGGGTACATAAATATATCGAAAATACAGAGAGTTTGTCAATTACAGAGTTTGTAGTAAATTACAGAGTTTGTAAATTTCAGTGTCTGGAAATACCAGAATATTAGTTTCAAACAAGACAAATGGAAGAGGTAGTAGGAACAAAAGCATTTCTAGTGTTCTTTGAGTTTGTAATTAATCTGAGTCTAATTCTGGAGAAGAAATCCACCTGGGAGGATGGAGGTTTCAACTCAAACCGTGATACTGCTGAATGAAGTGGCTGAACTCCATTTGCTTCATTGCCATAAGGATTGTGTGGAAGTCAAACTTCCACAATCTCTAAATGAAGGTCAGAGCTTTCAAAAGCCCCCTTTGTTCCCAAACACCCTGTTTCTGATAGCTGAACTTCACTTGCTATGGGTGGTAATTGCAGATGGAGCCATGAACACCTGACACATTAAAAAGGTGTATTTTGCTGAGCAACAAAAAATGATGATAATACAATGTGAATAGCTGAAAATCTTTAAAGCCCTTCTGAAAAAGAAAGAAAATTTGGAGACTGAACTATCCTACTCAGCTCAGTCCACTGGAAATGCTGCCGTTTCAATCCTGCACTCTTATGACACAGAAATTTAGTCTGGCAGATTTCCAGACCAATTTTAACAACAACAACAAAATGCTAGGGTTACCTATCAGATTTTTGCTCCTTGCTGGCTTTATGCTAACTGCATTTCTCTAGATTTTGTTTCCCTCCACGGTCTGTGTGCTCCAAGCCATAGTGGGGATTTACTCTAGTCCTTGTGCAGGACTTTAAGCAGGATGTACTTTGTCACAGGAGACTGACGTGCATTCAGGCTGCAGACTGGCTGTGGATGCTTGGAGCTGCGAATCGTGCACGTGGTAAATGGCTGCTTTCTGTACACGGGCGCCCAAGCATTACTTGTTGCTAAACTTGCTCACTGCCTGGGCAATCCATCTGCCTGCCTTGGGAGAGTGCCTAGTGCAGCTCAACAAAAGCAAGCCAACTCTCAAAAGAAGAGAAGACTGATAGCTGCAGCACAGCATTTCTGCAGCAGAAATCTTACGCTGGTAACACGGACACAGAAACCACGCAACTGTCTCGCAGGCTGCTGCGCTCTCTAGAGGGAACTCACAGCAAGGGAAACTGTATTCATTCCCAGGGTACTAATGAATTCCCAGGTGACTGTTGGAATAGTGAAAATATTACAGATGTTGACGGTACAGCGTTTCAATAAAATGCAGGGAAAATTGACTAAAAAGATGCCCTTTGGATCAAAGCACATCGTTTTCTTTACTCCTTGCCAGCTCATTTACCAGGCTTTTCCTCCATTCTTTCTGAGATCCATTTCCCTTCAGGCTTTCACTGCCAGTCTATGCCAATACCAATACATCCTGAAGATAATACCACAAAACAGAATCTGATAACTAGTGAATGTATGTGCAGACACAGGAGAGTGTAACACAGGAAGAATAAAATAATAGCTAGGGAACATCAGACAGTGAAAGATATGATGGCAGTTATAGGAGTTCCAGGAGGATATTTTCATTAATGAATAACAAAAACAAGGTATATTTAGTGAACATAAATGATATGAATCAGTAATATAATGAGATTAGTACTAGCAAGTGGATTAAAAATGCTTTGAAATAAGAAACACAATCCAACTGTCACTTAAAAAAAAGCATACAGGAGTGGCATCTCTGTGTCCACAGCTTATTTCAGTATTTTAAAAGAGAGATCACTGATTTACAAGTAAAAATCCTTTTTTTCTTTCTCAGAATGTGAGCCACATGATATTTACCATACCATATTAAGCTAAACTGATTTTACCTATTTCTATAA
>WEKY01034342.1:43956-68459 GCA_013390045.1 Picathartes gymnocephalus
CCTGGTAATGAAATGTATGTTGACCCATGCCAGCTCATGAATGCTTCCCGAGAAAGGACTTGAAAATCCAGCGTTTCAAAGTGTTTCTCATATATTTAAAAAAGGAAAAAATCCAAAAAGAAAGAGGGGGAAAGACCCAAAAGAAAGATAAATAAAGAAAAAGCCTGTAAGCTTTAGAGCTCTGACTGCAAAATATTCAGCCTGGCAGCTCTGGGAGAAATACAACTCTATGTACTTGTACATGCTCACCCCATTAGAGGAGGAGTCAGTTTTGCAACACTTACGTTCCTTGCTTCAGGCAAAACAGTGATTCTCTTCAGTGCAAGCAATGTTTGGAGTGTGATGGCTGTAAAGGTGAGAGGTGTGCTCTGGAGTGTAGGAATGCAGAAGCAGAAAAAGAATAATTGGGAGCATCAGCTACATACTCTACACGTTGTTGTGGCTCCTTTTGAATGCTTATTGCCCATTGGTTTTTTTTCCAAGGGAAACCTAATACCCCTTCAACATAAACTGCATCCATAATAGGTTTTCTGTACCAGTAGTCCATGTTTTATATTCTAGAATAGCAGATTTTTTTTTTTACAGCAAAGTGAAAGATGTTGGCTTTACATCAAAACGCTGGTTAAACAGAAGGAAAAAAAGTCCTTTTTTGTAGTTTTGAGACCTATTTCCTTTGACTTGAAAAGAGTTTCACATTATGCAATAAGGTTGTGAATTTTACTAACATAACTATTCAGTAGTCATCTATCTCTACTTAACTAAAACATTTTTACATATTCTTATTAATGCTGTCACTGAATCACACTTTCATCTTCTCTGTATTCAAGCCAGTGAACTGGCTGAATACAAAATGAAATGTATGTGTGTATAGTGAAGATTCTTTTAAGGGAGAAGACTGAGCAAGAAGTCTTTTTCACAGTGAAAGGAGATTTCAGGGGTGTGGATGCTAAGTTGTTACTGGAGTCAAGTCTCCAGTCAAAGTCAGCATTGCTCACATCTTGTGACCAAATGGACATTTTGCAGACTATTTGAAACAATCAGTAATCATAGGAACAGTGTCTTGTCAAACATTTGTGTTTCTTGAAAAATATTATCAGGTAAGGAGTATGTGGCTTGTGATCTATCCACAGAGAAATTATAAAACTTCAGGTGTGCTCCTTGAGTGTGGTTTGGCTGTGCTAAGCACCAGCTGCTGCTCAGAGGATCAGTGTCAGACAGCACCTCTGTCTGCATTGCTCCCATCATTTGTGCTGTGTTATCTATTTCACTCCATGTTAAGGCAGCTTAGGGAGCTCAGCTGGTACTGGAAGACAATTCCCTTTTTTTCCTTCTTATTTGTAAACAACTTCTGAGATTAAACAAATGCTAGGGACAGCATGTTGGGGAACAGAATGTATAGCTGGCAGAAAAGACTCAGCTGATAGTTTCCCTAAAATTTATCACATGCACATAGCATTCAGCCAGCTCTGAACAAATTCTACCAGTGACTCTCTGCGTTGAAAGGGATAAAATTGCTCCTGATAAATAGGGAATGTGTGCTTGAACAGATGCTATCACCTTAAAAATAAGAAAATTAACCTAATATGTATTTAACCAGCCATGTAGCAGGCTCTGCCCTGTTGTCTTATTTCTGCATCTGCTTGACTCTGCTGAACACAAGGACATCAAAACAAGGAAGAAGGAATGAGAAAGATAAGATTTGCCTAGGAAGGAAACTTCTAAAATGAATGTGAACCAAGAAGTACTGTTCACACCATCACTCTCTTATTTCTTTAAGAGAAGTATATATTGTTAAGGTCTGCATGCACAGTTTTCCATGTAATCAAAACAGGCTTTATAGCCCTAGAGTCTGGATGATGGGGAAAAGAGAACAAAAAGTAAATTACTAATGGATTAGTACTGAAAGACAAGGGGTAATAGTGAAAAACTATCACTGGGATCTGTAAAAATGATAACTTTAGACATTTATACCTGCATTATCCACTTCATAGCTAGCTGACATAATGCAGCCCTGGTAACTGTGGCAGCAGGCAGAGCAGTGTGAGATAGCTCTTAAATATTTCCCCATTATTTTGAGTTAGCTTTTTCAGCTCTTAATGAACACTGTGTCCCTGTGGCTACAATACTAGCAATATTTAAGCCAGTCAGGCAAGTCAATACAAGCACACACAGCCTCTGGTGGAATACTGCCAGGAAAAGACAACTCTTATCCTAGGAGCACTGGATTAACAAGAATATTTTAAGGTAGTAGTAAAATCTCATATGCACAGAAGACAGGCCACCTACATTAGAGTCTTTCAAATTAGGACAGAAGAAAAGAAAGGTCACCAAGATGATGTAAAGGCTCTAAAGCCTATCTATTAAAAGCTGACTGACAGAACTTGGCTGGGTTAGTGTGGCAAAGTAAAGGTTGAGGCAGAAAATGGAACAGGCACTTATGAGTCTGTATAAAGGTAATGTATGTCCATAAATACAAAAGAGAGTAAGCATTGGAAAAGTGAAATAGCAGTTTAGGCTAAAGAACAAAGCTGGAGCAAAAACAACAGGTAGAAACAGAACACATAAAATCAGACAGTAAACTGAAAGGATAATAACCACTGGAGCACAAAAAATTGAAGCAGACTTTCAGTAGGATATAAAAAAGCAAAACTACTTCTGGAACAGATCTTGGCCAGCCTCTGAAGGGATTATCAGTTTGACTCATCCCATCTCATATAACTGGTGTATCTACTTCAGAAATCTGGTTTAGGTCAGGATTTTAACCTGCCCTATCATCAACAGAGAAAGGCTCCTCTGTGGTTGATCTAGAATTCATTTCTAGAGACTGACTCATTGAGAAGAGTTTGTAGGATTGGAATTTGTTAAAATAACCTACTAAATTCTAAAAAACAGTCCTTAACACCAACAGATCATTTATGGAAAGTAAGATTTAGTAAATTAAAAGTGCAAGGGCCTAACTTTATTTTCAATATAATGACGTGTATCAGTATAACTGCACTAACCTGAAGTTACTCTGCATAGGAGGTCCATCAAACTGCTGACATTTAGGCAGAACAGGAAGCATGTAGGATTGGAACAAAGAAGATAAAAGTGGGACGAACCAGTCAAAGGCATCAGGAAAGGGATTTACAGGTGGGAAAAATGTGAAAAGGAGCATGCCAGGTATTGAAGGGCATGTACTTCAGAAGAGTACAGAGAAAAAACTGCAGTCCATTTTTATCTCTCCCACAGCACTTATTTATCAAACCCCCAGCCTTCCTTGGAGAGTCACTGTTGAGGGGCTGTGGCCATTCCTCACCCTCCCAGCAATTCAAGAGAGAAAAAAAAAAAAGGCAGCAGAGGAAATCAAACGGGGGAACGGGGCAACCCTATGTTTTTAAACTTAGAAATACTCTACGAAACAAAATAAGAAGCTATGGAATTACAGAGAGAACAGTATATTTTCTGCTGCTTTCTCTACAGTGACCTCCTCTGAAGAAGCAGTTGCCAAAACCATCTGATGTGTCTTTAGAGAAAGACAAAATGTACTTTCAGGACATTTGTTATATAAGAGAAGACATGGCAGGTGCCACGACTGCTCAATTCCTTTCATGTGAGCAGCGTGCCTCTAAAGTCCTGCCCCTCTCATCACATAACAAGAAGTACAGCAAGGACCCAGAGGACCAGGATGTCCTTAGTACATGGTGATCATCCTTTTGTCACAGCTGTAGCCAGCGCTATCTGAGAAAGGCCTAATAATGGTTCTTGTTTATCCAGAAGTGCTCCTAGGCCAGCAAGTCCAGTACACTCTGCATGTATTCCATGTCATCAAAAATACATTCCTTCCTTGTTCCTTGAGTTTTGGTCATGGCCACAATGTGCTGATGCTGGTTTATTTTCAAGTTCTGTTCTTAACATGTGCCACATTTCCAGCCATTATGAGTCTTCTCCACATATGCTTTATCCTCTCACAGAAAAACACAGCCACTGTGGCAGCCAGGGCTGTGTGGCACGGTAACCCTTCTCCAGCCCTCCACAGCAGTCTCCACTTAGGGTACTTTATTCCTGCACGCCTTTCCTTGGGATGTGTGAGACTGCCATTTGCTGCAGAAATCCCCAGGCCTTTTACCCTCAGACCAGCTGGTGATCTTTGCACTAAGATGCAGCGGATGCTCCCAGAGGGATCTCAGTCAGTGTGCATGGACCACACTGGCAAGCAGGCACAGCTCCAGGAGCCATGACAAGCCTCAGGATCACAAGGTGTGACTGATGGTGGCAATGTGGAGGCCAACAGGAGCAAAGGAAGGGAGACTGCTTGGTCCTGAAGGACCTGGCACTTTCTGGGTGAGCCTGCCATGCAACTGTGGCATGCAGGACTTCTGCCAGGAGGGCACATCTTGTGTAAAAGTTGTCCATCAACTAGCAAAAAATATTCCATTTACTACTGTGCTTGCTCAAGCCTGTAGCCAGTGTAGCTCATGATCTGTGTTGGTATAATAGAGAAAATGGGGTTTCTAGTAGGTGAGGGACAATTCAAAGACCCAATTAGCTCTAACTGCGCTGAAGAAAACTGAAAATTTTATAAGGCCTAAATGAGTTAATGAACAAATTAATTAACCAAGTCTTCTAGTTTTACCGAATTCTTTTTTTTTTTTTTTTTNTTTATTTTTCCCAAATTTTTTTTTTTTTTTTTTTTTTTTGGGGAAATAAAAGGAAATTATAAGCAGATCTCTGGAATTTACATAACTATAAGGAATATAGCTGCCATCACTGAGAGCTGCTCTTCAGGAATCATCCTTGTCTTATGATGTCCCATATACATACAAAATAATTCCAGACATTTTTTTAGTACAGACTGTATATTAAATGTAACATATGGTAAGTCAGCCTTATATCCCTTGCCCTATAAGTCCCTATAAATTCTTCTGTACAAGGCTGTTCAGTTGAGTTCATATATTAATACAGATAAATCTTTTTTCTAGGCTGGGATCATTGTACGATATGACAAATTTCTACTTTACTAAGCCATGCTTGAACACTTGACTACCTCCTAAAGAAATTCACGAAATGTTCCTGTTTCTTTTAATCGTGGATTTGTAACAAACCCATAGCTTTCATGGATGCCTTCACTGAGTGTCTCATTCTCTCGCAGCTGGTACATAGTTTAATTATGGTTATTCTCAAAACAAAATTGGAACATAGTGGAAGAAATTCAGCTTGCATACTCTACCTGTATTTAAATTCATTATTTCTTATATTTCTGTTCCAAAAGTTCTCACCAACCAGTTTAATCATGTAGAGAAGGAGAAAAACCATGAGCTGCATTTATTTTCTAGAAATATATTTTCTTCTTGTAAGAACATTCACGAACTAACCATAACATTGATCCCGACTGAAATTTTTTGCTTAAATTATAACCCAAACAATTTCTGTATCACAACAGCTTGGTTGATGTGAGATATATATATATAGAAATACTGGGTTAATAATCTGAGATGTAACTGATAAACAGTTATGCCATGAACACAAAGTAATATTTATCCAATAACATATTCTCTCTGTATTGGTAATTAAATGAGAAACCAGCCAACCTTTTCAGAGTTTAAATGTTTTCCTTTCTCTGATCTGTACGTGAAGTTACACTATCACACAATGAGTAATTTCTTACTGGATATTTGTACTATTACAGAAAGCCTATTTGCATTTCTAAACCAGAATGCATTTCCACAAAACCCTACATCTAATTAACACAGTATGTCTCACAGAATCTCACATTGTCTGAAAAGACAAATAGAAAAAGAGGGGGTTACAAAAACAAGCTTTCAAAGGACTTGTCTCCCAGTTATTTATATCTCAAACTGATTCATCTCTTAATATATTCTAGGAAATGGTCTCATCCATTTTTGTAGGGCAGATAGAGCTTTTCAAAAGACACTGAACACAAACAATACCGAATTTCTAACTTACATGACTGCCTTATGAGCATTAGCTGTAAAAGTGTATTTTATGTACTGCCTTGTATTCTTATATTTTATCCTCTTCAAATGCAAAAATATTATAACTCCATTGAGTTCTTTGGTCCCTAAATCAACCAGAAATTGTAGTAGATGAGGACATGTATGTTAAATCAATAAAGTATGTAATATGTATGAGGCAGAACTATGCAATGATGATGATACTCCTTTTGACTCCATTCAGATACGAATTTGGCCTAATGTACATGGCATGCCATTCTACTGATGGCCACTGATGGCAGTGCCTCTAAGTGATGTTTAATCACAAGCATTACTGATTAATTAAGCTGGCTACTCAATTATGAGATGTATCTATATTAGAGGAAAACTCTTCCTTAAGATTTTTTTCCAGTAAGTATATTAATACCATTATGAAAAAGAAATTAATACTCCCTTCCAAAAAATATATTGCTATTCAAAATCATGTTATATGATCATGAAGAATCATACTGCTGTATGGGTTTGCATGGCAAGGGTTTGGTAGCAGGGGCTATAGTGGTGGCTTCTGTTAGCAGTTGCCAGGACCTTTCTCTATGTCCAACAGAGACAATGCCAAGACGGACTCACTGATGGCCAAGGCCAAAGCCACCAGTGACAGTGGCAGCACCTCTGGGATAAGGGATTTAAGAAGGTGGAAAAATTACTGCCAACCACAGCCTGAAGAGAGGACTGAGAGTGTGTGAGAGGAACAGCTCTGCAGACACAGGGTCAGTGAAGGAGCAGGGGCAGGAGCTGCTCCAGCTGCCAGAGCAGAGATTCCCCTGCAGCCCCTGGTGCAGCCCATGCTGAGGCAGCTGTGCCCCTGCAGCCCCTGGAGGGCCATGGGGGAGCAGAGATCCATCTGCAGCCCCTGGAGGACTCCACACTGGAGCAAGGAGATGCCATCAAAGGAGGCTGTGACCCCATGGGAAGCCCGTGCTGGAGCAGGCTCCTGGCAGGACCTGTGGCCTGTGGAGAGAGGAGCCCACACCAGAGCAGGTTCCCTGGCAGGACCTGTGACCCTGTGGGGGACCCATGTTGGAGCAGCCTTCCTGCAGACTGTACTCCGTGGAAGGGACCCAGCTGGAACAGTTCATGGAGAATTGCAGCCCATGTGGAAGATTCATGTTGGAGAAGTTTGTTCCTGGGAGAGACCCCATGCTGGAGCAGGGGAAGAGTGCGAGGAGCCCTTCCAGTGCAGTGGAAGGAGTGGCAGAGACAATGTGTGATGGAACCGACCACAACCCCCATTCCCCATGCCCCTGCTCTGCTGCAGGGGAAGAAGTAGAGAAGTTAGGAGTGAAGTGGAGCCTGGATAGATGGGAGGGTTTGGGGAAAAGTATTTTAAGATTTACTTTTATTTCCCTTTATTGTTCTCTCATTTTATTGGTAATAAAGTAATTTTCCCGAAGTGGAATCTGTTCTGCCCATGACGATAATCACTGAGTGATCTCTCCCTGTCCTTCTCTGGACCCATGACCTTTTCATCATATTATCTAGTCCCTGTCCAGCTGAAGAGGGGAATGACAGAGCAACTTCGGTGGGCACCAGGCATTCAGCCACAGTCAACATGATACATCCCACTACATTAATATTTGAATAATCAGTGTTTAGATGAGCTGTATTTCACTGCTTATTTAATATTATTTAGATTAACAAGAAAGCTGCTAAGTTTTGCCATATTCTCTTCCTCAAGTAACTCTTACTGGCCACAGCTGGAGAAGAGATAGTGCTGGACCTTTCATATGACCCAGCATGAAGGTTTTTCTAACAGTTTTTATTTAGAACAGTTTAAATAAAAAAATTACAACAACAGGAGGTATGATGCATCTTTTCCTCCAACACATGAACATTCTTAAGCTTATTCCATGGAGATAACCCGAAGGAAGATACCTCTGCCATCATTAACTATCTGATCTTTCAGAAACCAGAGAAAAAAATAGCTGCATCCTAAACAGGAAATATTGAAATAGTTCCCTCCCATCAAGACTATTCAATTTTCCACTTAAGTATATTCTACCAAGATAATTTAATTGCTACTCAGAATTGTCTGGGGGCACTGATTTACCTTTTATTCACAATAGTATCTTTTAGTTGGAAGAAATCACACAAAGACATTAATAGATTAAAAACATTCTAGGCTATCAGTTTAGTACTGATATAATTACTAATAATTAATCTCTATTTAGCTCTCCTTTGCTCTGTTGTGTTTCAGGTTTTTTTTTCTTTGCACTGTGAGTCATGGGCAAAAGTGCAAAAGAAAACAACTTTTCTTGCTAGGATGCAATCCAGTTCTGCATGTGATAGTTTGTTAACAAGAAACAAATAGTTATAAGTCATGTTTTAACTGATGCTCTTCTATTATAGTCTTTCAAAACCAGAAGAGTGTTTTAGCAGTGGGGTATCCCTACTTTGGTGTTGATCTTTTTTAGCTGTATATTAACACAAAGAACTAAATTCTGTAAAGAGAAAAAAGACAGCCATGCAGCAGGAAAACTAGCAAAGGAAATGTTTGTGACAATTTCTTACAAACCACAGACTGAAAAGAAGGAATCAACACATGAAACTTTACAATGATACCACCTGAAGAGAGAAATTCTAGAGACTGGAAAAACAGAAATGTCACAATTTCCTCAAGTCATCTGTGAGACACAGCACACAGCACACTAATCAGAAAAACTTCCATGGAAGGCAAAATTAAAAATAAAACACATGTAAATGAACAGTATAATGTACACTCAAAGAACTCTGACAAGCAGAACTTATGTTTGTTTTCTTGGTACTTGTGCTTTAATATCCCAGTAAGACTGCCTATCTGCAAGGACAGCAGCTGCTTTTTATTTATTTTATTTATTTATTTTTGTTTTCTTTAACCTAAAATAAGAATTTTTATTGAATGGACATGCCTTGTTCTTTCTGCATAACAATAAATGGCCTTTTCATTAGAACTACATATTTGAAAAAACCTCCATAAAGACTTAAAAAAAATCTGGTCAAAATCATTAAAAATACAAATCCTTGTAAGATAATTTATGAATGATCCTCCGTTAGAAACAAATAGAAAAATAATGCTAATTTTGTCTGTTCATGCTGTTTCTCATGGAGGTATTCCTAGCAAAGGGTAATGAACTACCATCACAAAATTAAAGAAAATGTAGTGCATAGAAAATAAACTGTAAAGGCAGGAAAAGCAATTTCTTAAATTCAAATTATTGCTACACTTCCCCAAGGCCAAACATATTCTGCTTAATTTAAGAATCCATTCGAGGTAACGCTTCTCTAACAAATAAAGTCTGAAATCAAACCTCTGACCTCAGGAAAAGAATTATAGAGGGCAAGTTCCTATTTCTCATAATCCAGTGGGGAGTGGTGCCTTTGAGGGTTTCAAAGATGGAGATTTCAATGGCCCCTTTAGCTAAACCAATCCAGAGTTTATTACAACCCAAATCTCCCTTGTTGCAACTTCTGACCACAGTGTTCTCTCACTGTTCTCTCTTTAGAAGATTCTGGCTCTGCAGAACAAACACTCCTAAACATGTTTGGGTGTGCACAGCTGCGTGCTGGGAGAATGTCTAGTGCAGAAGGTAAGCATTGACACATGAGGATGACGAAGAGCACACGGCCACACTCCCCGTTGGGATGTGGATGAGCTACAGGAGCCGATGCCCTAGCTTAGGATCCAGCTGACAGAACTCCACGAATTGGCATGAGGATCTAGAAGAATAATTCCCAGGTGCTCAGACACAGTAAGTGGCAGTATATAAGACCAAGTCACATGACTTGGACAGGATTTAGGTGCTCAACAGATGGTAAAAGTTTGAAGAAGTGCTTTATCATTATGCACAAACTTCAGGTTTCTAGAATTGCAGTTTATTGTTACAAAATAAGATTTTTTTTTTAGTAATGATTCTTGTCTTGAGAACAACTCTTGTTTCTTAAAACTCTTTTTATAGCTACTCCCTTCAGGATGGTAAAGCTAACAGTCTAATAGCCTCTCCTCCATTTCAGTAAGCCTGCTACACAGACAAGAGAAGACATTTTCATCCTGTGTAGGTCAAAATGGCAGAGGAACACAAATTGTAATTATGTAGGGAAACACCCTCATTTTCAAATAAATTTGGCATCACAAATTCCACACTTCAGTACCCGTTCATAGTAGATTATGATGTTTTTTCCAGCTCTACATAATCTTTTTTATTGTGAGATCAGAAGCTTTCTTAAAAAGCTAAGTGAGATCTCTTGTAAAAAGCTTATCTGCTGCAAAAGTGCTTCAGTTGAGGAGAATTAAAATACTGGCTTCTTAGCAAAACTCCATTATTATTAATTTGCTGATATGCACAGTTCATTAATTGGAGGCAAAGACACAAAGGTGGTTTTGTGACAGGTTTTCTCCTTTGTTACAAACCACAGCTTTATGTTCATAGTCTTACAGTAGTTTTGAAAGACTGCACTACATTCAGTTCTCAGTACCTTTTCCAATTTGATGCACAGCAGTTGACATACCCACACCACTTCATTAGCAGGGGATGATTAAGTGAAGGTACTGAAGTTATTGATGTATGAAATTGGCTGCCTTCTCCTCTTACCCCTATATACAAGAGGTAGGAAATGCTTTTGAAATGGATAGTCTAAGGCATAGGACAAGTCACCTTGTGGGAGGAAATTACCATCTACCAAGCTTTTTGAGAATGCTCAGTTTTTATCTTGCTTCTTAAAGCAAAAAGCCAATCTGTGCAATGAAGTAAAGTTTTCAATTTTACACAATTAGGCACAGAGCACAGCTGGTATTCTGGGGTTCTTTTAAATGACTCTTCAGTTCTAAGGTATAATCCAGTGTACCAAAGTAATTTATAAAAATATTTCTCTAAGCTGTTCTCAAAGACATCTAGTAATAGATGTTCTGTGTTTCCAAGAAATGTTGAAGATAGTTTTCCCCACTGTTCTTGAAAAAGTCTGCTGCTTTTTATCTTTTTCAGGCACCTGATGCAGACAATTAAAACTGAAACTGTTTATCTTAAATTATTGCATCAAATACTTAGATAGATGACATTTCTGTGTACCTGATCCATAAGCATAGGAAAGAATTTACATGTATATGCCAATTTGTTAAGTCTACTTTTGCAAGTGTAATGGAAAATACACACTTTTAATGATATAGAACTGATCTTACTCACTGTTTGTGGACTAAATACAGGAATTCATTCTCCAGTGTCATATTTCTAAAATATGTCTTAGAAATAAATATCCTGGTTATTCATTTTTCTGTTAATAGACTGCAGTACCTCTCATAGTACTAGAAAGTACTTCATTACAGATCTTCAAAAAACATACAAAGATATACAGATTTTTCACTAGTCCCTCTTCTCTCTTCTGTATTTGCTTTTTAAAACATAGCATATTTTTTTTTCTAACAGGAAACTTCTATGGTTCTAACACCTATGGGAGATTCTGATAGAAGCTGTAATTCTCCTCATGGTTTTCTCATTTCCTGTGGATTGTCTAAAGTGATTATTCAATATACTGGTCTTCAGTAAATAGTTTAGAATAATTTAGAGTTCTCCATGTAGAACATTTGTTTAATAATACTTAGTTTTTATTACATGAAAAATATTTGTGAAACACATCAGAACATACTAACCAAAAAATACCTAAATACTCCACCCCTTGAATAATTTTCCCTCTCAGGATGTTAGACTCACATTTTTACTTTCTTTGAAATGTACTGCCTGAGAATTATTTTATATTTCTAATCCAATTTTCAAGAAAAAAGAAGCCATTTTTAAAAGGAGGATCTATATTAATAGAAATAATCTGGTTGATAATCATCTTCTCAGACAATGAATCAGAGAAAATAAAAACTAGCTGTATATCATTCTGCACCTTGTTATGTTGGATGTGACCTCTATATGCATATGCTATTAATTTTCTATTTATCCCTTGACTTAATTTCCATCTTTTATGTGACTCTCTTTCTCAGGTCACTTGTTAGGTTGTTCATTTCATTGAAGAACTCACGATTTAGCCAATTTGGTCTTTCATTGAACTGCCTCTCTTTCTTTTGCTCAGAGTAATTTGCGTGGGTGCCTTCATCTTGTTCCTTTCAGAGACTGCCAACTTTCTTAAGCTGCAGTTATGAAACAGTACTTCTGTCTAAATGTGAAAACAAACTAATAGCCTGTCTCATCCCTCAGGTTTCTGCAAGGACAAAAATTGGTGGGAGCTTTCACTCAAATGCTGGTAGCACTGGGCTGTAATTCTGCCTTGCCAGACTTTCCCAGCATATTGTGTGGGCTCTGTGAAGCTCAGCTTGTTTTTGTGTAACTGCGTGTTTGAGCATCACATGGGGATGAATTTCAAAGAACGATGATGGTACTCACATGCTGCTGGTACTACCAATGCCTACAGCAAATTCCTGATATTGGGGCTCCATTTTAATAAGTGATCCTTGCATGTATTTACTTCTGTGTATCTTTGTTTCCTTGCATAATCATTGTCTGCTTAATGGCAAGCTTTGCAATTAAGAAGTTTAGTAAAACTGATGCAATGTTAACATTTTTGCTTCAATCAGTGTTTAGTAGTTTGCAACTTTTGCATGTCACTACAGTCATTATTGAACAAAAAACATCAAACATTTTGACTGAAACAACAGAACACTAAGTAAACACAGAGAAAATTAAAACTTGAAATAAACCAAAGCTAGAGAGTACTGAAATTCAAAGAGACGCTAGAAAATATGAAAAATAAAGGCATGTGATATTTGTGGTCTTTTATAGTCTAAGGTAACCAAAAATATTCAGAATATTGCAAGTAAGTGTAACTCACTGCACTTCTGTGGACAACAGCACTTCTTGCTGCATTTTACTTCAATTCAAATTTCCCTAATTTTCTGCTTCAAGTCAAGACATTTCATAAAGTTGATGGGAATTTTTCTGAAATTTTGTTTTATGATAAAAGCCTGCATAATCAGGTACTGGAGTGTCCCTAAGCCTGGGCTGGATACCAGAAAGACCATAGAGATCTGCAGTTGGCACTGCAGAGGCCTTAAGGTTCAAACCAGCTCATGAAGAAACCATGGAGTCTTTCCATGGAAACAATGCAACCAACAGTTAGTTACATTTGAAGGAAATCAACTGAATGGTAAGTTGAAGAAACATTCTGAGGAAACAATGATTTTACACACAAAGAGCAGTGAAACAGGAGCACATTAGTTTGGAGCGCACCAACAGACATAAATACACTTTCCAAAGAGACAGAAAGGAAGGCTCTCTCAGCATTCAAGAACAAATGAATTCTGTTTATTCAAAATCCAACCTACTGAGAGCTTCCAACAGCTCATGATTCTTTTGCCCTGAAGCTCATTGTAACAGAAAACTGTGAGACAGAGGTTGCAATCATAGATGAAAGGAAGATAAACTCAAATTAAAACTCTAAAGGTGCTAAAAAGAAATTATCTAAATGCTATAGAGCAAGGAAGGTAGGGATCACAGGAGTCTCCATTGTGGTAAATCCAGCAGGTTTAACTGAGTAATGCGGAAAATCTGGATGGTTTAAAATACTTTAGCATAAAAGAAATAGCCTGTTTTGTGAATTGGAACTATTATTCTATGCACCACAGGCAGGGAACAGATTAACCTGCTCCTTTATGCAACAGTTTAAAAATATCTGAAAATTGTTACCATATGCCCCCACTCTCATCCTCCTAGCTTATCTTCTCAAGACCAAACATTTCAAGTTTTTCCCTTGTCATGGATATCTCTGAATTTCTGGCAAAGCTTGCTGCTTTCTTACAGTATCTCTGAAATTATCCTACCTGTTCTTCAAGCGAAACACTCGAAAAGATGGATTAAGCACTTCAATTTAGTCATTAGCATTGCTGACGAGTAGAAGGAAAAATACCCATTTCAAGAACTACACTCATCCTAATATCTGACACAATATTTGTCCTTCTCACAAATGGAGCTTTTTTCTAGTAAAACAGGAAGTAGCCGTATGTCTAACTCTGATAAAGTAGGTTTATCTACAAAGAATAACTGAAACATGGCAAAACACAAAGTCTTTCTTTTACAAACAAAGTATGGTTTCAATGAGCAAATGAATTTCATATCCAGATACTTGAAGGGATAAAAACCAGACTGTAGTCAACAGGCTTAACACTCTCTCATCTTTTGAGATGCTGTAGTCTATAGCTCCTTTTAGTTTTGCAGAACTGGTATTTTGTTGTTTCTCATTTTATTATTGTGTGGCTATTGTTTCCTACCTAAATTTGTAAGTCTCCATCCTTTCTTCTTGTGCCTTTTTTAATATTAAACTGAAATACTATTTTGTATTATCTACTGCAGCAGCTAAAGAACAGGATTGGTGGGAAGAAGACAGTGAAACCAACCACAACAATCTACCATTGCAGCTCCACCACACCAATTTTCTTTCATTTCTTTAATTTCAAGTCAATGTTTAAGGATGTTAATAAAAATCCTGAATAGTACTGGATACAGGGCAGATGCACATAGAACTCCAGTTGTTACAAACTTTTGATGCTGAACTATTGATAGCTACCTCTGGTCTGATTTTCCTCCTAGTTTTGGTTTTACTCTAACATAAATTAATCCTGACGATGAAATGAAAGTGGCATGCAATGCAGCATAAAATGATACAACGTATTCCCTACAGGCTTTATTAAATCAAGGTATTTCATAGTTAATGGTCTCTATCTCAAAGGTGTGCTGTTCTCTTAGAGAAAGATATCAAATTGGGATGGATGCCATAATTTGTTTATGACAATGCTGTTAAGTTACTCATCTCCTTGTCCTTTGTGATGTTTATAGTCAAATAGTTGATTATGTTGCTTTATTTCTCTCCTTCAGAATTTAACAGTACTATTAGCTCTTCAGCTAGGTATTAACAGCATTCAGCAGCTCATAGAAATTGACTTCTTTAATGAAAGATAATTCACATCTTTGGACTTTTCACTTGCTAGAGAACAAAAATTCTGTTGTTTCTCTTACTGCTTTTATTGTACCAGAGAGACATTTCACATTTTCAAAATTGTACCACTTTAGTCACTTCTTATGTCATGTCTTGTGCTTGGGAAAGCTAGATTTATAAGGAAAAAAAGACTCAATGCTGTTAAGTGGAGGAAGATTTATTCTTATTCAAAGGATTTAAACAGGGACTAAACCCAGGAAGATAAATGTGCTGTATTAAAATGGTCCTTCAGGGGCAGGATAGCAAGGCAAGTAAGGATGTCCCTAAGAAAACAGATACACTCAACACTAAAATGTGAACAGGACTCACTGGCAATACTTACTATGGTAAAAAAAGTAAGGTCATGGCACAAGCTCAGGCTCAAGCATTCATCTGCCCATACTATTTAACAACTAGCACACTTTTGGTCCACTTTTAGACTGTTCAAAACAGTACTTGTCCAGGGAGTGCACAGGAGTGTTTGGGAAGAAGCATGAACCGTTTACTGTTCCTTACAGACAGACTGGGACAAGGCCATACTGTTCTGGAGAAAGGAAAATTTAACTATATGGATATTGAATGTGTGGTACCACAAGTTCTTGGGGCTACAGAATTGTCACTGGTTCATCTTGTATACCAATATACACATAGTGACTGTCTATCCACTGCCACTGACTTCTCTCTAATTAATCAGTGGTTTCTTTTATTTTTATTGCTCCAAGTATTCTGGATTAGTTTGAGTTTTTTACAATTCTCTTGCACTCAACATTTGCCATTTGACCTAGCTTCTGGTTTCTTTGTACTTACTTCTTATAATTGAGGTCAAACAAGGACTTATTTTTCATCTGGGCTGTTGATTTATACACTGTATACCCCCTGCATTGGAGGAGTGTGTAGTTACTATAACACTGTAGTGTATTAAGGGTGAATCATATTTTCTTTTAGTTTTTTCCTAGACTCCCCTCCTGTGAAATGATACGTATTGATTTACAGAGCTGAAGTCTGCTAATTTGGAATCTGGTGGTTTTATTTTGCTGCATTGCTGCCATCAAAAGAGATCTGAGAAGTCAAAATTGTTCACTATCACTAGTGATAGTAGATTATTCTACTAGCTGAAGTTCTCACCAGAAGCTATGTTTTTCTTAACCTTTGTAGCTTAATTGTGGTCACTAGACCCTCACCATTATAATTGTTTACATTCTTGTCTGCCACTGTCTCTTCATGTCTAAAAAATTCATAAGCTGTATTTATATGTTACACTTTTTATTATTTGTATGTTTACACAGTTTTTGAAGTGGTTGTCAAGGCCATGACCGACTCCTGCAGCTTGTGGACTGGAAAAGTTACTATTTTTAAAGCTGTAGTTAATTTTCATTACAGATCTGCCACAAAAGATTGTCCAAGGATTAAATTATTTTACAGGAATATTCTGTGTAAGCTGACAGGTATCTATCCTTCACTAAATCCTGTCTGGTACTAGTTAGAAAACTGCTTAATATTCACTTTGTTAATGTACAAATCTTCTAAAATAAGTACTGCCAAAATTGAGAGGTTAAACTTTGTTTCTGAGTCAAGATTCTGTAGAGATTGTGATATGGTGCTCAACTACTGGGATGATGATGAAATCAAAACATTTCACAATACATTTGCTAATATATTTGAGAGCATCATAGATAGGTAAATTCATTCACACCCATTTAAATGTAAAAAACATACACAAAAAATTCAGGGACTGTATTTTTTTTTTAAATGTGTCAGTAAAACTAGTCAATTCAGTTCATGTTGAAGGTAGCAAATGGAATATATGAAATTATTTTTTCCTCAGAACCTCAAATTATCCGAGAATTCTATAGAGACAGCAAGAGCATTCAGAAAGTGCTCACAGATATTACTCAGATACTAACAAGGCCACATTGAATTTTATAGTCTGAAACTACTGTGTGCTACATGTAATGGCTCCATACTTGCCTTTAAATCTAGAAACGTTCACAGTCACTGAAACCTGATTGCCTATACTGTTAAATTTTTTCAATGGTTCCTGATACAAATTTGGTCCAAATCAACTGCTGATCTCCCAAAGAACTGCAGATATGAATACAAAGCTGGAATATGCACAGGGAACTACTCCCAGTAGGTTGCCTGCATGAAACTACAGTGTTTTTGAGGGCAAGACAAGTTAAAAGTACAAACATGGTATTTCGGACCAGCTGGCCTCCATGACAATATTCCTGGGACATTTNTCCTGGGACATTTATTTTACTAAAAAAATTGCAGCCATAATTACTGCTTGGCAGAAAGGTTGAAACTTTAATATACATAGAAGTAGTCTACCAATATTGTATGTAAAACATATATATCCTGACTTATATCAGAAATAGTGTGGTCAGCAGCACCAGGACAGGGCTCACCCTGTACTTGGCACTGGTGAGGCTGCACCTCAAATTCTGTGTCCAGTTCTGGGCCTCTCACTGCAGGAGCTGGCACATGTCCAGAGAGGGGAATGGAGCTGATGAAGGGTCTGTAATATAAATGCTATGAAGAGAGGCTCAGGGAGCTGGGGGTGTTTAGCCTAGAGGAAAGAAGGCTCAGGGGAGACCTTATCACCCTCTACAACTACCTCAAAGGAGGGTGTAACCAGGTGGGGGTCAGTCTCTTCTCCCAGGTAACAAGTGACAGGACAAGAGGAAATGACCTCAAATTATGCCAAAGGAGGCTCGGGTTGGGTATAAGAAAAAATTTCATCGCGGAAGGAGTGGTTAAGCATTGGACTAGGCTCCTCAGTGAAGTGGTGGAGTAACCATTCCTGAAGGCATTCATAAAATGAGTACATGTGGCACCTCCTGATGTGGTTTAGTGGGTATGGTGGTATTTGGTCAAAGGCTGGACTTGATGATCTTGGAAGTCTTTTTCAACCCTAATGATTCTATGACTGCATGACTGTAACCTTCCTATGTGTCCAAATGGTTACTTGGTAAAAAGTCTCTCAACAGTTAAGAGGGCAGGACAGAAGACTGTGAATTTTAAGTGTCAGTGTTTGGCTTTGATTTCTTTCTCCTGTATACTCAAGCAAAATCTTTTTAATTCTATAGCTGCAGAAATGGGGGTGGGGAGCAAGGGATGATTCCTTGAGCCTAATGTCTGTTACTGTGATTTGCCATTTTTCTGCATGCTAAAGGAATGGGATTAAGGGAATACCCTCAGAGTATAAAGTACTCTAATACGATTGAACTAATAATCCCATTACAGAATGAGCTGTGCACTGCTCAAGTCACACTCAGTGAACACAGTATGCATGCATAGCATCAACAGAAAAACGGTGTCAGTACTTACAATATCACTTACTAGCAGGCTAGTCTACTATTAAAATATTCTTATTTTCCCCTAAAAATCCTTTGGGTCTGAGAAACATACCACACTGTCCACTGGAAAAGGAAAAAGAAGACCCCAATGAATCCTATCTAATTTTAGTCATGCAATCACACACATACATTATAAGCATAAACATTTTCAATATTGAAATGAACTAAATGTTAAAAGGAGCTTAGCATACTCAGCTTCCTTTAAAATTATTTCAAGCACCAAAATAATGTTATAGGAAAAACTCAATACTTATTTGTGTTTATGTAAGGAAAATCTGACAAATTTCTTTAACCAAAAAATCACGTTTTCCTGGAAAACCTACTTATTAAGTATGCATCCTGTTAGGGTATTAAATAAAACAACAGGAAAGGCTGTGGCAAATGATAAATGTATAATATATGTAGAAGTGTTGGTCAGTGTATTACCAGGTGCAGTGTGCATATAACTGGATCTTTACCTACACCCCTAGGAGATGAATTTTATGATATTTTGTACAGAGGAAAAGATTTGGGATTAGTTTTTATTTTGGCTCTTCATAATTTACTGAGGAATTAAGAAGATCTTTTCTTTCAGCTTAATATTAAAGGTAAAATTGCATGCAGTCTCAAATGACACTTGGAAATCATGATATGAGACAACACAATGAAAGCCAGGGAACTGAAAGAAAATGTTTATCCTACGACATTAGGTGAGCTGGTGATTTTGAAAGAATCTCAACCTGACGTATTAGCTGACATACGCCAGACAATGTGTCATTTAACACGTATTAAGTAATTAAGATAAACATCAGGGAGCTTTGGTTTCAATCAGATTACTTAAAAGGTTAAACTCTTTCTCAGTGAAGTCAAAACTTCCAATAATGTCATCTCTGTTCAGATTAAAAAACCTCCCTCAATTCAAACTCCTAGAGAATATAAGGGGTTGTCTGACACTGACACTAATAATTTTGTTAGAGTAACTTCTTACTTCAGCTGGGCAATGTGAAATAGAAAAATGCCTTTAAAATAATGCAGAGTATAACCCAAATTCTGTATTAGAAATCTTAACAGTTTAGCTTGCTGAAATAGAAAAGCATGTAGAAACATTACAAACCCAAGACCTTGAGATACATTCAAACCAAATGCCAAACAAAGAAATAAAAAAGGGAAGTATTGATTTTGGCTATTCATTGTAATTTCTTCATTTGTAGTCTACTTTTTACTTTATTTGGGTGTTCGATTGTATCTTAATATAGTCCAAATAAGAATAGCCATGCGCATGAAATGCACAGCACTGTCAAAAGAAAAAGAGTAACAAAACCAAGGAAAAAGGTCTATTTGAATATGAAAACTGGAGGAAGTTAGGCAACAGTTTCTGTGTTAGTGAACAACTGTCACTGAGAGACAATCATTGATAAATTATTCCCAAGCAAAACTGATTTTGCCACCTGGTTTCTTGCAGGTCAAGCAGCTGGTAGTTAGTATAAGTAACCAAAGAAAACTCAGAACCTAACAGACAATGAGCAGCTGCCACTGAGACTTAGGACTTCTTAAGTAAGCCTGGAGATAAACAAAATAGCATAATACCTCAAAGAAGCAGAGCAACTGCTGAATTAAGTGATGAAGAACTGGGAAATTACAGAAAGTGAGCAGAACAGCAAACCTGGAAACACACAGAAAAAAGAAAAGCTGAGTGTACTTCTAAGTTACATAATTTCCAAGTTCTTCAGACTCATAGGACAGTTAGGGAACAGAGGCAAGAACTTGTTAACAGGCATTATATACCAGTGGTGAGCAGATGTTCCTCTGGCCACTGGCCACTCAATTATCCACACCTCAGAGTGATAGCCGGAACAACAGAGCCAACATCCATGTGTGCATTCAAAGTTGAGTGAACCAAAGTAAGCTTTAGCTTTGAAAGACTGAGGCATTCCACCTCTCCTTAATCACAACTGCCTTAATCAAAGGGGTGTATAAAATAATTCTGCATGGTTAAAATGCTACCTCCTTCAAAAATAATCCATTTGCCTTGGAAAGAATGACCCAGAAACACCGATTTACGTGAATCTTTACTTACATGAGTACGTAAAAAACAATTTTGATTTGCACTTGATTCTTAGAATTAGATGGAAAGCTCTTTTGAAGCAGAAATTGAAGCAGAAATTGAGTTACAATCTTGATACTTAAAGAAGACAGCTACTAGTATTCAACCCTTCTCAGACATAATTAACCATAGCATTGACGATATCTTAAGAACATTTACATGTAATCACCTTCCCATTAACATACACAGCAGCTTGGATTTTAATTCCAGTCAATCATGAAACCACTTAATGAAAATTAAATGTTGAACTCTTAAGTTTTTCTTAGCCTCCAAGTCCCTTCTTATTGACTTCACTTTCCCCATGTTTAGCTTATTTCTCTGAGCATAACTTCGCTTATACATATACCCTCTATATGCCACACTGTGCACTGGTGAATTTCCAAGCTTGCTTCTTTCTCTCTCCTGCTGCTATTTAGCCCTCATTTTCTTTTTTTTTTTTTTTCCTTTTGTTTCTGATTAACCTATTCATCCTACTCCTCTCACAGCTAGCTAGAACAAAGTTTTCCATGAATTAAGAATCATGCATGCAGTTTCTGGATAGATAAGAAGTGGAATCAATTGAAAACAGATATAACTTTCTAGTATCATTGCAGACAAATTTCCTGTTTGAGGCACAGAGCAAGACCACTATGGAATACAGAAATGAGAGTGCAAAATACTACAGCAACATGACCAATGCTTTTTTCTTCTTTTCCAATCAAAGCCTCTACTAGTCAAAAACTTTGTTACTGTGAAAATAAACTGCTTTTATGCAACATCTGTGACCATCAATAGGGCCCCAAGACAGTACCAGAAAATGACAGTTATATACTCTTTAAAACCTGAAGATGATTCTGTACAAGAATTTCTTACATGCAGTCACTGTTACATAACTTTACAGTACTCTCTATCTTGCTAACATCGTGGTGAAACTGGAATTAGAAATTTAAAATGCACAACTTTAAGAAAATCAGATGCACTAAAAAAGCCTGCTTAACCAAAAGCCTTTGCACAGACCTAGCAACAAATGCGAATCCTGTATTTTCCCCCAGATGCAGAAGAAAAAGTATTTCTTTGCAATGGAAACAAACATTTCTGAATTATTGCTAACCTACTGAAGTCATGTCAAAGAAATAACAGCCAGACTAGCCTATAAAAGACACCTGCACACTTAAGGACTCCATTGAGTAAGGAACTTTCCACTGAGCAGTGTGTGGGAGAGAAGTATCTTTATTTTACCATTAGTTGTGATCAGAAATACTGTTTTCTTTGTTGATATTTACAGAGTTTAACATACAAAATAAACATCCTTAAAAAAGCCAATGGAAATTGTTTTACAACCATATCCGATCAGAAACAAAATGCACTATAAATCATCATAATCACAGAAAAAATATTTCCATTGAGCTTTAGTTATCTCTTATGCTTTTTTAAAATTTCTGTCATCAGCTTGGAACTTGAAAACTTCTACATATCCATACATAATAAATACATAAAAAGCTGGCATCACTGGGAGAAGATTTTCTGCTTCTGTGTCTTCTGAAGGGACCAAATAATTTGGACAGAAATCGTTAATAATAAATTAAAATAATCTGCTCAGCATAAGCTTATTTATAAGATGACTAAACATAATAAAAGACAATTTTGTGTTCTCTATTCTTCACCATTTCTAGTATTTCAATTAGAACTTTTAGAAATACTTCATGAAGAGATTAAGTAGTCTTTGTAACTGCAACTTAAGAAACAGAGATTTTACCTCAGACCTAAAAATTCTATATGTAGAATAATACCACCATATATTATGCTTTACTTAATAGGAAAAATTGTTATTTTATTTAACTCTTTTTAGACCTACAAAGAACAGCAAGATTTTGTGTGTAATTCTAGGTCTGTTCATTAATTTCTCATAAAAGTCTTTAGCTAATTTGCAGCAAAATTTAACAAGAGGTGAACAAAAGCCAATGAATGAGATAATTCTTAATGATAGTTAATTTCTCATTATGTCTGCATAACTGAAAACTACTGAATTAAATTCATGCCACTGTTAAAGCTCAACATAAATATTCTTATGTCAATTATACCTTGCCAATATCCTTTAAGACCTAATTAGAAGATCACTTCAAAATTATGTAAGGACAGAGGATGAACATGTAGTCATTTAGCATAGTTATAGAACCTCATGAATCACACCTGAAATAAGAACTTCAGGGGCTAAGACACAGATACACATCCTGACATCAGAGTAAGGGACTGCAGATCATGGCAAGTGGAAATTCTGTGATTCAGTTTAGTGAAACACAGCTGTATTAAATCTGGAAATGACACTAAACTTTATAAGTAGACAGTACAGTTTGACAGTGCTGAAACAGAGGTCTTGCATCCTCACTTTTCCCTGTTCCTCTTACTTTTGATTTAGTTCCATTTTCCCCTCCCTCAGTAATACAGTTCCCACACCATATCTCACTGCCTGGGATCCAATGTCCATACAATGCCAAGATTAAACATTTAATGAGTTGAATAGTTTCTTGTTTTCCCAAGATAGTTTTCTGACATTTTAGTGAGCTTGGGAAATAGAAACAAGTTAGGGGATTTCCCACTCCTGCCCTAAAGAGCTTTTTTTGTTGTTGTGAAAGTTGTTAATGTGTCTGTATCCATTACAGGCCGTATCTCACTAGTGCATTTTAAAAAATACATTCTTTTTCATTAACTCATAGCCTGTATCAAAGTTCCAGGATCTCTTAATATTTGCAGGATATTAATGAAGGCAAAGATTTTTATTTAATAAGTGTAAGAAAAGAAACCTGGGGATTTAGAGAAATCTATAATTTGAAGAAGCAATCCTGAACTAGGGAACTAGGTAACAGCAAAAGATTCAACTCTGCCAAGTAAAATGCATGCTAGAAAAGCCACTGTAATGTGGCCATCTTGGGACAAGGAAGTAATGTTCCCTCCTTAATGGGTCTAACTGAGCTGAACTTTGAGTTGATTGTGTATTCCCCATCAGATGACACTTTCACAATGACAAATTTCACCTCACTTAAGCTAATGCCTATAGCTGAGCTTGTAGCTGAGCTCAGTGGGGGTCTCTATACGGTCAATGAAGAGAAACAGGCTCTTAAAGAAGGTGACTCATCTTACCTGTTTTAAATAAAGGATAAGACAAATTTCTCTGACAAGTGCCTATTTCTTACTGACTATGAGCAAAGAGCATAAGGAAGCTTTAAAAAGTGCCCACACTTTGAAGATTTGCAATCACAGGACTAAGTGGAAAGGCATTGAGAGTCAAAAACAAAAAATCAGGAAAAAAAAAAAAAAGAAGAAACAAAAGAAAAAAAAGAAAAAAAAAAAAGGAAAGGAAAAAGAGATAGTATCTAAGTCTCATGACAGACAACTGCAAACTCCCTGTACAGGCATATCTATGGAGAATAAAGCATAGAACGGCCTGAGTTGAAAGGGACCTTAAAGATCACCAATGCCACTGCCATACCCAGGAATACCTTTCACTAGACCACGTTGGTCAGAGCTCCATCCAACCTGGCCTTGAACATTTCCAGGGATGAGGCATCTAAACTTCTCTGGGCAAGTCAATCCAGAACCTTTCCACTCTCACAGGAAAGAATTATTTCCTACTGTCTAATCTAAACCTATTCTCTCTCAGTCTGAAACCATTCCCCCTTGTCCTGTCACTCTATGCTCTTCTGAATAGCTGCTCTCCATTTTTCTTGTAGGGTCTCCTCAGGCACTGGAAGGCCATGATTAGGTAGGCCTGAAGCCTTTTGTCCTCCATGCTGAACAATCACATTTCTCTCAGTCTTTCCTCATAGCAGAGGTTTAAACAAATTTAAACAAATTGTCCCTCCTCTGGGCTCACTCCAGCAGGTCCCTGTCCCTCCTGTGCTGGGACCCCAGCTCTGGATGCAGAGCTCCAGGTGGGTCTCACCAGAGCAGAGCAGAGGGGCAGAATCCCCTCCCTGCCCTGCTGCCCACGGGGCTCTGGATGCAGCCCAGGACACGTTTGGCTCTCTGGGCTGTGAGTGCCGTGGCTGGGTGTGTCCAGCCTCTCACCCACAGCACCCCCAAGTCCTTCTGGGCAGGGCTGCTCTAGGTCCCTTCATCTCCCTGTTTTTTCTTAACAATTTAACATCCAAA
>WEKY01034344.1:0-68818 GCA_013390045.1 Picathartes gymnocephalus
GGAGCTGTGGGTTTTTGGAGGATGTATATCCCAGAGTGCAGTCAGATTCTAAGCCCTGTCTATCTTGTGACACGGAAGAAGAATGATTCTAAGTGGGGCCCTGAACAACAGCAAGTCTTTGAACAGATCAAACAGGAGACTGCCCACATAGTAACTCTTGGGCCAGGCAGGACAGGACAGAATGTCTGAGCTGGGCAGAGTGGTCCTTCCTGGAGTCTCTGACAAAAGGTACGTGGAGAGACTCGAGGGCAACCCCTGGAGTTCTGGAGTTGGGGATACAAAGGATACGAGTCCTGAATTTCTGACTGACATTAAACCATCACAAAGGCACAGAGCATGATTTTCCCAGAGCACTGCTAGAAGTGACTTGTGTGCCTGTCCAGACTTCCACTGCAGAACTTGCCATCCTCTTGGAGGATCCACTGCCCTGGTGAGACCCAGCAGGTCCCTGGTGGCATGCATGGCTTGTCTGGGACTTTCCCATATGCCTTTGCATAAAAGCAAACAGACCTGCAGTCTGAGGGTTCAGATGTGTCAGGTTAACATTGGATGTTGTCTGCTTTGGTTTTAATGTTTGTGTAAAGTTTATGGTTTTTTTAGAGGGTAAGTAAAGTGAGATTTGACTGTCACCATTATCAGTGCTTCTTTTTGTGTTACAAGCACAAAAGCTTTGGTATGTTAATTGGTATACTACTAAATCTCAAGGAGACAGACTTCCTCGTTCTGCTGTAGAGGAGCTCCATTTTATGGGAAAGCCTGAATCCAAATCAGCTAACCCACCCCATTGATGCAGCAGAGATTTATAAAGTAGACTGGTCAGAGATGGTTAAATGTTTGCCAAAGGAAACTGTCTGTCTCCCCTACCTTCTCTGAATTTTAGCCTGCTCCCTGTTTTCTTTTTTCTTGTGGTTGCTTGTGTCTTCTTACCTTGTTCTATTTGCTGTTCATGTTTTAAATCACAGCTGTAGCCAATTCATCCTTCTACACAAAATGGTCTTCCCAGCACAGTGGACCAGTTTGTACAACTTCCCAGTGCCTTACTTAAGCAGTTTTGTAAGAAACTAAAGGTAAGAATTAAAATCAAAAATTTTTTTTTGTTGTTTTCATTTCAGTGAGAGTCCCATATTTCATTGACTTGAAAAGGCCACAGGATCAAGGTTTAAACCACACCTGTAATTATTACTTGCAGCCAGAGGAGGATGTAACCATTGGAGTCTGGTAAGGAATGCAGTTCTGTGCAGTATGTGCCATGCATCTTTATCCTTCTTTTTGTTCTCAGTGTTGCCTATTCAGTCTTTTTGCTGTGCATGCTCTCATTTGTGGATGTTTGTATTTTCCTTTGCCAAGTGACCGAGTTCATGTTGAAAAGTATGGAAATCTCTGGGGCTCATCTGAGCTTGGATCAGTAATGCACAAAAATACGGTCAGACAACCTGTGCATTCAGAGAAACATCAAAATTTGGAATCATAAAGGTTACAGGTCTGCACCACTACAAAGATCCTGCCTCCAGACCAGACCCAAGGAGTTAGACGTTTTGTCATTCAACTCTGATTCATATCTTGTTTTGCAAAATACACATGGGGGAAGATAGGAAAACAGATCAAAGTGTTCAGAGTAGGAGGAAGAAAATTCAGTGCATAAAACATATGTAAGATTTGGAGAGTGGGTGAGAACAGAACACACAGTTTACTCTCTTAACAAAACAAGTGACAGTGTCAGAGCTCATTTGTCATTTCTTTCTCGCAAAGATGATTTTCTGGTCCCAGGTAGGGACAATTCATTTTAGCTCCTTGTTACCCAGGCATGTCAGGTATGGAGGGAAGGGGGTGCTGCCTTAACACAGCCAGTGATGTTCAATCTGTAAGCTGTAGAATTTGGAGTTTTCACTTTTATGTGTAACTTGGATGTATCCTTTAATGCAGTAGAGATTTTCTGTTCACTGGGTGCATAACCTTTAAATGGGATAGAGGCATTCTTATAATTATCATTAGGACAATTTCTTTCCTTTAAGTAAATTTTAGTGAAAGACTTGAAAACTTAAGTCTTTCCAGGATAGGCTGATAATTAGTGGTTTGATTCTTCTTGGACAATTAAAATTCTACCTGTTAAGCTGTTAAATAAGTTTTTCTTCCAGTCTTAAGATTTGTATTTTGTTTCCCTTAAAAGTGTACTGTGTATCTTTGCTAAAACAGAACTTCCAGCTTGTGATGGCAATTCAGAGGCTGTCATTTGTCCTGGTATTTGTGGGAGATTTTCACGAAAGTTTGGAACTTTGCTTTTAAGAGCCAGTGCAAGGTCTTGTGTTTGGTATACTTGTGAAACAAAGTCCTCAGCCTGTTTTGTTTGTGAGTTTGCAAAAGTCTTGGGGCAGAACAGCTGAAGAATTTTTGAGTCTCACAGTTACTGAGGCTTTTTACCTCTTCAAGACCTTGGTGTCTACTGGCTGCCTGCAAGCAAGTAGACTTTTTACGTTGCTTTCCCCCTGTTAGTTTGTCCTTTGAGCTTTACATCTGGGGAGGATTGGTGTGGTAGGTGGAAGCTTGTCTGCCTTTCAGGTAAAAAGACGTGAGTACTTAAGTTACTTCTGATGGCTGTAAGCCAGCCCCTTTCTCAACAACTGAGATGGTTATGGGCCTGTACTTGCTTTGTGTTTGTGTTCTAATTATCCAGTTTAATTGCCTACCTTCTGTTTAGACTGTCATTTCTCTTTCTGTTCCACCAGCGTTGAATTCTTTCTAGCAGGCCACCTAGGTATATTATATAGAGAAGGACAGCTGTGAGTTAAAAATTCCTGACTCTTGTACATTGTAACTTTTTCAGCTAAAACGTTACACCGTCAAGAACCTTGTGCCTGAAAACAAAACACATGATCTTCTCCTCAGACTTTGGGCCCTTCCTTTTCCTCAGATTGGCTGTGGAGTCAGATATAGCCCTTAATCACTGAATATTCTTTCCAAGCCCAACTGCCTTCGATTATTCTGAACATCTGCTGACCTAGTGGTGAATCTTGTTTATGGTATATAAATATGTTTATTGAAGTAATTAAGTGCCATAAAAGCTGAGGAATTGCAATTCTTTCTGCCAGAGCAGCAGGAAGTTCAGTAATTGTGCCTTTGAAGTTTGACACCTTGCACGGCCATAAGTTTTGAAGGCAGTGGTGACAGAGGTGAAAATGTAGAAATAACTGTAGCCACTGCCTTTTCAATTTGGCCATTTGTCAGCTAATCTGGACAGTTTTATGAAAAGTGTGTGTGAGGTGTGTAATCCTGAGTGAAGGAGTTGATCAGAAAAACTTAGAATTCAAGTGGCAGACACTTCAGTGTTGAGTAGCAGCAGGACTGTGTAAATTTTCCTTCTGTACACAGGCACACGGTCCCTGCAGCCTTATGGAAGAATGCCCGAGGGAAGGACCAGCTGTGGTTTGAAGAGGCTTTGGGCTCCAGCCATCCTGTAATCCTTTACCTGCACGGCAATGCGGGAACAAGGTGAGGCGCAAAACACTGATGGCTTTGTCTCAGGATGTGTTTTCCTGGCTTTTCACAGCTTCAGCACCTTAAGAAAGACGGAGAAGAACTCCTTAGAGCCTGTAGTGATAGGACAATAGATGATGGTTTTAAACTAAAAGAGGGTCGATTTAGATCAGATATAAGGAAGAAATTGTTTACAATGAGGGTGGTGTTCAAACATTGGAGCAGGTTGCCCAGACAGGTGGTTGATGCCCCATCCCTTGAAACATTCAAGGCCAGACTGGATGGGGTTCTGAGCAAACTGATCTAGTTGAAGGTGTCCCTGCTCGTTGCAGGGGATTTGGACTAGATGGCCTTTGAAGGTCTCTTCCAACCCAAACTATTCTATGATTAAAACCAAAATAAAATCTAAAATTAGTTTGGTGCTTCTCCTTTTGAAAGAAGGCACATATGTTTTATGGAATGATCCCTCTCCATTTCTTGAATGTGGGAATAAATTTATTGCAGTTATCAGAGATATCTGATACTATAGTTTACCTTGTATCCTCTGCTGGAAGCCAGGAGGCTGTGACCCTTCCTAAATCAGGTGATGAGAAGTACTTCTTTTCAGTATAGTAATCTCTGAATTGAGACATGGGATGGTAGTAGTGCTTCTGTATATGTGACTCAGAGGCATTAAATAAACCTTCCAGTTCCTATTGTGAATTTATTTTCAGTAGTTAATACATTCTGAGGAAGGAAAATCAGAAGGAAAGAGGAAGATCGTGTGCTGGTCTTGTTTCATTATTGCATCTGTCCAGGACATTTGTCTGGACCAGGAGCACTTCTAAAATTTGTAATCTTATAATTGACAGCATATTGGCTAAAGTAGTAGGTTAGTTCTCTGTACTTTGTTGCTGGATGCTGAAAACCATTAATGCAGTGTGAAGATATTTCTCAGGATCATGTTCTTCCTGCCACCTCTCCACATGTTACAGTGCTTTGTTCGAGTATCAATCCCCTTCTGAATTTTGAGTGCCAGTTCTTAGCATATTTTTTCTTGATTGCATGTTCTTTTGAAGCTGATGTCTGCCCATAGATACTCGACAAGAGCAGAAACATTGCAGGAAAACAAGTTCCATGATGTAAAGAAACTGTTCTAGTTGTGCTGGTAGTGAAGGTTTGCTAGCCTCTACATCACAAGAACATTTTTCACCCAAATTCTTGTCTCAGCAGTATCCTTTTCTTGGTACAAGAGCATGGTGTGGAAGATACATGCTGTGACCCAGGAAATGCATGAACAGATGTATTTTTTTACAAACTGCCCTTGCTTTCTTGTGCTGATGCATTGCAAGCTTTAATCAAATTGTAGCATTGTTTTTCAAATACTTCTTCACTTGTTTTTTTGCCTTTATTGGGTGTAGCAAATGATATTAAGGGAAGCTATTCTGCAGCTTAACGGTGGCCATTTGGGGCCAGTATCTCTCCTGTGTTCATATTGATTAGATTTCCTTCTCAACTCTCCCAAGTGCTTCTGAGATAAAGGACTGAACTAAGGATCAGTTACATATTTCACATTTCACTCTGTGCACTGGAGGAGCTGGAGGTGTCTTGGCTTTGCCATTTCAGATTTAATGTGTGTTGCTGTATGTTTGTTTCTGTGCTGCACATTCAGTCACTTGTCCAAGGGCTGCTTTACTGCTGCAGGCTGCATTAACCATATGTAAAAGGCACTGCCTTGGCTTCCTGGTTTGACTTCAGTGATCTGGGGCTGAGGCAAAATGTTACGTGTACTTGATCCCCTTAGAAAAAATTCCTGTGCTCATTTCAAAGAAAGCATGAAAAAGCACAAATGTGTGCATATCAAAGGTGACTTTTCAAGCAAGTGGATCATCATCTTGTATGATTCAAAATGACTTACAGGCAACCCCTTGCATTTTGCCCCGAGTGTTTTTTACTGCATTAGGTATTTTGTAAGCGTGGTTGGATCTGACAGCTTTTGGCATGTGTTCTTAGAGGGAGATTTGGCATTTTGGTTTAGAGGCTGCACTGCCCAAGTCAGTCATAGTATGGATGTTTTAGAGTTTTCATGAGTGCAAGAGTACATTTGGTCTAATACCAATACTAGACTAAAGTCTGAGTACGAATTAACCATGTTGTGCATATATTTTAAGGTATGTAATGGCACATTCACATTCCTTTCCATTGTCTAGGTTTCAGTTTATATTTATAACCCCCCCCATACATTAAGCAGATTCTTGCCCTGAACTTATTTACAGTGTTCAGCTCTGCTTTTCTCTTTTTACTTTTTTTCATGTGTCTTTTCTTTCACTGAGCCAGGTGAGAAAATCTAAGGACCACGTGCTTGGCTTCATGTCATGAGTTCTGCTAGGAGCATCAAACTTTGGAGAGTCAGGGCTACTGGCTGGGGCAGCACTTGTGACAAGAGCTCAGGGTAGGCAGAGCCAAAAGGGACAGGCTGTTCTGGATGTATTAAAGGCCTTGGAAAAGGCAGATAGCAGGGTGGGTTGAAAAGTTCATTTTTAGCTGCTCTGAGGTGAGATTTACATGGAGAAGTTGACTGCAAAACTTTGTCCTGCATAGCTCAACAAAGCCTGGCTGTCTCCTTCAAGCCTGTGACAAAGCAGTTATGGTGTTTCTTATGTTCAGCATGTTTTTGTTAGATTGCTTGAGGCAATTGGGAAATATATTTCTGGAAACTTAAATGCTCACACGTGGTTGGTTTGGGGATTTTTCTGGTGTTTGTTTCTTTTTGTTTGGTTGGTTTGATTATGTTTTACTTTTCTTTTCCTTCTCCTTTTCTCTTCATCAATCACTCTTGCCAGAGGAGGGGATCACCGGGTGGAACTTTACAAGGTAAGTGGCTGCCTGTGTTGTCCAGACAGCTGCATTAACACATCAGGTGTGCAACAGAGTTGAGAGGACTGCTCCAAACAGCCCTCTGCCAACAGGCATAGCCCTTGGGGCTCTCAGTGGCCTTTAAATAGGAAGCCTGTATGGAAAAAGGGATCTGTAAGCTGTGAGCACACTTCTCCCATCTTCAAAGATGTGTGAAAGGTATTTTATTTGCTGTTGTTAACTGCCAGCTCCAGCTGAGCTAACCAACACAGTTTCTGGGAAAAATCGAAAGTTTTATTTAATTACAGTCCCAATTTGATTGATTAGCTTAGTGTATTAATTTAAGGTACCATTTTAAGAGTATTCTGCCTGGATTTCCCCTTTACTCATGGCACAGTGCATTTGTATGAGTGGTGCCATCTCAAGTGCAGAAGGTTTTGTAGAAAACCCAGTGAATTTCCCAGGTGTGGCACTATGGTTTGAGTTATGTGAGAACAGACAGCCATAGTTGCTTTTAATGTTTTGTCTAATGACTTTTAGGGTGATTTATTTTAATAAACTCTCTTTTGGCTGAAATTCTCACACGCAATTTCTTGGTCTCATATCACGAGTTTCTAAAAGAGCCATAATTATTTTTGCTGGTTCATTTCAGAGAGTCTGAGCCTGTTTTTTCTTCTCTTTATAATTTGTGTCAGTGTTGGCACTCATAAAGCTTTATTGCAATTCATTGCAAGAGCCCCTGCTGCGAAGTCTTAAATTCAGATTGCTTAGAAAATACTGTTTAGCAACCCCAGGGAGGCAGGTGTTACTTCATTTCCTTTAAGAAAAAAAAGATGAGCTAAGTTGCAGAAAATTGGTTGAGGAGACGGTCATGTACGGTGATCTATTTTGTCATTTTTCTGGGAACCAGCCTGTGCTGTGATGCATTTTGTGCTGGCCAAGACAGGCAGAGGAGTTGGTTTTGATTTTGATGGACAAGAGTAGCAGTGCTTCAGAATATACAGACTTGGTGTGTTTCTGTCTGTACATATACAGAGAACACAGTTTACCAAAACCCCAGGTTTCTGTTCCTGGGTCTAGTATTCTTTGCTTCTGAGAACATCCAGGCAAGCTGCTTAGTTTGTCTTTTTCAGTCAGTGTGAACACAGCATGGGCTTAGCAGAACCACTCCAGAAACTGTGAATTTGTGTTTATTTCAGCAAAATAAAACAGTTTGGGCTGCTGTCCTTTTTACTGGTGCTTTTAGTAGGCCTTCAATACAGCCAGCACATAGCAAATGTGTATAGAAGACAGGTGAACTCTCAACAGATTAAATTATTTTTAATGGCCTGGAAGAGGTGAGATTGTAGATGATATCTTAGCAGTAAAATCACATTGTAAAGCTAAACCCCAAACTTTTCAGGAAGAAACTTCTTGTTCTGCATGTCCAGTCAGGGAATCCAATGTGTAAGTGAACATACAAAAATGTGATACAGTAATTCCATCGGAAACAGCTGTCCTGTAGCACCTAATTTGTTAATTAATATTTTACCTGATTATTCTGCTGTTATGTAGGCTGCAGTGGTGTTGTATGTACAACACAACTACATCTCTGCGCTGTTGGCATAGCTATTTGCAAGAGGATGTTGAAGAAACAGTAACTTGTGAATGCATATCCCAGAGAGGAACTATGGCATATTTAATACCTATGCTATAAAGGGCATTTTCCCTGGAAGTGAACACAGTGTGAACCTTGTCACCTCCAGTGGAAACCCTTGGAAGGATTTGGAGCCCAAGAAAGAGAAACAGGAATTACTTGAAGAGACCTGAATAGCAAAAAGCAGAGGATCTTTGAGTGACTTTGAAGTTGTTGCAGTTGCATCTGCTAATAGAAATTCCAAACAATTTATAGGGTTTAAATGGCATTAAAAACACAACCAAATGCTGCAAGGGTGAGCATGATGTCACTTGTTGTTCTTAAGGGGCTGCCAGCAAGCAGTGGGGCAAACTGTGGGATACATACGTGAAGTTACCGTCTTTCCATCTTCATGTCAACATTTAGGTTCTAGTGGGACTATGGAAGTGCTCTTTCCCTTTCCAGTCAGGTGCCAGTTGTCTGTGTAAGCTCCACTTGATACTGTGTGCCCCCAAAGTGCTTTTGAAATGTTTAATTGTTTATAAATCTACCCAGGATATGTAATCTCCTAAAACTATAATAAAAAATACAAGTAATGCTCAGCCGATAGGTGTCGTTTTGTTAGTCCCAGTACCACTAGAAATTGTATTGGTTTTATATTTCCTGTTTAGACTATAGCATAATAATAATATTGCTTTTTAAAAAAAAATGTATCATACATAGACCACAAGAGCAATGCTTCAATCCCTTTGTAACTTTCTGTTGATTTTTGCCTGCCATAGAACTGTTAGGTTCATATCAAGCAGTGGTAGCTTGGGAAGCTTGTATTGTTTTTAATAAGGCACTTTTTCCAAGCAAGTTGATCTAACATTGAGTGTTTTTACTTGCTTTTAACAATTTTTTAGGATTACCATTGGTTATGACATAAATCTTCATAATAGAGCAATTGCACATTTTTGATCTATACATTTAAGCCTTCTTAAATGGGCTCCTATATGTTATGCTTACATTTATGCCAATTCGAGTAATACAATTGAAGCAGTTGTACTCTTTCACTGGAAAACACGAAAGTCTTTGTAGAGGAAACAGTAGGATACTTGCAGATCTTCAGGTCAAAGCTGTTAAAGGGATAATCAACATCTTAAGTAGCCTGGTATGAGGTCCAGAAAACCAACTGAGTAAAACCAGTAGGCTGAGATGATGAGTGGAAAGCTCTGTGCCTGCTACACTGAAAAGCTGTAAATTGGCCATTTAACTTGTCAATAATGTTATAAAATGAATCCTTGTACCTTGGCGTGATGCAAGAGCATGGCTGGTGTGCAAGTCTCTGTAATGGGTTTCTGTTTCTCTGCCTTCCAGGTTCTCAGCTCCCTCGGGTACCACGTGGTGACGTTTGACTATCGAGGTACGTGGGCTTCCTTTATAAACACTTGCTGCCAGCTAATTAGGTGTGGTTATCACTTCTTTTTCTTCCCCTCATGGGTATCCAAAGAATTTCTAGAAATGTCTTTCCACTGCCTTCATGTGTAGCACTGCTTCCTGATGTCCAGCTGGGTAGACTCTGGCTCCTGTCATGCACAGGGCTTGTTGATTTGGGATCTAAGGAGCAGAGAGTGAGCCAGGCACACAGGCTGTCACAGCATCCACCTGAGGCACCCTCCAGGTGCACATATGGAAGCTGATAGGCTTGCCTAGGTGTAGTCATTCTGGGTAAGATCTAGCTGACTTTCCTAAGGTCACACAGGAAACTGAACTTGCACTTACTTCCTTTTAAATGCTCATAGGTGAGATAAGACAGGGTAAATGATTTACTAACAATACTTGGCAGAAGCCATGACTGCTTTGCATCTCTGCACCAGCAGTCAGGCATCTGCTGCTCTTTTTTACCTTCTTAGTATTTAAGCCATTGCTGCAGTGTAATGCCATTGCAGATATGGGAAAGAGATGAATCCATTGCATTTTTATCAAGAAGACACCTGGGAGAAGTTTATTTGTAGGAGCTTGCCCTGTTTTTCAGTCCTGCTGGCAGCTGCTTCTCTGGCTGCTTATTAGGTATCAGAAGGAATGTGGGGTGCTGGCTGCTGAGCATACAATGTGTAGATGTGCTGCAATAGTGATGGAGCCAAAACAGTCAGGAGGGTGGAAAATTCCTGGAGGGCACTGATTGAACAGCACAGACAAACCAATGTTGCAACAGCTCTATGAGACACGGTTGGGTTTTGGCCCTAAGCATCCAATCCTGTGCTGCCAGAGACTCCACTTAGAAATTGGTTACATGCGTGCAAAAGCAGGGAAGCATTGGGAGCTGGGCTGTTGCAGGTGGGTACATCCAAGAATGCTGTTGCAGCAGTGTTTGAGAGCCAGTCTTTGGTTTTGCTGTTGACTAAATCCACAAAAACTCCTTGTCAGACAACAGTTACCTGGATTAAATGACTGTGGATCAATCAGGGCTTCCAGCCCCAAATTGTAGAGGTACACAGTGAAGTGAACAGAAAGTGCCCATGTCTCAGGTCCCTTGCAGTTGCAGATGGGCTGCATGGGAGGAGCTGGCTGGCTGTGCTGAGCAGTTTGAGCGATTCTCAGCAGGACTCTCTGTGTTCCAGGCTGGGGTGACTCAATAGGCAGCCCGTCAGAGAGGGGAATGACCTACGACGCCCTTCATGTCTTCGACTGGATAAAAGCGCGAAGTGGAGACAACCCTGTCTATATATGGGGACACTCCCTGGGCACAGGGTAAGCATCTAATCTTAGTGGCACTTCTAAAGAAGCAGCTTCTAAAGAACATTAAACACTGACCTTGGATGAAGGTGCTGTTTGCTGTAATCCCTGGGCTGGCTTGGCTTGGCATCTGTGGCATAATTTCTGGAGGGTGGCTTCCCTCTTTGCACCTTACAGAGTGAGAAGGGCTACAGTGAATGACTGCAGCAATGGATCTTAAACCTTCACTGTCCAGAGGGTTCACAGTAGAAAGACACTTAGAATAATAGATTGCAGATTGTCCCTCAGAGCAGAACATCAGACTTCTCTGGTACTTTGAAAGAGTGTCTTAGACCAGCCACACCTGTGTGTCACTTGTCCTTGCAAAAGGTTTTCTTCCTATCCTGATGAACATGCTGTGTGTAATCAGTGCTTGTGCAGATGCCTGCATGACTATGCTGCTGGCCACTTCTGACATTTGCATGGTCATGCCTGGCACGGGGAAGTTCAAGGTGTCAAGTGCCTTTGCCTTCATGTTTTTAACTTTCCTTTCCTGCTTCCTTCCTTTCCATGGCTGTCTGGAGGCGAGTCATGTTCAGCACCACATGCTCTTACCCTTGTGATGGTGGAGGAGCAGGGGGTAAACACAAGAGTTACCTTTGAGTTGAGCTGTGTGCAGATAAACTAAGACCACAACAGCTTGCCTTGCTGTGAAACACATGCAGGGGCAGGGAGGTATTTCAGGGTAGTGCCTCTTCATTGCTGTGACACTAAACACCCTGCTTTGTTTGAGACAAAACAAAGACTTTTTCTTTGGCTCGACCTCTAAATTTTTTGCCCTGTTCAGAATCCCTTTCTGGGTCAGAGCATGCTTGTGATGCTTCCCAATGCTGCAGTCAGTGTCCTGAGACTGGTCCCCAGCTGAGTTCTCTAGTGACCACAGCCAGCCTGGAGTTCAAGGTTTGTGAAACATGCTGTGCTCAGAGGATTCAGCAACTTTGGAAATATTCCTGTCCCATTAGGGTAATGCATAGGGGAGACCTTGCTGCTTTCTGTCCCAGTTAGGGAAGCTCCTTGCAGTGTAGCGCCAGGATGCTGCACTCCTGCTGCCTGGAACACAGCACCCCTCTGCTTATACCCCTGCATTCCCCTCTTGCTTGCTCAGCCCTTGTGGTCTGGAGGTAGGAGGCTGTGTCACACAGCTGTGGATGTGCTGGGAGCCTGAGAGCCATCCAAAGGGCTGCCTGGAGTGTTGCTTCGTTGGACTTGGTTCACTTAAACACAGGCCCCTGATGTCACTTGGGACAGTCGGGTATGTGAGGCCAGTGGGAGCCCAGGTCACTGTGGGCTGGCTGCCCGGACCTCGGGCAGTGTGAGGGATCGACCTCGTGGCTGTTGAGTTGTATCTGTGCCTCTTCTGGAGCTGCTGCTCTGCAGAGGGCTGGTGCCAATTCAGTGCTCCTTCTTCTTTCCAGGGTTGCAACAAATCTGGTGCGGCGCCTTTGTGAGAGAGGTAAGTGTGGCGTGTGGATGCGCTTCCCAGCAGCCTGCTGCTGTCCCAGATTCCCGCAGACCCTGACCTTGCTGGCTGTGTCTGCACCCCTGCATTTCAGTACATTGCCTTTGGCTTTTCAGAAACGCCCCCGGATGCCCTGATCCTGGAATCTCCATTCACCAACATACGGGAGGAGGCACGGAGTCACCCCTTTTCTGTGGCAAGTACACAGTGACTCTCACACTGGTGGCAGGGAATTGTGTGCATAGGAATGAACCTTCAGAAGTGCTGGAGCTGAGCTACCTGCACGACTTGTGGGGCAGTGGTGGTATCTGTAAACGGCAGGGTTAAAGAACTGCATTTCAGACAGCTGCTGGGAACACACAATAAGCAGTGCCAGAGCCACGTGTCCAGCATGGGAATGAACTGGCTCTGAACTGAGCAGAGAACCCAGTCCGGGCCCCTGATGCAGCCAAGCTGGTGAGGTGCCCTGGGAAAAAGCTCTTCCAGGAAGACTTGCCAACAGTCCTGCATGATACCTGGGGAGACTTTGACCACCCAGGCACCCACGGGGCCTGCTCCTGAGCAGGTTGATAAGATAGGCCTGAAACAGGGGAGGAAAAATAATGCTGGTGGAAACAGGGGCAGTCTCACTGCAAAGAGCATGGTCAGCAGCCAAGAGATGTTATGGGATGGCAGCTGCCTGCCATGTTAGTGCTGTTTGTATCGCTGGCCTGCTGGTGCCTGCCACTAATGCACATTTTTCCTCTCAGATATACAGATACTTCCCTGGATTTGACTGGTTCTTCCTTGACCCCATCACAACAAGTGGAATTAAATTTGCAAACGATGAGAAGTGAGTTCCCTCTTTGCTGGGGTTTCAGCTGTGGCTGCAGTGAACCATGGCAAGCATCAATGAGAATAGACATGAGACTCCACTCTCTGGCTTTTTTTTTGTTGCAGTGTTGCTCTTGCTGGAGTGATTTCAATTACTTTCACAGTCCTGAGAGCAGCACAGTGGAGTTCTGTCATTTTAAGTTGTTCATAGTAAGGACAGATGTAACAGAGAAAACAGAGACTACTCAAGGATATGCTTATTTGGTTCATGCCATTTATGCTTTTCAAGTGTACCTTACATGTTAAATAGTAGCATTGGAATATGGAAGGTTTGGGAAGATTTCTTTGCTGTCTATTTGCCTAAGCCACCTTGCCTGTAATCACATTGTCTCCTTTCACTGAGTCTTTCATTGAAGAGCTTGAGCATTTGTGAGTTTCCAGTATTAAAACAAAACCAGACCTTGGTGGAGGGGTGATGATCTACAGTGGAGTGAGCCACTTTTCTCTGGTCTAAGTAGCAAGAAAATTCTATGAGCATGTCTTTCACTGGTAAATTTTCTATAGATCAAATGAATGGTGCCCAGATAAGGTTTTAAATTGTAGTTAATAACCCCCAGGACATGTTTGTCATTACAGTTTTCTTAAACTATATGTGTGTTGGTGTTGGAGAACGATAGGATTGCTCTTTGTGACATTGTTGTCTGTTTTACAGTGTGAAATACATTTCCTGCTCCCTGCTCATCCTTCATGCTGAGGATGATCCAGTGGTACCGTTTCATCTAGGAAAAAAGGTACACACGTGGCTCTGCAAACTGATCTGGTGGGAGGAACCGATGTGGATAGAACAATATCCCAGCCAGGCAAAAAGTCACTAATGGAAAGGTGCAGAAACACAGCCCAGAGGGACTGCAAATTCTGTGGTGTTGGAGGTGGCAAATCAGTAATGAAATGAGGCTGGAGCTACCAAAGCTGCTCAAGCCAGGGCTCCTCACCCATGCCTGAGGGGGCTGCGGGTTTGGCAGGGGGAACTGGGTTGGAGTCACAAGAGTTCCTCACCTGCCTCCCCTTGGGTTCAGCTTTACAACATTGCGGCAACGTCGCGGAGTTTCCGGGACTACAAGGTACAGTTTGTGCCCTTCCACACAGACCTCGGCTACCGGCACAAGTACATCTACAGGAGTCCAGAGCTACCTCGTATACTGCGGTAACTGACCTCGCCGGGGCTGGGCTGGGCTGGGCTGGGCTGGGCTCCAGGGCACCCTTTGCTCTCCACAGCGGGGGAGATACCAGGGCTGGCTTAGCACAGGAGTCAGAGCTCTCCACCTCCTTGCAAAGCAGGCTTTGGGAAGGGGAGCCACAGAAATCTGGGAGTGCTTTCTGGCTCATCTCTGCTGTGAGCTGGGTGCTCTGGAGGAGCTGTTTGCAAAGCAGTTGCTTCAGTTTGGCTCTTTCAGTGGGAGCCACTGATGGGTGTGAGATCAAAGCTCAGTGCTGCTCCCTGTAGCTGCAAATGCTTGAGCCATAGTATTTGCCAGGGGAATGGGAAGACCTGCAGGCTGCAGCATGCACCAGAGTGTAGGAGAGCCAAGTGTCACTGCCTTGTCATTTCCTTTTCTAGGGAATTCCTGGGAAAATCTGAACATGGGCATCATCACTGAAGACTGTCTGCTTGTCAGCACAAAGATTTTCATTTCCTTCCTCTCTCTCCTTTTCCTCCCCGCTCCCTGTGGGTCAGTCTGCCGTTCTTCCACCCCTGGCACTAGAGGAGGTCAGGGATTCCCATTCCAGTCCTGATGTGTACCCTTGGCAACTCTAGCTTCTGACATCAGCATCTGTGGCGGCAGAAGGAAGAAGCTGTTGGCTTCTTTTTGGACTTGGTTGGAGGGGTGGTGACAGCCCAGGAGCCAGCACCAAACCATGAAAAATGTAAGCACAGGGAAGCCTCGCCAATCTGCCGTGGTACTGCTGAGGACAGATGTTCCTAGGACACTGTGTCATGACCAAGGATGTTTCTTTCACTGTCAAACACTGCTGCTGTTTTTGGATCATGTAGAGATACATTTGTAGGCAAATGGCTTTCGCCATGTCTCCTTACTGCAGTTGTGTTGCTTGAGTTTGAGGTGTTCTCTTTCTAGAAAATGTTTTGCCTTTCCTTTTCGATCAGTGGCTGTAATTACAAATACATGGAGGATCCAGGTAGTGAGAGGTATTTTTATTTAGCTCTTCAGTCACAATGTGCTGCAAGTCTTGGGGTAATTGCACACATTTGCAAATAAAATTAATGATTTTTTTTTTTGTTCTTCCTTTTGAAACATCTATTTAATGGGAAAGGCTAGTGCCCTTTTATCTTTCCTATTCCCTTTTCCTTCTGAACATCATTTTTGCTCCCATCCCTTCTATCCTCTGTGGATCTCCTCCCCTTTTTCACAAGTACTTCCTATTAGGATTGGAATGACACATGTATATAAACTGCAGACTTGGGTGTTTAAGCCGGAAAGTGTGAGATTACTTTTTTGCTTGATCTCCTCTTCCATGAACAATGTGTGCCCAGGCTGCCAGAATGGATGTCTTCCATTACCCCTGTACACACCCAGACAGCCTTGTGCTGCTTTTTGGTGAGAAGGGCAAGAGGTTTTTTTTTTCCCCTCAACTACTTTTCAACTCTTTGGGTCAGGTTTTCCCATTCCTGGTGGCAGTGCTGTTCCACTGTAGTTAAAAACTGGCAGTGATACAGTTTTTGATGCAAAAATAAGTCTGGGGTGTCACTCCCCATCTCGCCTCCTCTGCATTCTGTGCACTTCCAGTAGCACGTCTTAGCCCCTCTGACAGCCATTGTCCAGGAGGCAGAAGTGGCAATGAGCCTTTCCCGCAGGGAGAGGTTCTGGGAATGTCTAAGTCCTGCTTGGGGCTAGAAGGGGGGTTCGTTTATGCCACTGAAGAGCTCTGCACTGAAAGAGGAGTCAGTCACGCACTGCCTTGCTGGGGTCCTGCCCCTTGTCAGTCCATACAGCCAGTACCAGGTGCTGTAGGTTTAGTCACTAGTGCTCAAAGGGAATTGTGCTGCCCCAACAGGTCTGGTCAGGGGTGTACAACATAGTAATAAACTGCTCAGCATGCATCAGAGTTTTACCTGCAGGCTCATACTAGTTGCAAAAGAAGACAGTAGCTTGTTCTTGTACCAAGATTCTTCTGCCATTAGCGTGGTTGTGCCTCAGGTTTCTGACCCCTGATACTCATACAGTAGCTGTGCCACTTCAATACAAGTGCATCAACCATAATTTATTGCGCTGACAGACGAGAAATACTTACCTGGCTCTGGAGAGTAACACACACATTCCAGTTAACGCTGCTGCTGGCAGCTGGCTTGGGGCAAAGCGCAGCCTGAGCTGGGGCCTGGCTGGCTGCCTTCCTCCTGGTGGGATGGAGCTGGGAGTCTGGCACAAGAACTGCTGGTGTTGGTGGTTCCTGTTAGCAGGCCAGTGATATGCTTGGAAATTTAAACTGAAATGTTTATCTAAAAGTGGTGTAGTTTTAATAAAGGCATTGACTGCTGATCACTTTAGCTTTACCAGTCTTACCTGGCAGTTTTTGGGACATTTTCCCCCACATTGAGCAGGTCAGCTGGTGTGGGGCAGGGCTGCAGTAGGGTTGTGTGTGGGAGGTGAGCTTGCTGCTTGGACTGGGCAAATCTTTGTGCTGCTGCCGGCTCTAGGGGAGTGATGCTCCTGGAGCCCAGAGGCTCTGTGCCTGTGGTCTGGCTGCACCTGAGGCTCTGCTCCTCCCCTAGGAAGGGGGGAAGACAGGAGCTGCCTGTGTGATTTCTATACAGGAGCCCTGTGTGCCATTTGCAGGGCAAACCCAACACTAACCCCCACCCCAGCACACAGTCAGCCTGATATGGGCATGTTGTCCCACCATGGTGGTGCTAGCACCCTGCCAGCTGCAGGGGACCACAAACCACAAAGCCACAGCTGGGGAAGGACAGCAGTGATTCAGGCATTGTGGCCTAAACTTGTTGAAACCTGCACCCAGAGGCACGGAGTAGTCACAAGTCAGTCCAAAGTCAAACCAGCAGGTGTTCGGGTTGTTTTAATGAGTTGGTGTCAAACAGGGCAGTACTGGTGCGCTATGCAGCACTATGGGTGTTAAACTGTGACCCCCGCACTGAGAGGGACATGTGGAGCAGCATGACCCTGCTATGGAGGAATGCCAGGGATGTGATCCATGTCCACCCCCTGGGTAGCACTCAGCACACAGCTCTACCTGCAGAGCCAACAGCCCGCAGGCTCAGGCACACAGCTGGCAGTGGCAGGTACAGCCCTCCCTATGCAGACATGGAGGCTAAAAATCCCTGGAGTGGCTTGGTTACTGGGCCTTTAGTTAGGAAGAAGGTGTGATAGGAGGCTACAGTAAGCTTGGTGGCAAGGAAGTGGCCGATCCTAGGCTCTCCTGCTTGTGGCACAGTGTTTGACATTGGTGCCTGCCCTGGGGCCAGCTGTTTTCACAGCCAGCCCCACTTCTTTAGGTGATACTGGGGAAGGGGATGGGCAGGGAGTGGCCTCTCCCTCCCTTAACTTTGGGCCTGGCAGACCCCTGGAGGAGAAAGACACGCTCTGTGTTGGCTAATCCTACTTGTGGGGCAGGGTCAAGGAGGCCAGGCCCTTGCACACAGAGAGGAGGGGTTACTTGGAAAGCCCTTGTTAAGCATGGAGCACAGCCGTGGAAGACTTTCCATGGTCATCTCACTAAAAGCACTATGCAGCACATGCAGGCTAGGTGAGTGCAAACACAAGGTCCTTTCTCCTGCCCCCAGCTCTTGTTCCTCAGTCAGGGCTCCTCCTCAGAGCATCCTTCTACCCCTCTGAGGGAAAAGCCTTGGTTCTGCAGAGCTCAGCCCATCTGACGGGTGGTGAAATGCAGGTAAGACGTCCTGCGCTGGGAACGTATCCCTCCTTCCTTCCCTTGGTGCTTGCATCAGTTTCGGGGGAGGTTGGGTGGGGGGATTGCTGTGGCACAAGGCTCCACCCCCCAGATTTCACGGGCATACTCCGTGATGGTTCTGTCGCTGGAGAACTTGCCCGAGCATGCAATGTTCCTGATGACTTTCCTCGTCCACTCGCGGGGATCCTGGGAAGAGGACAGGCAATGTCAGTACTCAGTTGCTCACCTGGCTCTGTCCTGGCTTGCAGCCTTGCAGGGCACTGGCTGGTTTTGCACACTATGGTGTGGGGCTGCTGAAGCAGCCAAATCTGCCTCACCCTGCCCCAGGGTACTCACATGCTGTGGTGTCCATAAGGGCCCCACTGGAGCACACATCCCCATTACCCCCAGTCTTCCCACTGCACTGCCATGGCCAAAGACCCCAGCCTTCCCACTCAGCAGTGGGCATGTCTTACCATGAACAGCTGGTCCACTTGCCCTTGGCACTTAATGTAGGCCTCATAGTCTGCAAACACCTTAAACCTGAAACCCAAAGCAAAATCGGGCTGGGGTTTGCCTTTGGGGCAGGACAGACATCTTCCCGTGAGCAGGCAGCACTCCCCCCTGTGCAGGGATGCTTCCCAGGACTCACCTGTCATGGTACATGAGCATGTTCACAACGTCCTTGAAGCAGCCGGGGTCTCGAGGGGAAAAGAAGCCGCTACTGATCTGGTCAATGGCCTGGCGCAGCTCAGGCAGGCTCTCGTAGTACTCCCGGGCATTGTACCTGCGCCCAGCAGAGACAGGCTCTAGGCACTGCTGCTCTTCCTGGTGCCCTCATGTCTGGGGCAGGGAGGGCAGGCAAGGATGTGGTACAGCTTCTGAGTGAGGGGCCTTGCTCCTAGGGCTCTGTCCATCAGTGCACCCTGCTCATGGCTCAGACCAGCAGCAGTGTCTGATACGCTTTGTGCCACGTCCCACTCACAGCCAGTGTGCTCTGGGCAAGCTGAATCCTTGATGGATCATCTGCTGCCCAGCCCAAGGCATAGGCAACCTCCAGTCCCCTGCTCTTTCCTGCTCCAGAGCTGCCCAGAGAGGAAGGTGTCCCTCCCAGAGAACATGGCTCTCCCCACCAGAGCTGAGCCCTGTATCCCCATCTGACAAGCCCTGGCATGCACCAACCCTTTCCGATCGAGGGCCTCCACGTCCTCCACCCGCATGCCAAATATGAAGAGATTTCCTTCGCCTGCCTCCTCGGCCATCTCCACGTTGGCTCCGTCCATGGTACCAATGGTGAGGGCCCCATTCACCATGAACTTCATGTTGCCAGTACCCGAGGCCTCCGTGCCAGCTGTGGAGATCTGCTGGGAAAGATCCGCTGCTGGGATCACTGCCAGGTGCAAGAGAGGTAGGAGTTAATCCTTGGCACATTTGCAGCTCCCCACAACCAGGACAGCAATACAATCCTGAGCATTTGCCAGTGGCCCTTCTGATCTCACCCTCAGCCCAAACAGCACAACTCTGGGCTCAGGCTCAGCTTTGCCATGACCCCATGCAGCTGCTGCCACTCCTGCATGAAGCTGGCTCCCTGCCCTGTGTGGAGCCCTCAGGCTCTTCCTAGGGGACAGCCAGGTGTCCTGCCACAACTGCCTCTCAGGCCAGCCCATTCCTGGGCTCAGCTAGGACATGCCCAAATTCTTATAGGTGCTTACAGAAGACCAGACATACCCTTCTCAGCCAAGGATACCCGGTAGTTCTCCAGGAAGATGACCTTGAGCTTGTCTCCCACATAGGGGTCGTTGTTGATGACCTCACCAATGGATGTGATGAGTTTGATGATCATCTTGGCCATGTGGTAGCCAGGGGCTGCCTGAAGAAGAGCAGCCCAGAAATGAGGAAGGCTTTTAAGGAAGGGAGAGCATGAGGGATGCCACTGTGGAGTCCTCACTGAAGGAGTCTGGGCCTCACCTCTGCTGTTCACATAGAATCACAGCATGGTTTGGGTTGGAAAGGTCCTTTAAAGGACGTCTAGTCCAACCCCCCTGCAATAAGCAGGGACATCTTCAACCAGACCAGGTTGCTGAGAGCCCCATCCAACCTATCTTGAATGTTTCCAGAGATGGAGCATCTTTCACCTCTGGGCAACCTGTTCCAGTGGTTCACCACACTCATTGAAACAATTTCCACCACAGATCTAATGTAAATCAACCCCTCAATTTAAAACCACTGTCCCTTATCCTATCACAGCAGGTCCTGCTAAAACATTTGTCCCCATCTTTCTTAAAAGGCCCACTTCAAGTACTGAAAGATTACAAAAAAGTCTCCCCACAGCCTGAACAATCCTAATTCTCCAAGCCATGAAATAGGAAAAACACTGATTTGGAAGGAGAAGTCCTGAGCCATGGGGTAACAGTGCTGGAGCCTCACTCAGTCCAGTTAGTTCATGGAAGTGTTCCCTGTTGCTGGCTAATCTACAGCAGGCCCAGCAAAGCCACAGGAAGGGAACAGAACCTTCCCCACCCACTCCCCAAGCCATGCATGCACTGAGTCTGGAATGCAGGTTACCTTTCCTCCAATCATAATGGTCCTGGGCACAAAGGATTTGGATGGATTACATCTGATGCCTGAAAGAGCAGGGATCTTTCTTCAACATTTTTTCAAATTTGAAGGCTCAAATTTGATCTTAAATTTTAAAAAAATCTTCAGAACTGAAGATATACTGGGCAGAGTTTACCACATGCATCAGAGGCAGGATGGGATCTCAGCCCATGTCACAAGGACTCATCAACCCTGCAGGACCCTCAAGCCCAACCAGACATCTGCTGGAGCTGTGGTGGGCAAATAATGGCCACAGAATCCTTAGGGATTCAGATCCTTGGAGAGCTATTCAAGCCAGAACAATGCAGAGCTCCAGTGACTTGCCTCCCTTTGGGAATGGGCAGGGGCCCCAAGTATACACTGGGAAATGGGGTCTTAACTTGCACCAGGTCAGTCTCGACACTGGTAGAACAGGTGTGGAGGTTACTCGGGCTGGAGATGTGGGCTGTGAGCTTTTCCCTAGAGCTCTGTATGACCCTTCAGACACTCTGTCTTCCCTCCTAGAGAGAAGCCCTGGCAGTGAGAGGCTGGGGGACTTACGGTTGTAGAGGGTGATGGCGTGCAGGCAGTTCAGCAGTTGCCGCTTGTACTCATGGATTCGCTTCACCTGGACATCAAACATGGACATAGGGTTGATCTTCACCTTGTACTGCTCCTCCAAGTAGGCAGCAAACTTCAGCTTGTTCTCCTGGCAGAAAAATATGAGGAATAGGCATGGGTTCCCAGGGCTTGCATCAGAAGTGCGTGCTGGGATGTTCCTGGGAACAGGGTGCTTTTAGCCTTCTGCTCCCAAGCACCTCCAGTGCACGTTACCTGCTTGACTTTTGCCACATCCCTGATAAAAGTCTCATTATCGATGAAATCCAGTAGCTTCTTCAGCTGGCTCAGATCTGTGATAAAGCCTTCCCCAATTTTCTGAAACAACAAACCAAGAGAGGAATGTCATGAGACACTTCATCCACAACTCTCCTTCTCCAGCAGAGGTGCTGAAGTCCCACTGGGAACTGGAAGATGCTGTGTGGCCAGAAGGGGCACAGTTTCTTATGGAAGAAGCCCAGTGGAGACAGGACACTTGCAAAAACATGGACAAGTCCCCCTCTCTCAAGGAGTTTTAGCAGGAAGAGGGAGGATGTGTGCACATGTGCCAAGGCCTCCTGGCAGCTGGAGAAACCAATGGGCAGGACATCAAGATACAATTAATTGTAGGATGATATTCAGCCATGGCATGTTGCAGTGTGATGCAAAAACCTGTGCTAAAGGGCCTGGGAAATACAAGGGACAGAACTGGGGCTGGGGCTCCAGGGGAGCTCCTTTGTGCGTATGAAACTCGACACTTGTGCAGACATCCTATGGTTGTGCCTGACTGTGTGCAGTCCTTGCAAGGGCAGATGCAGATTTCTGCAGCTTCTTTTGGCCAACTCTTCATCACCAGCTTTAGAGCCCAGTCAATCTCACACCTACATGAACCACAGGAATGCTTGTTCCAGGCTGTCCCCACACAGCTGCCAGGTGTCAGCCTTGGGGCTGACCAGACCACAGGAAGAGGTGACCAAAGGGATCATGCTCAGCCCCTCACTTCACATGCTCACCACTCACCTCAGCAATAATGTCAGCCAGTCCTGGGTTACACAGCAGGAGCCAGCGTCTCGGCGTGATCCCATTGGTCTTGTTCTGAAACTTTTCTGGCTCCAGCTCATAGAAATCCTTGAACCTGGAACACCAGGGAGCTCTGAGCCACCCACGACCACCCAGAGCTTCATCTGGGCCCCTCTAGTGTGTGCTACTGACTCAGGGCAGGCTCTGTCAATGAGCTGTGAAGTCTCTTCGCTGCCTCTTGTCCCCTTCCTCAGCTGTACTGCCAAGAGTTTTACCAGCTCCAAAGGGAGAGAGTCTCCCCAGCAAGGCAACCAAAGCAGACCTGGACACCCAGCTGCCCCAGCTAACCCTCCCCAGCTGGCAGGCAAAGCCCAGTGAGTAGAGAGGGTGCCTGCCCTGGATGTGTCCCAACTCACACCGAGTGCTTCACGATGTCAGAATGGATGCGGGCCACACCGTTGACGGCGTGGGAGCCAATGACGCAGAGATGAGCCATGTTGATCCGCTTGCAGTCACCCTCCTCGATCACCGACATCCTCCGCAGACGGTCGATGTCCCCAGGGTACAGAGCTGCCACGCGCTGCGGGCAGGGAGAGGGACATGAGTGACACAGCCACGGGACCTAGGAGCACTCCCATCCTGAAGGTGGTCATACCAAGACCCCCAGAGTTCCCACAGCCTGGGACCAGTCCCTTACATCGAGGTGCATTTGGTTGAGGGCGTAAATGATCTCCAGGTGCCGCGGCAGCAGCTTCTCAAACATGGAGACCGGCCAGCGCTCCAGGGCTTCAGGCAGCACGGTGTGGTTGGTGTAGGCACAGGTCCTTTTCGTGATCTCCCAGGCCTGCATTACAGACAGCAGCTTAATGCACGTGCACCCAGGCCAGGAGGGAAAAGGAAATCGCACAGGTCCTTCCCCCGCAAGGTTCGGCATGGATCTCCCAGCTCTGCTCACCTTGTCCCAGTCCACTTTCTCCACATCCACCAGGATCCGCATGAGCTCTGGTATGGACAGGGCAGGGTGGGTGTCATTTAGCTGAATAGCCACCTGCAACACAGACTTGCTGGTCTCAGTTCTGGCAGTGACAGGACTGTGACAATGGCCTGCATGCACAGGGTTGGGGTAAGGGTCAGCCCCAAGGCTCTTCTCAAGACTCACAACACAGAAACAGACAGACCTCTCAGTAATGGAGCTATTCAAACTCTTCAAGTTTTGCTCCAAATTACAGATTTTTCCCTGGGAAAACAGGCCTGGAGATCACCTGTTTTACAACCCAAATTGCCAGGGTGTTTGTATAAATGCCCCCATTTAGTCCTGAGTGTCTTGCTCTCCCTCATGAGAGGTGGGTCTGGCTGAAATGTCCCTGGAGCCTCTCCCCACGGACTCACCTTGTCTGGGAAGGTTTCAAAGCATGTTCTCACAGGGTCTCGGCAGCCGAATTTGGAGGACTTGAAGCGGCGGATGATGTCCTGGAGGGTGGCAGCCACCACAAAGTACTCCTGCTTCAGCCTCAGCTCCTTGCCTTCAAAGAACTGCAAGCAGGGGCACCACATCCATCAGAGCTGCAGCTGCCATCCCCACCTGGCAGCCAAAGCCCTGGAGATGCTCCTCTCCACCCCGAGGGGCTTCCCAGTAGGCCTCACAAGCTTGGCTCCTCACCAGGGCACATATGGATGTTTCTCATATGCCTCAGATGTGGACAGCAGCTGTAGGGGCTCACAAGGGCCTTGGCATCCCAAACAGCTGCTTCCGGAGAGAGCAACAGAGCCTGCCACATCCATGCTATTCCTACAGAGCCAGCATAGCTCCCTCCCTTGCACTAAATCCTTTGCAAGGATTTTGGACAAAGGATTTTGGGCTTTCTGCAATAGCCAGAGTGCCTCTGGACACACCAGCTGCCTCACACACACCGTGCTTCATGCTGGTCTATTTTAAAACACCAGCAGGAGTGGTAGGGTGTGGGGTAAAGTGCGGGGCATTAGCTTTTCCAGCACAGATGCCAATCCACGACTCAATATGAAGACTCTTCCCTTCTGGACCCAGTGCCCAGTAAGTACTTGGCCTTGGGCAGCCCCTGCAGTGAGAAATCCCTCAAACTGGGGATGGAAATGAGTCCCCAGTGTGTAAACTGGCAACTGCCTTGAAGTTGAAGGAGTAATGTCTTTCCCTCCTTGCAGCAGGAACAGAGCAGCTACATCATATGGGCCAGACTCCTAGCTGCCATCAGTCAGCAAAGACCCTCTGGAGCCAGCAGAGCCATGCCTATTCACTGGGAATTATAGAGACAACCTATTGTATTAAACCAGAACAATAAACATCAGATGGCCGTGACCTTGTGCTTGCAAACAAGGAGATACAACTGCAGGAAGGATGAGGGAAGAGAGGCAAGAGAGTCACTCACATTATCATTTGGGTACAGGACTCTGGATATGTTTTCTGCCAGGTTTCTGTCCAACACTGCCTCGATGTAGTCACCCATATTGACTGCAGGGAGAGACATACACACAGCACTGAAGCAGCTGGAGAGATTCAGGCAGGTCCCTGACACCACGCTTTTCCCTCTTCTCTTGTAGAGAGGTTTTGTAACAGCAATATTCAGGCTGGTATGAATGGAATAGGATGGGAATGTACATGTGTGAATAGCACTAGAGTGACCGGAGGCGATGGGATAAGAGAAAGGTACATCTCCATGTGCTTTTCAAGACACATAATGGAAGGACAGGCAGAAACTGAAGACAGACAGCAGCCAGAGACAGCAAAACAGGGAAGCCAGTCAGCAGCCATCTTGCTTGAGAACTAAGGAGAAATGGGTCTGGGCAAAGAAGCACAAACACCATAATCACACTCAACTCCTGAAGGGTACAAAAGGCTCATCAAAACCTAGCTTACAACTGCCAGTCAAGAACTGAGCAGACTCAAGGGCCATCACCCCATGTCCCACACAAGTTCTCCTGGCAAGGCTGCTTGGACACACACATCTCTTGCCAGTATGGAAGAATAAATCAAAACAGTCTAATCTAAAACATTCCCCTTCTGTGACAGTCTAGCGGTTCATTTGTTGTGTTGGCTGCCCTGTATCTGCTCTTCAACACTACAACTGGAACTTGGAAAACATCTAAAGTAAACCAACAGTAAGGTGGGCTGTGCTGCTGTTTCGCTTCAGCACTGAAAGGCGATGCTGCACAGAAATGACCCTCCATGGAAAGTCTGCAGCTCATTTGGTGATGTAGGGAATCCAGTGGCAAGTGGTCTGTCACTGGGGGAAGGCACAGGGCAGGTTGTGAGAGCATGACAAGTGTGATGGGGGTGGAAGGAGAATGGGTGGGTCTCCTGGTGCATGAGGGCTCTGGAAGCAGATGGGGGGCAGTATGATCCATGGATGTGCACAGAGTGCTATGTTTTGGAGCTAGCCATGAGATAAACACAAAGCAGGCCAGATGTGAAGTGCTGTGTCAGGTGCCATGCACAAAGGGACAACTGTGCCCCAGCCTGACCAGAGGAGAAGCAGTGGAGGGACAGCACTTACACTCCTGGAGGTTGAAGTCATTGGGTGCCTTGGCAGACCAGAGTCTCATGGTGTTCACAGTGTTGTTCTTGTATCCAGGCACTGGGGTGTCGTAAGGCATGGCAAGGACAACCTGCAAAAGGACAGTATTCCCCTCTGGTTACAGCACAGTGGCCTCAGAGAAGGTGACAGAGGGCTGAGATCTCTGCAGGAAGAATCCAGAGGACAAAGACAAGGCCTGGCTGTAGAAGGAATCTCACCTCACTAAAATACACCTGTTGAGCTTCACAGACTTCCCTGCTGTCATGAGCACTTTCATCACCTACTGGGAAAGCATTCACAGGGGAAGCAGAGCTATCTGGAGCTTTACTGACCAACTGGACACACAAACCCATCAGTGAAATGCAAGGGAGTTGCAAGAAACCTGCCGACCTTCCTGTACCAACTGGGGTACCTCTCAGAGCACTGAGCGCACCCTCAGCTGCCCACTGTTATTCTGCCTGTCCCGGGGTAGAGCCATGGCAGCTTGGACCTTTGTGTTTCCATCTGGGATTAACTCCACAACTTGAATCCTGCCCATTAGCCTTCTGCAACCTGCCAGGACCAAGCCCTACCACTGCAACACCATTTCCAGAGCCATTCACCCAATATCCAGGGTTTGTTGAACCTGCCTGGATAAATCCACTGAGATCTCCAGCACCTAAACTGGAGTGTGAAACTCTTTGTGCAGTTTGCAGATGATGCTTAAGCCTCGGGATGCTGCACACATGGCTACAGGGAGCAGCCCTGGAGCTCCCAGCTCACAAAGCAGGGAAAACCTGGGCAGATCAGCATGTTGGTCCTGAACAGTCTCTTTGTGCTGGCATCAGCAACACCTCCCCTCTGGGGAGAATCAGCAAGAGCTCAGGCTCTCCAAGCTGCTGTTACCAGCTCTGAACATGGAAGCAGGCAGGGAGCCTGCCCAGGGCCTGGGGCACACATCACATTAACTCAACCATGCTATATTTGGAGACCTCGTCTTTGGCTTTTTGAACCTTTCCATCTTGTTCCCTTAACAGCACTATCTGAAAACTCACCTCCTTGTAGGAAGGAGTGTTTGGGATCCCTGAAACCCAGACCACCAGCGGGATCAGAAGAACGGCATGCTGAAATGCAAGGGCACTTGGTCCCCAAGAGGCTGCCTGCTGCACTTGGGGGCAGAGAGCTCTGGCACAGCGCCTCCAAGATGTTCACTCTGCTAGGGCTGTGGTGTTGAACCCCTGCACAGCTATCTTGGCAATGGCCTAGGTCACTGCACAGCCTCTGACAATAAAATGGCTTATTTCCCCTCTGAGCGGGTCCAGGTGACTCTGTAACTGAGCTTCAGCTCTTGGTGCTGAAGAGAATGGCTGGGCTCTGTGACTGTGAGCTCCTCGGATGAACTGAGCTGGTTCATCAGGCTGAGAGACTGCTGAGAATGTTGTGGGAACAAGGCTAGGTCATCTCCCTGAATCACAGTGAAATTAATTGTCCTTCCTTCCTCCATTCTGAGCAGTGCTTACAGAGGAGAGGCTGAAGCATCTTCAATCCTTTTAATAAACCTGTGCCTTTGTTAGCAGTGAGATGGGAATGCACCTATGATGCAGTGGCCTGTGTCCTGAAAAAGCATGACTTCCTGAAGTACGGTATTACCTCCTCAACTGTGGGAGAGGCTGAAGGAGTGTTTTTGCTCCATGATGCCACCAAACAAGGCCACCAGGCAGACTGGAGACTAGAATCCACACCTCCAGCCTTCCCTAACAGCACTCTGCCCACTGGGCTGCTCTGGGAAAGAGGAACTTGCTCCCATGACAAGAGTTAAACACCCACGGGATTGCTCCATGCCCCTGCACAGCAGCAGCATCAGAATCACCTGAAAATCCACAGGGTGTGACTGAGCAGTGGCCAGGAGCAGCGTGGAAGCAGCCTACACTCCTCCTCCAACATAAATCCACGTAAGACTGAGAGGCTTTGCCCTGGAGATCAACACATCTCTCTTTTTTCTCAAATCCTGCTGCAACAATTCAACAAAATTTTTTATTTCCTCAAACCCCATAAGCTACAAACCCACCTTTTGTAACTGCAAGGGTAGCAGAGGGAGTTTGGCCAGTCTGGGAGAGAAGCAAAGCCTGAACACCTCAGGTAGCCCAGGGTGGCTACCTTCCCTAGCCCAGCAGGGAGACAGATGGTGGTACCTGCGTGTCGATCCACTTCACCCCCTCGGGAGTGTGCTCCACACGGCCGTAGAAGTGCACCGGGAGCATGTACTCGGGGCGGGCCTTCTCCCAGGGATTGCCGTAGCGCAGCCAGTCGTCTGCCTCCTCCACCTGCAAGAGGCACACGGGCTTCAAGGAGTGGCTTGTGCCTCCAAGTGAAGGCTGAACACGGCTCTTCGAAGGAAGACTGGTTTAAAAGAACAGCTTCAGCAAGCTGGCTTTAAAAATGGATATGCAGAGGCCTCTAGAGGATAGCTGGGCTTTCCAAAACGTGGACGACTGCATCCCCGCTGGTATAAATATATCAGCCTCTATGGACCTTTGTTAAGGTTTAAGCCATCCAAACTGCACAGATCACTGTACTCAATCTGTCTCCAGGCCTTTACATCCAGTTTGACGGTGGATATTGTGGAATATGTGGGATGTGGCACCCACTGGTGCTCTTCCTGGCCGAAGCCACACCCTGTAAGCCAGGTCTTGTTAACTGCTCTCCCCTCTGTCAGAGCGGGTTTCTCCTCTCAGCTCACAACTGTGGCAATGGGAGCAAAGTGAATCCATCAGAGCCACCTAGGCTGGTGTTATCCAGAGATGCTTTGAGCCTCCACCCATTTCTCTGCTGTGGAGGGAGGGACGTAAAGGAAGGGGGAGATATTGGGACAAGGAGGGGCAAGGCAGAGGGGAGGGCCACAGCCCAGCATGCCACCACCTCTGTTCTTTTTTAAGAAACATGAAGTCACATTCAGGGGGAAGCTTTCCCCTCCCTGTTTTCACCATTTATGGGGCCTAGCATTGCAGCTTCTTTGTGCAGAAGGACGAAAAAACAACTTTCAAACCTCTCATCCTCCCTGACTTATGGAGAGGTATTTAAGGGGAAAAAGGTACTTTATGCTCCGAAGCAAGGCAAGTCTCCTAATGAAAACCATTTCCAGACACACACTAAGGAAAACTGCTGACTGGGGCAGTTTTTTAGCCTATTTTCACTGGAAAAAATTACGATCACTAATGCTACAGGAAAATCCCTGTTTAAGCCCTGTCTGCTAGTGGCCCAGGGAACCCACAGGAGCAGCAATCACCCCAGGCATTTGCTTATGTTCCATCACGATCAAACACATCCTTTGCCAGACATCTTCCTGAGGTATTTAGGCACATCTCCATCTTTAGTCTGACTGCTTGCTGACTCACTGCCAAGTTGGATGGGACTCTGGGGTTGTTGAAGCTTCACTGTGGAGACCCAGGCAGGGAGACCTCCAGTCTCAGCCATGCCCTGTGGCTCAACTCCCACAACATCTTGCCCAGTGATGACTCAAATGCCTGGTTTAGGAGCAGCTCAAGGCACTGCAGTGCATTTTATGTCCAGGCCTCGTCTACAGCATGAAACAGAGGGAGAAAGAGGAACCTGAGTTTGCCAAGTACCTGCCAGCCGTCAACAATCTTCTGGTTGAAGATGCCAAACTCGTAGCGGATGCCGTAACCATATGCTGCCAGCCCCAGTGTGGCCATGGAGTCCAGGAAACAGGCTGTAAGGGTCAAGGAAACAGGCTGTAGGAGCAGAGCATGGGCATGCTGCAAGGAACCTCACTCCTTGCTCACTGCATGTGCTACAGCGTGCTGTGAATAGAGATGAGGAGCTGCCACAACAGTGCTGCTGGGAATGTTTATTACTCAGAGGAAACTCATGTGCAGAAGGGACACAAGCAGACAGTCCGCAGGACTCTATGCATGTCCTGCTGAGTGACCACAGACCCCCAGAACTGTTGGTGACAAGGACAGGTCACCAAAACCTCAAATCCAGCTTTGTTGCAGTGACAGCTCTTCTAAACTTGCTTTGCTCTAAGCCTGTCTGCCCGGTAAAGCAGAGCTTCTGACCCCAACCTGCTGCACCACCAGCTACTTAACTATTATTGCTTCCAAAGGAAACTCTTCCAGCCGTCAATCCAGGCAGTGCTGGTAAAGATCGGCCCCAGTATTTACTCCACGCTGGGGAGCTCTCATCTCCAGCTGTCCCACAGGACAAGCAGACTAAAATAGCAGCCAACAATCTGCCTGTGTGAGAGCTGTTGAGTGCCTCTGAGAAGTGAGAGATTTCACGGGGAGGTGAGGAGAAAGGCTCCAGACAGCCTCTTCCAGCCACAGCCCTGCCTGCTGCATTGCGGAACACACACCTACAGCTCCGGGGTGCTCTCACAGGGGAGGGGATGTTTCTGGCCAGCCAGGAGCAGGCAGGAGGGTCCCACACTGCTGAAGGTCTGTGGGGCAGATGCCAGTGGTGAGGGTGTGACAGCCATGCCACCCTCAGCCCCATGCAATCCCCTCCCCCTGTGTTACCTGCCAGGCGGCCCAGGCCTCCATTTCCCAGCCCAGCATCTTCTTCAATTTCTTCCAGCTCCTCCAAGTCCAAACCCAGCTAGTGAGGAAGAATCACAGCAGAATGTCACCAAACAAACCTCACATCACCAAACAAACCCCACGTCCTGAGCAGCTCTCCAAGGAGGGCGAACACATCCCAAAACCACCCACACGGAGGGAAATTTAACCCACAAAGTTTCTGCATCCCTCCCCACCATTCTGCACAAAACATCTCACCAACCCCTAGTTCTTGGGCAGCCCAATTAATTGGAAAACAATTTAGCCCATCACTAAATGTTGCTTTCCTACGAAGAAGGTTTCCTTAGAGACTTCGGACAAAACACTCATGCGCTGGCAGCCCCTTAGGTCAGAATGCCCTCTGACCAAACTCGACATTGCAGACAGTATGGGGGGAATGGTCAAGCCAGTGTGCAAGGGACCCCCGAGTCCTGCCTGGGCAGGGGAGGTCATCCCTCTGCTCGTGCCCATCGGGTTGTTGAGGAAGGGCATAGCCAGGCTGGCAGCAGTGACTGCAGCATTCACCATCACTCTCTGTGCTTCCCACATCCTGCCCAGCCTGCCACTGGGCTCCTTGGCTGCAGTCTGTGGCTGGAAGTGGTTCCCTGCATCTCTTGAGCCATTTGTTCTATGGCCTGGGGCCCCCTGCCAGATGAAGGCTAAGCCTGCCAGCAGCAAGGACTCTCCAGGAATCCAGAGGTGCAAACTCTCAGGGGGCAGCAGTAGCTCACCCTGGTGGCAGGGGGAACAGCAGGGTGTCAAGCCAATACCATGGCTGCTCCCCAAACTGTTTTCCCAGCACCTTAACGGTCTGCAACCACAAGATGGGAAAGTCTCATGCACAGGATGATGGGGACAGAAAAAACTGAGACTAATTCTCTCACAGAGCCGTGCTGGATACAAGACCTCTGAACCAAGCTGGCCACTGGCCATGATGAGCTCCACATGCTGGAGCCTACAGCAAGGGAAGCCTTCACTAGCATGTTGGGCCAAATCCACACTTGGAAAGTGTCTTGCAAAGGAACTTAGAGGATGATGCTCCCTGAAAAAAAACAGCCTGCCCTGTGAGGCATGATACCTCAGAGAGGAAACAGGTGCCTCCCTGGAAATCCCTTCCGATCTCTTGGCAGGGAGGGTGCTTGCCAGGATGTTTCATCAGCAACTGTAACACTTCATTATGACAGACAGTGAAGAGCCCAACTTCTGCTAGAAAGTGTATCACAGATCAATCTGGTGGGGCAGAAGGACAGGAGAGGGGAAGCTGGGAGAAATAAAGCCTTTGGGTGTGAAAGCCAAAAACCTCACATTCTGTCAAAAAAGGTCACTGTGCTGTTGGAGAGATGTCTGCAAACAACCATGTAAGTAAGTAACCATGGTCTCACATTAGTGATTGCCTTGGTGATAGCCAGCTGTGTTTTTTTCCAGCTGGAAATCATCTGAGGACATTTCACTTCAAGCAAGTGATTTCCCTCCTTTCTCCCTTTCCACCAATTAACTTCTACCTGGCAGCGCTGCTGCTGTGCCTTGTGTACCTCAATGTTGGTGTTTTGCTGCTCTAGTCTTCTCTTCTGGCCCAGTCTCTCCCAACAGACTACATCTCCTGTGATAAAGCATCATCTCTCCTACTAATGGAAAGCTCTTCGCAGCCTGTGACTCCCATACCATTTAAGAAAGTGGGTGTTGTTTTCAGTATACACTTCTGGGTTCTCCCATTCACTACAGGGAAATGGTGGTTTGAAAAAAATGTACTCCAACCCCAAGGAACCCCAAGACCCCCCCATCATCTTCTCTAGGAAATGAAAAACACTAAGAGAGAGCCAAGCTTCATTTTGTATAGTCCAAATAACACAACCTTCTCAGGCGAAGCCCTGAGAACTAAAGATACCCAGCTCTCTGTGTGGAAAAGTTTAGCCTCAGGAAGACCCCGGTACTTCCAAGACTTTACAGCGGGACCCTGGTACTTTACCTGGTAAATGGCTTCATCGCAAGCATTCTGCAGGCCCAGGTTCACCATGGTGTTCTGCAGAGTGCGACCCATGTAGAACTCCAGGGACAGGTAGTAAATGCGCTGAGGAGGCAAAGAGAGACGCTTACACACAGCACAGCACTTTGCTTTCACCGAAGCTGCTTAAAATCAAGAGCAAACCCAAGCATTTTACAGAGTAGGCATGTCTTCCCAGACTGGCTTTTGGCGCCTGCTCCTGAACACCACGCACCAGAGCTGTTTGTCAGAAGAATTTCATGCAGGACGCCGGCCAAGCCTCCATCACGCATCTCCCTGCCAACAGCCTTCTATAGAAAAATCTCGCTGCCTGTTAAGTGTTTCCCTAATTAACTCAGGGCAAGTATTATCTAGGATGCTGAATGATATATTTATACACTGTCAGGCTCAGCTGAGGTGATGTTTACGCTGGGCTTTTAAAGTTTTCCCAAGCTAGGCTGAAGCTGATCCAGTCTCCCAAAAGCCAGAGTAAGCCCCCTGCCCCATGCAGGCCAGCTGGGCTGAGGGCCAGCACCTTCCTGCGAGTAACTTTCCAGCACTCCCATCTCATGGGTCCTCCTGCTCACCTCACACTGAGTTTCACGCCTGTTTCATCCTGTTGAACAAGTAAATTGTCCCAGAGGTGGCAGGGTTCCTGGCACAACTGTGCAGTGACCTTCCAAGTTTGAGAGGAGCCGTGGCTGTGCCGCAAATGCTAACGAAAGCCTGTTTGTGGGATGAGAAGCAGGCTGTGCAAACTTTTGCCCTCACTCAGCTTTGTCATCGTGAATATTTTTATAAATAAACTGGAATTTTTAACAGAGCAATAACCTGACTTCAAATTGTGCTTTCCTTTGAATCTTTTTCCACTGTAGTGTGGATCTTTCCCTGCTAAGCAGCAGGATTACCCACTCTGCCACCTCTGCTAGGAGTCTGAAAGGGTCCGCCTGTTCCCTGGGGCTCATCAGAAAGATCAAAATCATGGCACATAAACGCTCTGCTCCCTTCAGTCTCCTGCAGGGGCACATTTCTAGTGAAAATCTAAGTGTAGAGGACAGTAAGCAAACTCACTCCAGGCTCCTCCGAGCCTTTATGAGATCTGTACAAACCCTTCTGTTGGTGCTGCAATACAGATCAGGGCACATTTGTGTGAATTAGGATAAAAGGGAGAGTCCCATGCACCAGTGTAACTCCCAGTGCACGTGCAGCAATTCTGCCGTGAAAGTGCACTTTGTTTCGTGTGTCAAGGCAATATTCATAATCTTGGGAAAAGAGCTGACTCAGGGAGGTGGCTGCCTGCACCCTGGGAAGGTATGTGCCTTTCTCAGTACACACCTGCTCTCTGTGCTGAATTAGGTCTCAATTCAAAAGGATTAAGTCTGAATTATGTCTTGCAGCCCCCAACACCTCCAGCATCACTATCCTGACTTGGCAGGTGGGGAGGAACCCTGCGGTTTGGTGACCTGGGAGAGCTTGTCTAGTTTTCACAAGGCAAGAAACTCCTCTCCAGCCTCAAAGCTGAGCATGTTCTGCAGGAGTGAAGTCGGGGCACAGCTGTGCTGAGCCATGGAAGTGATGATGCCCACAGGGGACACCACCACGGCACTGTGAGTGCAGGATGTGACCACGGTGGAGTGTGCAGAGGAGCTGGCAACAGCAAGGCCCATGCAAGGACATGCTCAGAGTGGGACCACAGTGGACATGGCTGTGACAAGGTGCAGGGGGGCACAGTTATGAGGGTATCTGAGGAGGGACAATGCTGCAGCAAGGTTCATTGGAAGAGGACTGCAAAAGAGTGTGGGGACACAGTCATGGAAAACTGCACAAGGGATGTGGATGTGGTGATGTCCGTGGGGACACAGGCATGGCAAGATGTGTGCGAGGGACACAGCTGAGGCAATGCCCGTGGGGGACATAGCCACAGCAGGGTGCGTGTGAGGGATACATGTTGCCCGCAGGGAAAAAATCATGGTGGGATGCACAAGAGGCACGGCCATGGCAAGGGGCCCCACAGCCAGGTGCCCGCAAGGGGCAAGGCCCGTGAGTCACACCCACAGTGACACCTGCCAGGCAGACACGGAGACAGCCTTGGTGAAGGCACAGCCGCCCAGCCCCAGTCCCTCGTCCCGCCGGCGCTCACCTTGGGGTCCCGCTCGTAGTAGTGCTGCTGGGTGCGGATCCAGCGGCCCACCAGGTGGTCGCGCACCGTGTGGGCCAGCGCGAAGTAGTAGTCGCGGGGGGTGGCGACGTTGCGGTCCTTGACGAGGGTGAAGTGGAGGTGGCGATTGAAGCTCTTGCGCACCTCGGCCACGTCCCCCAGCCCCGCGATGCCCCGCACGCTGATCTGCTTCCGACGGTCCCCGTCGCTCAGCGGCGCCGCCATCCCGCCGCCGCCCCGTCGGCTCCGCTGCTGCCGCTNNNCCGCAGCCGGGGCCGGGGCAGGGCCAGGCCCGCCGCGCCTGCGCCTCCTCCGCCCGCGACGAGGCGGGGCCGGCCCCGCTGCCAGGGCGGGCCGAGGGGGACCGGGACTGGGATGGCGTAGGGGGCTGGGATGGCACCGGGGGACTTGGATGCCGGAGTGACTTGATGGCACGAGGGGTTAGGGATGGAGTCACGGCAGTGATTTCTCATCCCATCCACCGTGCGGGCTCTGGCGCTAAAAGCCCATCACCACGTCCTGATTTTAAATTGGAGGTTTATTGTCGGCACAGCGAAGTTCAAGCGTCCCCGGTACACAGAGTCAGCAGCCATGCACACAGCAGGCCGCCGTGTCATGTACTGCTGCCCTGAGCCCTTGAGTCAGGGCAGGCAGGCACTGCTGCCTCTCGGGGAAGCTGGGCTCTTTCGCACACCCAAAAGACCACTTGGGTCTTCTCTATACATTCATCAAATACATCACAATTCCACAGTTAGATTACAAATAGCACAGCATATCCCCTCCGGCCCCTGTGATCACCCCCTGCCCGTGTACTGTAGGAGTGGAGCACCTCAGCTACCCTGCCCTGGCTCATTGCAACCACAATACACTCATTTAGCACGGATATGTCTGTAGAAAGAGACACCCCAAAATACCCTGCAGATGCATTAATCCCCAGCCCTGCATCAACCTTGCCAAGGCACAAAAGTCTGCAACGTCCAATGAGCCATGGTCAGGGTTTATTTTTGTGGCTGCATCTTGTTCATCTATCTTCCTCTGACCAGCTATAGAACTGTCAAATCCATCATTATCCTTGTACCCAGCTCCCAGGCCTTGCTTATCCAGCAAATGTTGTCTTCCACCATCCACCTCCTAACAGCCAGGGAATCAACAATAGGCTTTAACCTTACAGGGCACACAGGCTCCAACTCATGCCTCCAAGTCGTATATCCAGTTCTAGAGTCTTCCTGAGCTTTTCTCCTTCAGCAACTGGAACACAGAGCTGTGACTTCCACGCTGCATTTCAAAGCTGCTGCCTGTCAGCAGCTCAACGTGTAAATGCACCATTTTGCACACACAAGTTTACCTTCGAACACAGGAGTAGTAAAATAAAAATCACCACTGAAAACTGCGGACAAAAAGGAAAAAAACCACCCTGAAATCAGGACAGTAAAAAATTCCTTCTGGAGTGACCATTCAGCAACACCAGCACACTGCGAGCACATAGTACAGGTATATTCCAAAGAAGGTGTGTTTTTCTCATAGAGATCATAGATGTCCTGCAGAGTCCTGGTTTTCCTTCCAGAACGATCAAGTTTTACAGTAAGCTGATGGCACATGCTGTCAAATGAAGGCTTTTCCTTTATACTCTGCACTGTAAAAAAGAGCTAGCGATGGTGGGACTTGGCAGGGGGTGGAAGGAAAGGAGGATAGCTCATGGTGATCTTCCAAAGGACTCTGGAAGCCAAAAGCACACCTTTCAGCAGGGTCTCCCATGCTAGGCTTCCAAAAAACGGAAATTCCCAAAAGCCACCTTCTAGGAGCATTAGTACTGCAGTCTGTTGAGTGAGTCGATGTAATGGAAAGTGGCTCCCAATGCCCAGCTTGTTTCAACATTGTCAATTTTCCGGGCAAGCTGGGGAAAAAAAAAAGAAAAAAAAAAAGGCAGAAAAGTTAAAACACAGTTCTTTGGGAGAATCTGAAGCATGCAAGATGGATACAGTGCTGAAGATTATGACTAACAGTTACCACCATTATGGGGAGAGTGTTGCTGCACCCACGATTGCAAACTGTGTGTTGTAGCAAGAAGGTAAATCAAGAACCGAGCTCCTGGCAGGATGACTCCTGCCTTGGCACCCTCCTGCCCACTCTCCCCAGAAATCCTCTTTGAGCTTCACCTTAAAGCCTTGGCTCTTTGGGAAGCCCAGTTCCTGCAGCAGGAAGGAGATGTATGTGAGGTCCATGCAGAGAAAAGGGCTGTTTCCAGGGCTGATTTCCATGGTCTTACAAACTGAGAAGAAAGAAAACAGTGTCTGAATGCACACTGTGGACTCAGGTCTAACAGCAGACCAGCTGTGAAAAATCTCAAATGAATCCACAAAACAGTTGTGCTGTGCAGTGATGAAACCTACTACAGTGGGGCCAAAATGATATACACACATTATGATAAGCATATAAGCTTTGGAAGGAAGATCAAGACATTCTCGTATCTCTCCCCTAAGACAGTAGTTTCTTGTATCTCTCCAGGAAAAGAGCCTTTCTTCTATCTACTTCAAGTCTTCAAATATCTGAGCAACCTCAGGTGTGTTATCTTTCTTGAGCACCAGCACTCAACAAATGTTGACAAAATCAAATTTAAAAAAACCCAACAAAATAAAAGAAAAAGACAAACTCAAAATAAAACCCACTGCAAAAGTGAAAGTTAATATAAAAAAAGTTGAGATTTTTAGAAATAAGCAGAAATGTTGGTTAGATGCTATGTAGAGGGACTCAATATTTACTTAAAGGCATCATGCTGCTTAGTGTGTCTCACATTTGCCACCTGGGAATGAATTTACACACAATTATTAGTGTGTGTGTGATTGTATTTTACTCACCATATTTAGCTGCAATTTCAAAGTCACTGACAGTTAAGCTTCCTCCTTTTTCTTTGTCTAAAAGAAAAAAAAACCAGAGTCTTTTACGGTCTTTGTATAAAGGCAATTGTAGATTCAATTCATAAAAGTTGTTTGGAAATCAACTGAGCCACTGAAATTAATGTCAAAGCTCAGACTGGTTTTTAAGGTAAAAGAACCTTCAAAAGATTCTCAATATATATTGAAAAACCTTGGTTTATGAAGACTCTTTAGCCTTGTTTCCTACAGAAACAGAGCTTACAGACCATCTCATCTGACCCCCATTTCTGCACCGCCCTGCCCAGTGGTGCCTGGACAATGAACACCTGTGACCAGATCTGACAGGGCAGTGGTGCTCTGCAACACATCAAATCTGAAATTATTTGTAAAAAGCAAGTGGCTGAGGAGGAGGGGTATGTTTGTCCAAACCAACTTGAGATCTCATTATCTGCTTTCTACCACTGAATATGACAGCATTTTGTACACAAGCACACCACTGGAAAAGAGATGTGATGCATTCTGAATGCATGTGGAAATATCTGAAAGTCTTCATTCCATCTAAAAAGGTCAGTGAAGCAAACACACAGCCCAAATAATTTTTACTGCTTTACTGCCCAAGAAATTTGTTTATCATTATGAAGTTTTTTTCTATTTTGTGTTGTATAGTTAATTAGGCAACAACCATTTCTGAAATGCAAAGAGTTTAAAAACTATTACCAATGGCTTTAGGTCCTATTTCACAGCCCCAGTATCTCCTCTATAGAAATTAATATCAAGTCAAGAGCAATACTGCACAGCAGTGTAACAACAGCCTAAGTTTCACGACAGCTTAGCAAAGCATCGTGATGTGTGCCTCTGTTCCCACTGCTTCCATATCTTGCCATTTAAAATGAAACCAAGCCAGAAGCAGACTTACCTATGAGACCAGCCTCTGCTGCACAGTCATAGTAGTAGGAGAAAATGTAAAAGTCCAAGTTCTTCACTTCCTCAGCTCTGTGCACTTTTTTGTAGAGCATCTTTGCCACTTTATTAGAACAAGACTCATACAGAGGCTCACCTAAAAGAAGACAAAAAAACTCCACCATATTACAGGCTGAGAGTTAAATATACATGGGATTTATTCAGGATCTGCCAGGAAACAGGCTCCTTTTTGCAAAATAGCACTCCATAAACTCTTCACAGAGAACTGAAATATGCATCTTCTTCCAGAGGCAGACATCTACCAACATCAGGTTGGAACTAAGCATCTGATAGATCAGAGATGGACAACATCATTTGAGGCAGAAGGATTTTGAAAGACCTGTTCAAGCACTGCTCAACTCCATCTGCATCACTTCTAGCAGCTTTACTGACTGGACAGGCACATCATGCCACAAGAGGAAAAGAGTTGCAGGATCTCTGACAGCACATCAAGAGGAGCCAGACAGAACAGTAAACAGAGCCTGGTGTCTTTGAAAGAGGATGAGAGCGTCTCATTTACTGTGCTAGTAACAACTAACCAAATAGCAAGAGTGATAAATCACTATACCTCCCTTCTGTCCTTTAATTTTGTACACTATCTCAGCATGTTGCCATTCAGATTTGAAGCCAGGGGGTAAACAAGGGCTGATCAGTTCCTCCCCTTCTCCTACTGCAGAAGTAAAACAAAGCCACATCAGGAAAAAACATAAGGAATTAAAGTCAGATCCCTCACCCCCAGCCCTGCTCCATACTGTCCCACAGCTTCAGCAAGGCCCATCCACAGCCCAGTCATGGTTGGATGTTCCATGCCCACCCCCAGCCTGAGGATGGCAAGAACCCAGATCTCCTGGGATCTGTCAGCATCACCTCCTGCCTTTGTCTCAAGTGCACCCAGCCATGGTGACAGGAGCCCACATGCCACTCAGGAACCTTGAGCCCAGTGGGAAGGGGATACACAGGTGCTCCCCCCACCATAGGACTACACACCCTGAGCTCAGAGCCAGGACCTGAGGACTGCCCATAACTTACAAGGTTTTCCCTCAACTCCTCCCAAAATGGCGAGCCTTGCTGACATCAGCCCAAGTCCCAGGTAACTGCAAAGGGAGAAAAGCCTCTGTGAGCAACAGACATCCTTCCTCTGATACTCCACTGACAATCTAGCTGGGACACGCCAGTCTCCTCTACACAGCCGTGGCTAAGTGGTTCAAGTCAGCAGCTCATGCACATGAGGGGAACAGTGTGTCAACCCACTCTCATACTACCGTATCCAGAAGGACAATTTCTCTTTGAAAAAGCTCAGGCAATAGCTGTCAGCTGTCATCTGGCTGTTGAAGAACTGGCAATGGCATTTCCTTAACTCTGCTCCTTGTGCTACACTGGGTACTCCTACCCTCCTCAAAGGTAGCCTAGGCACTTGTATACAGAACTGACATTCTGAGCCCAAACACACCCCACAGCAAACACAGGTGGGAAGAAGCTCCCAAAACATTGGGAGCAGGGGAAGGCAGTGAGGAAGAAGAAATGACAGAGACAAAGCATTATGAACTGACTGCAACCACCATTCTCCATCTTCCTGTGCTGCTAAGTGGTGAGGAGGCGTAAGAGTTGGGAGTGAAGCTGAGCCTGGGAAGAAGGGAGAGGTAGAGGGAAGGCATTTTTGATTTTGTTATTATTTCTCATTCTCCTACTAGTAATTTGCATTAAATTAAATTAAATACTAAATAAATTAAATTAAAGTCAAGTCTGTTTTGCCCATGACAATAACTGGTGACCTCCCTGTCCTTATCTTGACCCATGAGCTTCTTGTCTTATTTTCTTCCCCCTGTCCTGTTAATGGAATGGGAGTGATAAAGGGGCTTGGTGGGCACATGGTGGGCAGCCAAGGTTAATCCACCAAAATCACGTGGCTCAAGTTTCTCTGCTTCTTCACGGTACTCATTTGCAAGGACTCCACTCCAGATAAACACCTCAGTCTCCCTGGCTTCACAGAAAACTTCCATCTGAGCACTGTGCTCTCTTTCCCACAACTAACCTGTATGAATACAGCTTGTAGGTGTGGTTAAACATCTGAAATGAAGTTGTGTGGCCAGATGGCGATGTCTGGAGAGTTGCCTGGAAGGAGAAAAAGATGTCACTGGCAGGCTTCTGCCAGCCAGCAGCAAACATCAACAAAGTAATCTTCCAACATGTAAGGAATAGTGTGAAACTATCCTAGCATGAATCACAGAGAAATTATGAATTTTCAAGGATTTCCATTTGACTACTGACACGCAAGACAGCCACAAAACCTGGAGCTCACATGACAGGGTTAAAACTGGTTACGTTTCTATTTGTATCTACACCAATATGCTATATAAAATAATTACTTTCATTAAAAAGGAATCCTTATTCCAGCTCTTAACTGCTTTTGTCCAGAGGCTACAGCAACTGCCTCATCACATGATCTGTACTACAGGAACTGTGTGCAAACTAATAGGAAAGCCAGGCACGCATCAACCTCCTACTTGAGTGAATTCATCTGTGAACTCGTACAAGCCAGAGGAAAAGCACATCCCTGCCAAGGAACAGAACGAGGACCAGCCTATGGTCTGAAGGAATGAAAGGGTAGCCTGTTCCCCAAGTGCATCAGCACAGCTAGAATGTTTGTGGGGAGGCAATGCTCAGGCCACAGTGCTGCTCATATCTTAACTCCTTCTCTATGTTCAGAATTTTCACATCCTGGACCCTTCACATCCTTCATCATCCTGCTGAAACAGTGCAATATCTTGATTATCCCAGGCTGGGACGCTGGATACAGCATCCCACCCCTCTCCTTTTCTGCAGTTTTACTATGAGCACTATCTCTGCTCAGGCCAGAGCCTTACAATACAACCACAGGGCTTCACAGAACACCTGTAAAAATGCCACACCAGGAAGCTAAAATGGCATTCATTTGCAACTGGGTGAACTCAGGAAAATCAGAAACAAAGATTTAGAAGGCACCTTAATGTGTTCTTAAACCCCAGCATAGGCCAAATGGACTTGAATTCTCATTAATAGCATTGCTTTTTGTGTTCTTTTTTATAAGCTGTACAATCTGGAAGTCAAAGATTAAGACATCCAGGTGAACATGGTGTCTTCCACGAGATAAAGCAGCCCTGGCAGACTCGCCTCAAGCACTACTGACCCACGGGGTGGACGAAGGGGATGGACAAAGAGTTGTGAACACTTCTGGAACTGACTATAAAAAGGCAGATATGACCAAGTCACAAGTGAGGCTTCATATGACATTGACAAAACTCTTGCTCTGTTTCCAAGGGAAAAAAAATCTGAGCAGTTACAGATTCCTGCAGCAGCATTTTCCAACAGTGTGCATGCTCATGTTACCTCAGTGTGCGGAAGGAAGGTGATCTGTGTTGATCCACCACCCAAATCCAGCATCCCTACACTTCTCTTCTGCGGGTCATCTAGCCTGCCTGAAATGTGTGACAGAACAGACAAAGCCATGGTGAGCACTGTGAGAAACTGGCTAGGAACAAAACCAGAAGTACAGGGGTAAGGAAAGAGAACAATCTAACTCCACCTCTCAGCTTCCACACAGCAATAAATTACACTGTTATCTACTGGGCACTGATTTTAGCTTTATCAGACCAGAAAATCTTAAAGTGACAAGAGTCTCTTATTTCTCCAGTGACTGTTCCTGTGCTAATCACAGCAGCTTTGGTTACAGCATTCCTAAACATTTTGGATGCAGAGACCTTTTGCAAACTCTGCTCTGGTAACCACTTTGTAACACAGAGGAATGTGGTTTTCTTGGCCACCTCTCTCTGATCTCTTAGCAATATTTTGCAGATTCCTATAGCCAAAGGGATGACAGACTGAAAAGGGCTGGCCTAAGAGACTCAGCTCTCTTGGAATTCTTCCTGTTGCCAGCCAAGACCTCTGCTCTCATTTAGATCTAGTTCTTCTCAGTTAGACCCTTCAAATGCACCTTCCTGACCAGGACAGTTTGTGACAAGTACCTCAGTATACCTCACAATAGTTGAAGACCACTGACCTTTCTGATAATTCCTGGGAGCATAAAAAGCTCCAGAGCACATTGCCCCACACACTGTGTGCTGAACAGAGCACTTGGATGGCAGAGTGCTTTATGTATTGTCAGAGAGGTCTTCAGCTTAGTTTTCGCTCTACTCTTCAGCTACCCTTTTCTCACTCAGCAGCATAAACACCCGTGGCATTTCTATGTTATAAATCTGTAAAGAAGTAGCATAGCACTTGCTTTTACTCTCTGCAGCTGCCAAGCACATCTAGAATACTCACACAAAAAATTTAGCCAGAGTCACAGCAGGCTCTAAAAAGGAATAAAATGCTCTGGTACCCTACAGGGAACTGAAAGAAAAGCTACATTAAATATCTAGGATAAAGGATTAAACTCCTCACTCCATCAAGTAAATAGAAAAAATCCTAATGACTTAAATAGGCCAGGCCAAAAACAAACTGCTGAGTTATTCTCAGTCTTCTTTCCCCCATTCCACCCCAACGAATGAGCAAATCCCACACAGGGGCAGAAAAGAGCATAAATTTCACAACGTTGGTCCTATTTTTATACACATACTCATGTACACATACCTGTTAAAAAATTTATTGTGATCCAGGCTGAAATACCTAGTAAGGAGAAGATTCAGAATACACATGCTTAGATCAGAGCATTTCATTTTATCTAACAGCAGCAGCAAGTAAGTTAAGCCATATTACAAGGTTTCCAGAACTGTCAGTGGCTGACAAACCCAAGATTTCTGGGGACTACCTGAACAAAGAGAATGACCTTCTCTATCAGAGTTTATGTGATATTCGGGAGAGAAGCCCCAGGTATGAAACGCCTGGAGAACTCTGTAGTTTACAAGTCAAAAACTTAGGCAGGAGGTCACAAAGGCTTGAGTCCTTAGGTAAAAGACAAAGAGATGACTGAAACTCAGATTGTTCATTTTCTAGGAAAACATCCACTGTTGGCTTTTGTTTGATGCCAGGCACTCCACTTTTCTTTCTGAATACTAAAAATTTTCATCTTTCAGTATTCCAATTTTGCCTGTTTTCTTCTAAGCAATTTTGCAAGCTATGCTGTTTCTGTCCTCTTCTTGTTTTATAAACTGTTTCCCCATAAATTAGGCAAATCAGCAGCCTTATGTTAACAAATTCAAATATTTATTCATGTGGTTATAATTCAAGGCATGCTAGAGAGTATGGCCCACTTCAATCCTTGCCTAAATCAAGGCTATCACTGCTATTACTGATTTTAAAACAAAAGAAAAAGAATGTCTTTCTTCCATTAAGTAGCAAAAAGAGAAATTCATAAACAGTTTCAGCTATTTTAAAGCTTGGTTTCTGAGCAGATTTAAAATACATTTCAACGCTCAGTTACTTAGAATCTAGACATTCTGTCCACAACACTTTTGGATGAACATGAACTTACTTCAGTATGTATTTTCTTCTCTATATAACATTTTTTTTCCAGACTGAACTCACATTACCACTCATTAGATCAGTTATAATTAACATTATGATCAGCTACTTCAAGAGAGCTCTGGTAAGTATTGTCAAAAGCAGAGCGGGCAAACCCGATTGTTGAAGGTTATCTCAACAAGTAGATACTAAGAAACTTTTCCAGAAGTGCTGACTGCACAGTGGCTTTCTGGGGATCCTACAGGAACTGCTCAACACTCGGAGCTTTTAAGATCAGGACAGAGCTCAGGACTTCAAACTGGAAAACACAGCGCAAGATTTCTTTGGCAGGCACTGTCTGCGGCCACCTAAAAACTCTGCTTCTGTCAAACCTGCTACTTATGGGTTCTCCCTACAGCAGGTAGGGACTTGTCACAGTGAAGCAGGGATTGCCAGGACAGCACAAAGAGTCTCCACAAGATTGCTTACCTTCATCAGTTCCATTCATTATCGACACGCAATTGTCCCTCACAAAGAAGGGGGAGGCCTGAAAAATCTCCTTCACCTGGAGATCAAATAAAAGCTACTTTCAGAGAAATACTTTTTCAGCTGAAAAACAAGCTTTTTAAAAGCTCTGGTTTTATACTATTGCTCCTCTTCTTGGGCCAGGTACTGACTGCTGCTCACTGCTTTGTTTGAAGCCCAAGAGTCCAACATGCAGCAGCCTTTATGTGCTGGCCCTGCAGTTTGGTGCAGAAGCAGGGATGGATGTGTGGGTTTTCAAGCATGAAGACTGCTCAGAAATGCCATTAACAAGAGATGGACATAAGTAGGGAAGGGAATCCCATTTACTTGGTTGGAATTGATGACCCTCAAGGTATTACACATGCATGGGAAAGGCAGGAGATGGACACCCTAGCTTTCAGGAATATCCCAAGATGCTGCATTTTTAACAGGAGCATGTTTTCTGGAAAGTAAATGGAAAGACAAGAGATAATACCTTTTCCAGCAACTTCTGAGCTTTCTCTCCTGGCAGCAACCGCAGGCCAGCTGTGGCTTTCAGGACCAGAGGAGTAAACTTCCACAGCTCCATAGGAACTTCCTTCTTTGCCACCTCTAGGAGCTCTTTTATTCCCTGGCCACTCTGTGAGCAGAAAGAACAATAAAAGGCATCTTAAAAACTCTTTTGAAAAGGCAAAAGGGTGATCAGAGCTACGGTTCACTGTAAATGTGAAACAGAGACAAATTAATATCATAGGGGCTCAGGAGAAGGTGCAGGACTCACTATCTCCTACAGCATAAGGCCTAGTGGATATGATGGGAACTCCTGAGCAACAGGTCCCAACCAGACAGAGGTACTTTTTCAAACACTGAAACAGAACAGAACTCTCTGCCACCAAATGTTTTGGCTACAAAAGGGTCAAAAGGCAGTATCACAAATTCTTGGAAAGCAAAGGCTTTTGTAAAACACTATGAGCGGGGTCTAAGTCTGGCTCTTACGAGTCCCTAAATCCCTGCAAACCAGAAGGTAAGGGAGACACACTTCAATTACCTTTTCGACATCATCAGCATATGCAGACAGACCTGGTTTCAGTGCTTTGAACGTCTCATGGGTTAATCTGGGAGTCTCTGTTCAAAAGCAGTATGCCAAAATAAGTAATGGTACAAATAATTTTGCATACACAAAAAGAAAACCATTTAAAAAAATGCCATTATTATTACTGATAGAAATCAATTGAAGCCTCTGTCTAATGAACTATTATCAGCCACCTGACCTTTAAATACAGCCCTGGCTGTGGAATCAGAACCTGAGAAAACCAATTCTAAAGTCATGACTGGTTGTCAGGTGTTGGTGTCCACTATGCACATCAGTCACCAGATAGGTGCAAGCTCTCTTTGAGGCCTTACACCTGCCATGTGCAGCTTTTCAAACTGCCCCTGTAAAAGACCTCTTGTTTCAGCCTCCCCTGTTCTGGCTAAACTTGATTCCAGCAAAACCTAACAGTAGCTTTACCACTGTTTTCAATGGCAGCAGAGGGATACAAACTTCAGTATTTTGGAAAGCTCCAGTACCTCATATGAACCTGCAATCCAGGCAACCCTACACTCCATAAAGTTTGCTGTGATACAGTCTGAAATAGTGTTTCAAATGAAGCAGGCATGGAAGAAGCAAAGGCTTGAGGATACTGGAAAAGAAGGAAATCATGGACTGTTGTTTAACACCTTTGGTGGCTGAGCCTTACACTAGCCCATTATGCAAACCTGAGGTGCTCGCTCCCCAGAGGCCGATCACACCACACTGCTAATCCTTAATAGAGCCTTTAGATCACCTAACAGCACCCATCCAGGTTCTTTGATCTTTAAGAGTTTTACAAACAGAAGCTGACAACATATAAACAAATGAAGCTAACTACTCCAGAGGAAAACTGGAGCTTTTTTGTACACTTCTGTCTCACTTCTCAGAGGTAGTTTCTGTCCAGATGCAACACACAGCGATTTTAATCAGATGATTTATAATTTTTGTTTTGTTTTTCAGTTCAAATCCAACACTGAAGCCAAGGATGCACTAAACCTTGGCTGTAGAGACACTGTAGAGAGAAGCAGCTTACTGCCAGGAACTGGAGACACCCAACAACCTAAAAAATTTGGGGAACTAAGGCAGTTTGAATTTATAATTCTCTCTTCCACCAGTGTGATGAAAAAATGCCCTTCTTCATGCCACCACTCTAAAAGTACAGCTGCAACTTAGTTCATATTCTGACATTACAGCATTTTCTCCTTGTTGAACATTTTCATAATTTCATCCAAACACATATGCCTGGACCACATTATACCTCCTGACGGCTCTCTAGAAAGACCTGAAACATGTCAGGTAATCCCTAGAAAGTGCAATCAATAATCTGTTCCACAACTTATGGAAGACTTAACCTGTCATGCAATGAGCAGGACATACCTCTTGGCTGCTGTGCAAATTTAAATATATGGATGCGAGTTCCTGTGCTTCCTGCATCAAACATAATTCCATAAAAGACAGAGAGATCTGTGGTCACTGCCTGATGGGTCAGTTTATCTCCCCTGCTTTCAGAAACTCCTTCTGTGGCTCCCACAAATGGTCTGGAGCCCAAGTGCCATTTTATGTATGCAACATAAACAGCTATGCATGTCAAAATCCCAAAAGCGAAGAACCGCTTTGATATCTTCATGGCTTCCATTTAATGGGATGTTTTGTTTCTTCCCTTTATCAGTCTGTTCCTTGTCCTTCACGCTCAACAGGTGGTTCCCACATCACCCCTACATCCAACAGAAGAGAAAAGATCAGTTTTATTTTCCCACATCACCCCTACATCCAACAGAAGAGAAAAGATCAGTTTTATTTTCCCAACCTGATAGAAGGATCTAAAAGTATGATGCCCACGACACCACTTTCCCAACGAACAGAAGGAATGCAGCCTCGTTTAGCACCTCTTTCAGTTCCACTCTAAGGCATGCAGCAGCACAAATCTTCTTTTCCCCCATTGCTACAGAGGCCTAATAAGGCACAAAATAAGGAGGGTTCAGAGAAGCTAAGTACAGTAACTGAGGCGGGAGGGGACCTCATCCAACATCCTGCTCACAGCAGGGGCAGCTGTTGGGACCCTCCATGTGGCCAAGGACTATATCCAATAGCATTTTCAAAAACTCCAAGGATGAAGATCCCACAGCTTCTCTGGGCAGTTATCTTTGTTAGTTCCTGGATGGTGAGGGAGGTCCCAGAAGACTGCACAAGGACAATTTAAAATTAACGCTCTACAGGCAAGATGCAAGATACAGGGAACTGAGTGCCCTCCTCCCCTATCTCCAACACCAGCAAAGAAACCACAGCAAAGCATAACCCACAAAATCTACAAGCCCTCACATAGCATCATACAGATGATTAAAAAACAGTCGCTGGTGATTTACAGGGAGCAAAACTACATATAATTTTTCCTTTTTTTGATAGCGTAATGAAGAGAAAGGAAACCAACGGGTGAAGTTGAGTTAAACAAGGTTTTTGACACATATGTCACCTCTTGATGTATATTCAGGAAGCATACAGAAGGCATGAAGAGGAGGAATTTTAAATCAACGTGATTACAGAGTATTTCCAAAAACAGGTAAGACAAAATCTCATAAAAATGGAGCAGAACAAAATCACAGGCAAATATACACATAAAGAATGGATCATCTTTAGGGAAAGGGAACTGTAGATTGCCATGACACAGAAATCAGAAAGATGGCATTGCAAATAAAGGAAAAATCTTCCTGGCTTCTATCAGCAGGCACAGACACGCAGGTGGCAATCGCTACAGGTCTACGGGGTGATCACTCCGATCCTCCTGGGGCCAGGAAGGCCTCAGCTGCAGCTACACCAGAGCCAAATATCACAGGACGGAGGAAAGCCGCAGGCTTCGAGGAGACACGAGCTTCGCCGCAGGAAAGGAGGCTGGAAGAATGAGGAGGCACAGCAGCCTGGAAGCGCTATCCCCCTACCGCCGTCTGCCTGGAGAGAATCGCGATTGTCCCTTCCCTGCCTTTGTCAGGGGACGCCAAGATTTGCTGCAAGGGAAAACCTTCCCGCCGGCGACCCGGAGCCGGGAACGCAGGCGGGAGCCAGGCAAAACCCGGGCCAGTGCGGGCCTGACCCGGCCCACCCCGCGGGGCGCCCCTCGCTCACACACTGACCACTGTCCCGCTGCCCGCACTTCCTTCTTCCTCCCTTTTCCCTCCCTTTTTCCCTCCTCCCTCCCTCCCAAACTCACGCCGCCCCCGCCGGCCCTGCCATGGCGCCNNNAGGCGGCCGAGCCCCTCGGTGCGGGAGCTCGGCCAAAGTGTCCTGAAAACAAAACAAAACAAAAACAAACAAACGAACAAAAAAGGCGAAACGCCGCGAAATCAGAAAGGTGTGGAGAAACAGTGTCAGAAAATGTGGAACGTGTAACAATTATCTTGAATCAGGTGGTAGTTAACAACACTTAGTCAAGCACACTCTGGAACTAAAAAGCTCTAAGGATGAAGTACATCAAGACGTTGATGTATCCATTGCCAACTTGGCGACACACTCAAGGTCCGTGTATCCTATAGCTGAAGTATGTTCATTATAGTACTAAAAAATCACACCTATAGGTCAAAAAGGTTCTGGCCTGGTGAAGACCCTTCCCCTGATCATGCATGGAAATTAGGTGGGTCACATAGTTTGTATGATAATTACTAACCAGTCCTAATAGAGGGGCTGTACTGTCTTGGTTTAACACAATTTAAGAGGTGTAAAATAACTGTGAAATGAGTTATCTCCCCTTAGTTTTAACCAATCCCACCAATGAGGAATGATAGAGAGATGTAAGTGAAAATATAAGTTTACCTACAAGTGGAACAGCACCAGACAGAAAATAACAGTAAATGACCACTGGAAACAAAATTGCTAAATCTCACTAACCCCTAGGGGTGAATGAAGACCTTAAAAGCGTCCGTGATACCTCCCACCCCAGTTCTCCTTCCTGGTTGCAGGGTCTTAGGTAACAATTTGGGGCACAGATAGAAACGGAATACAGTAACATTTTGGGTTGCCCTCGACATGTACTTTGGAGGTTACTAGAACTAAATATCTGTGTATAAATAATGGCCTGGAAAGTCCTGAGAGGCATCCTTGATTTGTGGAATACCAGCAATCATCCAGACTCGTGCGACTCTGAAATAATCAAATGTCTCTATTGAGTGTGTAATTGTTGGCTTGTTGCACACTGGGTAATGAATCTGATTTCTGTGGATAATAACAGGTGCTGTCCTCAAGGTGAGGGGAGGCAGGGCAGAGCAGGCCCTGTGAGGGTGGCAGGAGAGGCCCCATAGCCCAGGGATAATGCAGAGATGGCTGGCAGGGCTGCTGGGCTACACCTCAGTGAGACCCAGACCTGCCAGGAGCTCTTTTTCTGCAATTTTGGGCTGGGTCTGAGGCAGGCAGCATGAGTAGATGTGAGCAAAGGATGCCCTTGAGTAGTTGCTTCGTGCCTTTCTCCATACCTCATACACAAATAATTTCAGTTTTTTGAGACTTGTGGCTCTTCCATGACCTCATTGCAACAGAATCCATGTTTAGTTTCTAGGATGGTTTTGTAAACAAGACCCTGATGGTGTGGTTTCACCACAGAAACATGAGTCTGCCAGCAGCTTGAGAAAAAAAGACATCTGAGAATGCTCTGCTGATTTCTGTAGGTGTTAATCCCGAAATGGCTTCTGTGGCATTCCTGTCAATCACAGCATCTCAGGAGCTGCAAGCTCATCGGGAAGAAGATAAGACAGGAGATCCTCAGGAAAGAGGCAGCCTGACTGCTGGGTGAATACCCTTTATCTCTGGGGCTGAGGGGAGGATGGTCCTCACAGCTGGGCATGGTCACTGGTCTTGGTGAGTCTGCAACACAGCATCACCTAGTTCTGCCCCAAAATATGAGATGTTGACAGACTAAAACCGGGGTTTTTTATGGTTCTTGCTATGCCAGATATCTAGCAGTAGTGTGAAGGTAAATTCAATGCAAATAAGCTGGTTTTCAGTTAGCTGTGTTCTGAGTGATCCCCTTTTGGTACAACAGCAAAAATGGGGATAGGAAATAAAGATACGACAGGTTTTGGGCTAGGGAGCTACTCAGCTCTGGAGTTGTCCTCTGAAGTAGAAGATTAGGGAGCCCATTCTCAAATTTTGTGGTTGTCACTGGGATTTTGGGCTGCTGTGAAAGTACTGACCTAGGAGCAAGTTTCCTGAAACCTGCAACAGGACTTGTGTCCCTTGCATTTAGAAACACAGAGTCATCTGAACTCATCACAACAGAGAGCCTGCTATATCAACAGCTTGTTTCTTCTTCCAGGTTGCAAGAAAGCAGGAATATTTATGGAGGATTACTCGGGGTGAAGGACTATTTGCATTTTTCCTTCAAGACAGAAGATTTTGGGGATATCAGGTTTTTTTAGCAAAATAATTTTTTTTCAATCCTAAATAAAGAAATGTTCCTGTTACCAATTGCTAACTCAGCAAAAGAAGATGGATTTTTCCCTTTTCACGGGGGAAGGCAGATCTCAGGAGGTGAGGCCCTTGCAGAAAAGCAGGTCAAGGCCAGCAGAGAGCAGTATGTTGTCAGGATCACCATTTCCCCAGGGATGGGGCAAAATAGCACAGTATTTATTTCTCTTAGTTGAAATATCTTGCATATATATTCATAAACAGTGCTGCAGTTAGGATTAGAGATTCCAAAGAAATGGGAATGTAATGCTGGGTTAGTTTTTTTCTCCCTCCTGTGAAAAGCATTACTTATGTGCATGGCAACTGTTCTCAGGCTGTTCTTGGAAACTCCCTTCCCGACAATGGGATGGAGTGTAGGTGGTTTAAAGAGTTTTGGATCCATTCCTGAAACTGTCATATGCTGTAGACATGTAGGTCATTCTTAGAATTAAGCCACACGGTCTGAAATTTGTAAGAAATTTTCAAGTATGATATCTACATATGATACATATTACTCATAAGTGTATGTTTAGATTCATAGCTTGGTGTGTTGTATATATCGAACCTCAGCTAGAATGCAGATTATTGGGAACCAGCTTGGGAACCCTTTGAGAAATTCTGTCTGTCACTCACGTGTTATAAGAATAATTGTGTTGGATGTCTGAATGAGCATTAATAAACAAGGATCAAAGACAAATTTTACAAATAGGAGAATCCATATAATTAAAGGGTTATTTCACCAGTTTGGTCATGACTCTTGTGAACATTATGTTGAACTGTAGGTACAAAGACTATTTTTGGCACAGTGTGCCCATGAACTGCATGTGATTGGCATGTTGTACAAGCCAGGTAGCAACATGTCCCAAGTCCCACTGAATGATCCTTGTCACATGTTCCTCAGTGATGCACATGGGTGTTCAACAAGCTGACGTGTACCCAGTGAGAGAGTTGGGCTGCTGCAGTACTTGGCAATACTAAGGAAAACGAACAGCAACTAAACCTATAGCTCAAATTTCCATTCAGGTTCCATTTTCTCCCTTCATCTCAAAGAACAAATTACATTGGTGCTGACCTGTAGCAGAAAAGCGTGGTGTTCATTGAACCCCGAACATTAAATTTGTGTCCTTGCTATAAACCATGACCATGTAGCTTTTTTAGGAGGCAGTCTGTCACTGCATCCTCCCCATATCCCTGAGCAGGATAGGTACTTCTGAGGTCCTGTCACTTACCTGAAAACCCACATGGCACCTGCTGCTCTCTGATGACCTCCACTGTGGTTCTTCACCATTCCTTCCCAAGACTCCTAGCAAGGCAGGGCTTGGCATGTATTGCAACTTCTCTGCAGCTGCATCTGTCCCTGGCCAAGAGGGCCACGATCAAACATACCAGACAAATGCTGAGTTACCTTTTCCTCTCCTATGGAGGAAGCATAAATAACATATTTCTCTGTCTCCCCATCAGTTTTTGACAAAGTCATAGAAATTAAACACCCTTGAGACATTTATGTTTCTGGCAATTTTGTCTGGAAGTAGTAACTGGTCCCATATTTTGGAGGCACAGTTCTGTGCTTCTGTCATAGAGGGTGTCTCCCAGGGGATGCTACTAATGTTTTCCTTGATGGTTGTAGTACCACAAACCAGAAAAACCGAGGAGGTCTCTGCTGTTCCTCACTGCTGCTCAAAGACCAAATGCAGAAATGAACTGTAACTTTGGAAATGCTGCCTCAACGTGGTCTTTTTGGTGCCCTACAGGCTGAAGTTCTTCATAAATTTATCACGACCTACATAATTGACCTATATTATGTGTCTGTTTGTTAAATAGATTGCACTAATTATACACATGAATAGGGATGGCTTAGAGGTTGTTTATTTATACTGAGGTGTGTGCCTGCTGTCTGAAATGATGTACGGGAGGATCATTGCCAGATTTTCCTCCTTGGCCCCTCCATATCTGACATGTATCATGGACTGTTGCAATAAAACATTAATAGATTCTGCTTTCAGAGAGGGGAAAAAAAAAGGAAAACTGTTTGTATTACTTTTCTAAGCAAGGGGATGCGTGCAAGATCCTCCGGCAGGTCTGTATGCAAAAAAAATTAAGCATGAGGGAGAAAACACAAGACAGCAAAATTTTCAAGCCCTTGATTTGTAGGACAGTGAGTAGGGGCTGAGTTTACTTTGCACTTTGGTCACTTTTTTGAGACCTTTGTAGGCTGGGAAACAGCATTACTATACCTTGCAGATAGCTGAGTGTTATTATAATGAATGGGCCGATTTCTCCTTGCGCTTGTGCCGCACTTGCAGACTGCTGGAGCAGTTTGAAATCCAGGGTGCCGTTGAAATGTGGTGAGTTTAGTGGAACTGCACCTGCTCCCAGCAAGTATGAATTTTGCTTTTAACGTTTCAGACCGACATCCAAAGCCTGGCTGATTTGCCTCTAGGGGCAGATTTGGATCAGGGCTTCAAAACAGATGTCTGCTGCCACAGACTCCCTCAGTTGTATCAGCGACGCTGTCGGGCAGTTTCCACTGCCTTGTCCTCATTCAGATAGACAGGGTGCACTGAGTGTAATCTAATTAAGGAGAATTCCCCAGATTTTTTTTTTTTCATATCTGCTATCACTGTGTTTTTAACTTCCCCAAATTCATTATAAATGTGCCCATCTGTGGGCTGTCACATAGCACTGACTCCAAGATGCTGGTTTTGGAGAAAATATAGGTGGGGAGGGTGAATAAAGTGAAAACAAATTGCTGCCATTTTAAACTGTTTGCAATTTCAGAAATTGTCCCTTGTGTTTCATGTTAGGGATGAATTTCCAGGCAGTCGAAAATATATGTTTTACCAGTGGGTTTGTGGGCAAAGTGTTTATTCAATTATACATATTATTGATTTGGTGGGCTGGTTGTTGAGTGGCACAGGTTTGTCTGTTGGAATAGACAGCCCATGCCTTTAACAAGCTTTTGTTAAGAAAGATTTTTATGGTCTTGTCATAATCTTAGAGTCAATTCTGAATATTCCAAGGGAGAAGAAAGTAATTTCTCACCTTATCATTCTGTTTCCTCTGCAGAAGATTGATCCCAACCTCTTCTATAGAGCTTTTAAAAGCTATTACTGGCTTATGTATAATGTTAAGGTTCAAAAAAAAACCAGATTTTGGTAAAAACGTTCTGATTTACAAAAACTTTTTGAGCATGATACTTGATATTTTAGCTTCGAGGTGACCTCTTGAGGTTCCTATGCTCAAAACAGGGCCAAATTTGAAATCTGATTGGATTGCTCCAAGCCTTGTCCAGCTGAGTATTTAGTATCTCCAAGGATGGAGACTCTTTGGGCCATCCTTAAGGTGAAATATGTTGTGTGATACCTAACAGAAACTTGCAATGTTCCAGTTTGTGTCCTTCACTTCCTGGTGCTGTCGCTGAAGATCTCTGGGAAAAGCCTCCCTTAGTATTCAGCTGTCGGTTACATTGTGACTACAGACAGCAGTTGTGAGATTTTGGAAATTATTTGCATCCCCATATGATTACTTGTTTTCACACTGTTTAGTTTCATGATGAATTTTCTGTGTGAGTCTTACGATATTTTCAATGACTATTATGTAAAGCATGTCAGAAGCAATTTAAAGTCATTATGAAAAACAGAAAACTGGAAATGTCTGTCTTTCCTTAATATTCATAATATTCGTTTGCTTGTTATGTGTAGAAATGAAAATAGGGAAATACAGCTGGCTGCCAATTCTTTCTTATGTATATAACCCCTTTTCTTCTTTGTTTAATATTGCTTCTTGTGTCCTGAGAGGCAATTTTGAAGGTGAGTCTCCTGCCTTGAGAGCCATTTTTGGAGGTGCTCTGCTGACCCAGTGCCCCTTGAGGAGGAGGAGTTCACTGATCTCAGTCCTCCATATGGAATTGCACTGTATATTAACAATGGACGCTAAGAGTCTCATAAGGGAGAATGATCCTAAAAGTTACTTTTGTGCTCTGAAGAGGTATGTACCTCTCATTTGCTAGGAGGTGTCTAAAGTTTTGTGCATGAAATAGCCGTTGTACACCTTGGAAAGAAAATAAGTATCCTCAGTTAATTTTTACATGTCTTGCACCAGCTACTGACAAATAAATATTAGTGGTAGCCTCTTGTTAACCTTCAATCATCCATGCTTCAGGAGCTGCAGGACTGTTCTCCAGTATTTCTAAACTTCCTTGAAGAAGCAAACTAATTTTCAGTAGTTCAGTTCCTATAAATGAATGTATTTTCTAGTGCCCCAGCAAGAAATTCACTGTTGCTTATAAAGCACTCACCTGCCAGAGTGAATGCATAAATGCCTGGATGAATACTTATGATCAGCTCACAGAAGCAAACATAGGAAATATCTATGCTTCAACTTGTGGCATTTTTGGACTTTTTTCCAACACCAGTCTCTCTGCTCTTTAAGAATTGCACCTTTAGGAGAACCCACCCTAGGCACACAGCAATGCAGACACCAAAATCCATTAATTACTTTTGAATATAAATTGTAGTCCATTGTGCCACCTTTTTTCCTCAGTAAATAGGGTCACCTATCTGTCTTCTAACATAAATTATCAAAATAAGTCTCTTCTTGCAAAATGTTATCTTAGAGTCGCTGATGAGCTCAGTTACTTTGCTACTGTGATGAAGAAAAATGATGCTGTGAGATTTCCATTTCTTTCCAGAAGGAAAAGGCTTTTGATGTTAAGCATCTTTGTGCTTGTTTGAGCCATCTTCATGCTCAACATGAAGCAGAAACTGTGCATTTCTTGGAAAATGAGTAACAGAAACAATCTCTGCCTTTCAGTAGAGTGTATAACCACAGTTGTCTGGAAAGGTGATACTTTAACAAGTTAAAATATTTTGGTTGCGTATCTCTGTGAATTTGCAAACGCTGTTTTTTGGTTCAGCTAACAAAATGAAAATCTCATCAGCTGTGGAACAGTAGCTGAAATGCCCTAGAGGGACCCATTTCTGAAATTTTCATAGTATTGTCTTTGATGAATCGTTGGGCCATGGTTTTCAGGAACTCTGTGCATTGAGTCATGGTGCAGAAGGCAGTTGCAGGGAGGATTGCCCAGCAGAGCAGGCTGGTGTCCTATGTGTGACCACGGAGATGGTCTGGAGAGGACTGCACAACCCCAGGGAGATGGGAGAGGCTGTCTTACAGCAAAGTTTGTAAGAACAGAGAGGTGTCATCATTTCCACAGTTTGTTTGTGATCAAAGCCAGGCACTGGAGAGAGTGAGGTGGGAAGCAAGACCTTCATCCCTGCCAGTGTGGGCCTGAGGGCTGGGTCCCATCAGAGCTGCCAGGGAAGCAGAGCACAGCAAAACTGAGGACTTTCCCAGAAGCAGCAGAGTTACTTGTGTTAGGGACCACAGAGCCAGAAGAGATCAGCAGAAATCTGCTCAATAAATGTACTCGCTGGCCTTCTGCAATCAAAGGGGCAAGCCCTTCTTGGGGACAATTCAGCTGTTTGAAGAGCAGGGCATCCCAGAGGGATGGTGGAATCACGTGCTAAATTTCCCCTTGTGTTCCTGGAGTAACGAGAAAGAAAAACGCATTGGAGTTGACTTGGGACCAGCCGTTTGCCCACCACCCATGAAAACCTCTCGCTTATCCTCATGAATAACAGGGGTTTGAATTTACCAAGCGAAGTGATCGGACCCTCCAGCCTGCTATTCATTACTCCAATTAACAATCAGTTGCCTGAAAAATGGGCCAATCTGTTTCTTGGGAAGCCACATAGAAAATCCAAAAGGCAAGCCAATTAGCATACCAGTCCTCACCATCTAGGGAATCTAATTTAGTTATTTGGTTGACCTAAGTACCAAAATATTGTTGTTTTGTTATGGAGCATATAATGTTTGTTAAATGGCTGAAATCCCCCGAGGCCCATATGCTGCTGATACTCACTGCATCCTCCCAAGCTGGCAGAGGCAATAAGGCAAAACTGTTTTGTCCTGCACATGGCCCCTGTGTTTTCCTGGCACAGCACGGCAGCTGGACGCAGGCAGAACAAACCTTCGCCACCCAGGGTGGGCGGGATAGCTTCCCTCCGAAATAGTTGCACACTTGAGCAAGCCCATTGTCTGCCCAGAAAGCATTTCAACCGCCTCTTACCAGGCAGCCGCGGCTACAAATAGTGCGCAGAGCCAGTGTTTGGACAACCTGTCTGCACAGTGCATTGTGCAGGAGCAATTAGTTTGCAAATTGCCCATTTGCACATCCGCGCATGAATTAGTTACATTGCTCCCACAGGATTTGTTATTCTTATCATTGCTGTTAAGGAAGGCCCATGAATAAAAAAAAGGTAATTTGGACGAAGGCCTTTCTCCCCACCAGCTGAAGTTCGAGCCTCTTCCTCGGAAAGGACAGTGGGTGGAATTCCTAGCAGGAAAAAAGTGGTACTGCGGGATGTTGCCTCTGCGTGTTTCTAATTCTCTGGGTTGATGGTAGTGTAATGGTGGCACGAGTTCTGCAAAGTTTTTTGCTCATTTCATAGCCTTTTTTTTTTTGGAAAGAAAACACATGACGGCTGTCAGCCTGTACTGCCATTCCTGGTGCACGTGTTCTGTGTTTGGAGATGTGACCCCAGTCCTGTAATTGAACTGCTCCTTCATTTCTGGAGAAGTCCCACATTGGGATTTTAGCAGCCAAAGAAACACCAGAGTTCCCAATGTATTCTGACTGATTTAATGGCATTACTTTTATTCTGGTCTGAATTTGCTGGAGCAGGTGGAGAGTAACATTGGAAGGAAAGGAATCTAACTGAATGGACAGTCCTTCTCAGTGTTCACACCACATGTAGTTCTCCAGAGCAAAAACCCAAAGTGCATGTCACTGCTACCTAATCAGCAGAAGGTCAGTATAGGTGAGGGGTGACTGTATCTGTAATACCTGGGCATTTTGGTCAGACACTCCAATTAATCTGTGCCTGCTGAAGAGGTTGTGCTCTCACCAGCTTTGCTCATCTGTGCAGGTATCTAAGGATTCTCCTGCCCAGGTTTCAACCTGATGATGTTTCTCCACCATCCTCTCACTGTCCTGAGCTAGGTTTTAGCTCAGCTGCTTACCTTGCATGCCTTGCAAGCCCTAATACAAGTATTCAGGTGTTGCTATATGATCACCCTCTGGACCACTGCATTGATGCCAGATGTCCAAAGCCTTGGTAGTCCAGTGGCTACTGCCAAGGCTGAGAAAAGTTATAGAAAAGCAAGTCATGATCAGGTGATGTGAATGTCCTGCATGGACACCTGCTTTTCTTCTGGGAAATCTCAGAAGCTGATGTGGTAGATGCTCTGTGGCACTTATATTTTTAATTTCAAGTTGCCAGAGGCCACATAACAGCAGCCCCACCCCACGCCCCCCTCAAAAAAAAAAAAAAAAAAAAAAAAAAACCATCTTTGCCTCATATCTTTAAGCTGTATTTTCTGATAATATCTTTTCAGAGGGTGAATAGTGTCACTCTACCCCATGTGCACATGACACCATCTATGAACAGCCAAGTTCATAGTTGGCACAGTTAAGAACAGCACATTTTTTTGGCTGCTGTAAACAACATTAGGGAATCCATGGTGAAAAATATCCCCCTCCTTTTTTACACAAATTCATCTTGCCTCTGGGGGAGAATGTTTTCCAACCAAGGAATTTATTCAACATTTTCTTCAGCTATTTTAGGTACCATCCCAAAGGACTCTCTTCAGTCACCATCTTTTCCATGGAGATATGGATACGCTTTTTGAAAGGAAAAATGTATTTCTGCAAGAGATTCAATTTGCTTGCACATCTAACCAGACCCTATGCTACTTAGTGTTGATTTATCACCTTTGTAAATGTGATGGAAACCCAGTAACATTTAATGTTTCTTTGCAGCTCAGTGGTTAACCAAACTCTGCTGGGCTAAGAAAAGGCTGGTGTTGATTTGAGGATTTAGCAGTCAAATAGATTGAAAACCAGCCAATATGGTCACAGCCTATTTTGTATTACACTCATTTCTATTTAAACCAGAATGAAATAAAATTTCTTTGAGAAGCTGTAGTAGTATTTTATCAGCATGTTTACAATCTTTGAGCCAATTTATAATCTCATGGAAAAGGGTGACTTGTCTATTCTGAAACCATGAAAAGCAGGACTCCCTGATGTTGTGTTAACTCTCCCAAATTCTTTATACATTGAGTTGTCTACTTTTCATCCCTGGAAAGGTAAGGAGCAGGTAGTTACCTGCAGCTTTCTCCAGAAGATATGACCACTTCTTCTTTCCTTGTTTGAAACTGCAGAAGCTTATTGGCTTAAAGAAAATGCTTCTGAACTGTGAATGGCATCTTAACAATCAGCATCTTGTTGGAAGGCCAGCTAACAAACAGGAGATATGTTTGCTCTTGGTAAAAGTAGGAACTTCCTTCTTACTTTCTTTGATTCTATTAGTCACGGTCTATTTCAGTGCTGTTTTTATATTTCGGTGTCTGTCCTTTCCAATTCCTGCCTGCTAGTTGGTAACCATTGGTGTGATGATTTCCCTGGAGCTGCTGCAGTTCACAGCAATTGTGCCTGTGATCCCAAGTCTCACCCTGCTGTTGGTCTTAAGATTTGAGGAGCTTGGGCTGTGCATGGGGTAAAAAAGGACAAGGATGCAGCTTTCCTGCTACAGGCCACTGCTCTTCAGTTATAACTGTGGTCCAAATACTTTGGGGAATGGGTAACTGCTGCATTTTATTAAAGACATGCAACTGAAATAATAATCGGATAAAAGGATCATTTATTGTCAAACGATTATGGAGTTGCATTATGTGATTTCATATATTTTCCTTCAAAATCTCTGCATTTCAAACCAGCTTGTGATTTTACTCTGTGCCATTAACACTTTGGTATTACACAGGAGTATATTTCACATGGCAATTCAGTGGGATAGGGATTATGTTATCAGGAAATAAATAAAATTTTCTCAAGTTGGCCTTGGCTCTGCTGGTGGTAATCGTGAAATTGTTTGTCCTTAAGCTATGGCAGAGGATTGGATTCTTAAAAACTGGATAGAGAAAAATGCTTTTAGAGTGATTTCTTTGCAATAAAAACATGATAGTCTTAAAGCTAACTCATAATCTTTGTGAGTCCATTGCATGTGAAGCAAGAGAGCAGATTCCCAGCCGATATAAGTCAACATGGTCCTGTTTGCTGAGAAAGTTGGGTCAGTCCACAGCAGCTGAGGATCCAGCCCCGTGACTGAAAGAATCCTCATCTTGCTGGCAAAACAAGTCAAAAGACTTTAACAGGATTTTGTGAGGACAAATAATATTAGAAAGCAAATAAGATAGGCTGGGGATGAAATAGGATGGCTGTTTCATTTGTCATTTCTCAAGTTTTTGTTTGTTTTTTCTTTTTTTATTTGGAATGTGCACCAATGGGGACAAGACTTCTCGTGGAGCCACTGAGGGCTATTAACCTTTTTAATTACTGTTTAGTGTCTACCACTGTAGTGGAGTTAGGTGCATGAATGGTACACCTTTAATAACAAAACTCCTGAGTTAATCTCCTCTAGAGGTCTGCGTGACATTACTAGCTGTAATCTAACCCTTCCAGGTTATTTTCGATGCACTTACGGGCATAAAACCTTCTTTGGGAGAATTAGGTATTTTCTCATTATGCATGCCAGTAGCTTTTCACTGAATATCACTAAATTTCCGTGAAAATCTGAGTTTCTCTTTCGAGTTGCAGTTTACCTAGTCTACAAAAAAAGATCTTAAAAATTTTCTACTGATCTGTGCTCTACTTACCTCTGAATTAGTCAGGTGAGTTCTCATGAACTGCTGGAAAGTGAAAGCAGTTTGTCTTCAGAACAGGCAGATGCAGGATGTGCCTGGGGAAGGAAATGGCTGGAAGCAGATGAGTCCCTGCTGTATGTGGAGTCATTTCAGGACAATGCCCTGGTGGTTGAAGCATCCATCCATTTCCGTTCCTTCCTCTGCCTGCAGGACCTCGTTGCCAACTGTCCTGGGAAAATGTGCAGCTGCTTGGTCTTGCCATTGACCAGCTGCTTAAAAGGTGTTTAAGGTTTCTAGGGTTGCATGTAGACACCTCAAGTCTGAGCCCCAGGCAGCTACAGCCTATCTGAGCTCCTGTGGGGAAAGTAATACTTCATTTCTCTGCCCTTGTATGTCCAGGTTTAGCAAACTCTCCAGGAATGTTTAGCAAACCTCTTACTTTGCTTGTCATGCTAATCATAAACAACCACAGCACAGCAGAGTGACCACAGCAAGAGGAGCTGCGATTGCATTGCTGTGTCACCCCTCCTTGTCCTCATCTGGGATATCCAGGAATGCAGGGCAGCAGGGCTGTGCTGGAGGTGAGTGTCCAGGTGCCTGCCCTCTGCCTTGGGAGGCAGGGGCTGACCAGTGCCAGCTCTCACACTCCTCGCAAGGTAATAAGGAAAGCAGGAAAATAAGCTCACAGCAGAGTGGGGTTGCAGTTTTGCCGTCTGTAGAAGAGTTTGTGGGAGCTTGACATGCTGGGTCAGTGGCAGGTATCCAAGGCACCAGGAGTATTGGAGAATCTTGTCCCTCCTGGGTTATGAAAGGCAAGGAGAACTTTGCTGGCAGATGATGTCTCCAGCCAGGTCTCGCCTGAATGCAGCTACAGCTGCAAGCCTGTGTTGGTCTTGTGCTGCCCAGATATGGTATTGCTGAAATATTTGTGTGTACAAACCTTTGTGGAGACCTTTGCTGAGATGTGATTTTGTGCCAAACTCTGCAACACAGAAATGGAAAAAGTTGGTGCATTCCCATTTCCCAGCACGGCTTGAGCATGGCTGTGGAGGAGAAGAAAGGTGGGAGATGTCATAGTGTTTAGCACTGTGGCTGTATTGTGAATAAATCCTCTCTGCTCCAAAGTACAGGAACACAGGACAGACCTGGCAGGGGTCTGCATGCCCTCCATGTCTGAGAGAGCCAGTTGTGCAAGGGATTGGCTGAGACCTCATGGCTAAGCTGGAAATCAAATTGAAGCCTCTCAGGTGCTTGAGACAATTTGCCTCCACCTTCTCTTTCTAACTAGCTCATCTCAGGACCTGTGTGCCATTCAGCTTAGGTGGCTGCCCAGCAGTGGAGAAATCCCAGACTGATCTGTGTTTTCCTGCCAGCTAGTTTTGTTTTGCTTTAAATTCATTACCTTTTCAGAGACTTGTTCAGTGGGGCTTGGCTTGAAGAGGAACTGAAATGCCATCACACATTCTGTACCTTATGAAAGGAAGTGTAATTAAGCCACCTACCTCTTAAACCACAGCCCACCTTTGAATAATCAGGGAAAGCCACCACAAGGGTTAAACACTTTATTTAGATGGCTTTGTTTGTTACGTGTGTGCTTTGCTTGTTCTGAGAATTAACAGAAGATAAGCTAAAAGTTCATTTATAAGAGTATTAAAGGATAATTATGATGGAGTAAATGCAGCAGGTCAAAAGGCATTATGATGAACAGAATCATAATATAGGGCTTGGGAAAATAAGCTAAAATGTACAATGCCTAACATCACTCAGTGAATGCCACAGAAAATGTTCCTCCTCGCTGTTTCTGTCTGCTTCTTCATTCCCACTCTAAATTAAAGTACCTCCATCAGCACTCTGCTGTTTGAGCATGAATATATCATGATAATCAATTGCAGTAACTTAAATTAAACTTTTGTGCAGGCATAAATATGTGACCTTTTAATATCAACGAAATGATAAAAAAGATTTGGTAGGAAATCTGTTTCAATCAGATTAGAGGAGAAGTGGGTAAAGCTGATTACAAGCCCACTAAACACAGTATTTGGGCAGTATTTGTTCAGAAACAATAGCGTTAATTCTACTTTAACAAGTATTATCTGGAAAATCAATAATTAATGGTAACCCATTATCAACTTGTAATTTAGCACAGAGATTAATTTGGGAGAGAAGTGAAAGCGAGTGGGCAACCTGCTTTTACTTGACCTGTCAGGCTGATGGATTAACAAGTGACAGCAGGGCTTCATATTTTTTCAAAGGAGAGGTGGCAGAAATAAGTCAATTTGGAGCTCTTGCTGTTCAGCACCACCTTGCCCTCCTGCCTCCTCAAGCTTTGCAGATGAGCTGCCTTGTGCAGCCAGGTTGCTGCACAAGGAGGGATCTTCAGTGGCACCTGGTCCTGGGACAAAGCCAGGGAACATCACCCCCAAATCCATGGGATTCGTGGAGAGGTGAACAGAGGAGGGGACAAGATGCTGTTTGTAGGTGGTGTGAGCATGTGCAGCAGTACAGTACTTTGCTGGGCTTCCTACAGGGGCATCAACCTCTTTAAGATCTTCATGCAACTCCCAGCCTGCCAAAGTGCCCCCTACCATATTTCCTTCCTTGACTGACAGGACTTCTAGCAACATGTGGGAATACATGTGGGCAGCCAGATTTTCCTCAGCCAGCTCCTCCCTTCCCCCTACCACATCAGCTCTGTTTGGGGAAACAGCCTTATTTGTCATCTGTGCAGCGCTGGGACTCAGATGCTGCCTGTGTGTGGGGGGGTTAGAAGTGGTGTGCACGACTTGTCTCTGCAGCAGGTCATTGCAACAGATGCCAAAGATGATGGTTTTGTGAAGACAACATTCTTCCAGAGGATACAGATGTCCTGACCAAGGATCTGTGTGTGCTCATGTGTGCGTGATTCTCTTGGGGTGTCTCTGTGTGTGTTTGCTGAGGCCAGAGTAGGCTTTTAGAAGCAGAATACTGCTAAATTTCAGGTGGACAGCAGTGAGCCACCATTTTCACCTTGCTGCTGGTGTGCCCATCTCCTTCTGGGCGGAGGGTCTTTCTTCCCAGATTTGAGTTACCTACCTGGTTTTGGGCAGAGTGAGATGCCGTCTGTGGGCTGTAGTGGTTCATGAGAGTAAGAGAGTAAAAGGAGGTGTATTGAGGACAGTGGAAAGCAAGTAAGCCAGTGCTAGAGGGCTTGTGGAGGCCCTGGTGCAGCTGGACTTATCTGTGTAGTAACCCACAGGTGGGATGCTCTCTGTCTTGCTCAAAGGCAATGGTCACAAAGGACAAGCAGTGGCCTTATGTATAGAAGAGATGCAGGTGCAGGAATATATCACCTCTTTTAGCCAAGCTAGAGCTGGAAATAGTGACCTCTTGGGCTGGCCTCAAACCAAACCCACCCTCACCCTTCCTGTGGGTGAGGAACACCACGGCAGGATGAGAAGCCCAAGAGCTGTACTTGTCTCTCTCTTTCCACTGGCTGCATCCTCTGTGAGGATGGGGAGACAGGGTAACTGGAAGGCTGATGTCCCAACACTGGCTGGACACAGCTGGCTCTGGGGCACAGTGTGCAGCGGGGTAGTGATGGGGGTTTCTTGACAGTCAGCAGGGCGGGATGCTCTCAGCAAAGGGAACAGATTGAAGGCAGATTGTGCGGGTGAAGTAGCACCGTGCTACACAGATAGGGAGTGGCCTCAGAAATGGCATTTAATCATTCAACATTAACACAAGACATCTGTCACCACCCTTGGCAGTGATGGTGCTACACAGCAAAACAATATGTTCTGGTGCTCCTAATCACAGGAAAAACACTACTTTTTTTGCAGAGAGTTCTTTTAGTGCCCAGCACAAATCCTTCTATTTTATTATAGCAATCCCAGCCAAATCCTCCAATAAATGGAGTTTTTATTAATGTGCAGCTGTTGAATGAGAAAAAAATAAAACTCAGAAATAAAAATGAATCCCTGAATAATCAGGCTGATCCCATGCAGTAAGAACAAACAGGCCGACCACATACTTACAGCTTTTTGGTATTATTTAAAAATATGGTCAGGGCTTTTCTTTCCCACTCTATTTTTTTTTTACACAGACTTGATTAGATTTTGCTCAGGAAGATCCAAGCCACTTGTGTGAGGTGGAAATGCAGCAAGGAGTAAGAGGAGCGGGAATGAGGGTGTGTGCCTGATATTTGCCTGCTGCTGTGGTCAGGAATTTGCTTTGGCCAGGGAAGAGAGTGGTGAGGTGGCACAGTGCCCAGGGCAGCTGGGGTTTGGCTTTGCAATGAGGGATGTGCTTGCAAAAGAGAGCAGAAGAGAGTGTCAAAAAAAAGCAGGGTGGAAAAAGCTAAGCGACAAAAATCCTCTGACCATGGCAGCTCTCAGCAGAGAGCTGAGGTATGCTTTAACTAGCTGCAGTTTGGTGCTCTTTGCCTTGACTTTGAGCTTGCCAGGTGAAATGCTGATCAAAAGTGGTATTTTGCAGCTAAAAATTAAGGAAGAGTGATCCCATGGTGATGTGGTAGGTGAGGCAGGTGCTGAGCTGGGGAAAAGAGCAATGCCCACCCTGCATTTAGCCCCAGGTCCTTTCCCTGTGCACATGCCCTGCCCTGCCAAAGCATCTGCAAGCTCTGTGTGATGAGTGGAGAGGCCTGCCAGGAACAGAATAAATCACCTTCCTTTATGCTTGCTCTTGCTGCTGGGAAATCTGGTTCAACCCTGCTCCACCCACGGCCCCAGCCATGCAACTGCACGCGCGATGGAAGCTGGCCTAAAGCAGGTCCCAGGCTCCAGTCCAGCTGGCAATACAGCCACCATCGAGGGCTGTTCCCTGATGGCTCCAGCTCAAAGGAGAGTGCTGAGTGAGCACAGATGTAGGAGAATTGCTGGAGCTGCCATTGGATGTGTGCAGGTGTATTCAGGTGGCTGAGGACTTGGAGAGCCCCATGGGGGCCCACCTAGAGCTAAACCTCCAACAGGAGGGCAAAGCCAGCCTGGAAGCAGCTCCAGAGCCAACAGGACTTTGATGGTACCTGAGGCACTCTGAGGTTAGCTGTGGCCACTGGGAGAGTGCTTGTCACCAGAGACAGACCCTGATCACCCAGGGGTGCAGCCTGGCTGATGTGAGGCAGGAGGGAATGTCCTGAGCAGATAGCACCCTGCCTACAAAATGGCACGACCATCTCTGCTATTAATTCTGATTAAATTTGAGCCAAAGTAAAGCTCTAATTCTTCTGAGGAAAGCTTAGAAGTTAAGCTCTTTGGACAGGATGTGTGCCTTGCCCTGTGCTCTTCTAAACCACTTCATCCATTCCATGACAAGACACTAATAATACACTCCTATATGTATCTTCTCAGACACTCATGATGCCCAGTCCAGAGGGTGTATGATGTGCCTAGGACATCCCACCACTTCTGTCTGAGTAGTGGTATTTATATGAGGTCATCCGGCTACTTTTGGAAGCAGAGAAGTAGAAGGAACTGCTCCAAGGAAAGCAGAGGTCCAGGTCTGCCAAAACCTGTTCATTCTTTATGGATTGGGCTTTCCCTAGAGGAATTGCCCTGGGAGACATACCAGGGCAATTACTCAAATGCCATCTTACCTCAGGTGCTCCACAAGCATGGGATCAACCCGCTGTCACTGTCCTGCAGGGAGTAGGTAAAAGGCAACTAACAGGGTGAGTTAGGGTGTGAGGGACAGGAGTGGATTTGTCACTGTTTTAGCCCCCAGGAATAGGTAGTTTACCCAGAGTAGCTCTGCTACGAAGCTTTACTTGAGTGCTCTGTACCCTGCTTGTCTGCTCTGCAGGACTTTCTGAGGGTGTGGGGTAGGACTGTGGGTGAGGCTCACTGCATCGCACTTGCCTTTAAGGAGAAGCTCCTGGCACTCACTGGGAAGTGTGACCCTGGGCAAGCCTGGGCTGCTGTGGTTTCAGCAGGGCCTGGGAACACATCCTCAGGGACTCATCCTCCACAGATGTTCAGCTTCATGCAGGGAATCCAGGAAACTTCTGTCTTGAACATCTGGCATGGGGAAGCTCTCGCATCCTTTCCTCCTCTGCACCACAGCCAGAGGCACAGCCTGGGATTGTTTGTCACAGATCAATGCATTTACCCATGAGGAAAAATGTCATTACCACCAGGGCTCGGCTTTTCTTTCCACTTGAACTGCCCCTGCTGTGCTGGTGAGGGGCTGGCTAATTGCCTCTTTTCTCAGGTTGCCCCTGGGGATGGCTGCCCCACAGCCTGCCACACAGCTCAGCTGCACTCTCAGGGCTTCCCCCAGCCGAAGGGAATGCTTTGCCAAACAAATGAACACTCAGCCGCTGTGCAGGACCATGGGGCTCTTTGTTACATCTCCTCCTGTGAGCTAAAGAAACAAAGCGGGGGGTCACTTAAAAAGAGAGGGAAGGATGGATCACGGGCTCCCAGCCAGGAGGGGAAAGGCAGGTAACCTGACTGTGTGTGCATCCTGCTGGGCTGCCCCCCCCAAAATGGGACTGAGGCACACATTTCCTGCCCTGGGCAGACAAGAGCAGAGACAAGGGTATTGCCCAGGGTTTCTGCTGTCACTGTTGCATGTTCACTTCTCAGGAGTCTGGGGAGTCCTTTGGCTGGAAGAGCTCTGCCAGAGCTGCAGAGGAGGCTGAGCTGGGGAATGCTGAAGGAAACCGGTGACCAGGCATCTTTTCCCTGTAGAAACTGGAAACTTTCTAGGTATCAAGCAACAGGAAATAAGAGCCTTCACTGCCATTTCCAAATAGGAAGAAAATACATTTGTTCTACCTTCAAAATCCATCATAACCTCAAGCCAAATGGGAAGACTGCAGATAATAATCCCACAAGGGAGAGGTTTATTTTTTCCTCTTATTACTTTTCCTCCTACTTTTTTTCCCAGAGTGTGACAATACCAATAATATAAGTCCTATTTGAGATAATTAAACAATTATTCATTGTCAGGAACATTCAATCTGTTCATTTTATACAGTATGTTCCCTTTTGGCATCAAGGCCCACCTTGACTATGTTAGAGAAATCCTGTCAAAGCAAAACCCGGGAGCTAGTAGAAAAGCTGGAAAGTCTTCTGTGCTAAAATTAGTTCCCTATTGTAGGAAAAATTAGTCCCACAAGAAAAATTTACAAGTTTTACAACTCAGTGCTGCCAATGTAAGAGAATAGAGGAGAAGATGTTGTAGGACTGACGTTGGTGAGAGCAAGGCTGAGCTATAAAAGGAGAACCAGGCAGGGGAAGTCCCCATGTGTTGAAAGCTGCCCTTTCTGCAATGAAAAAGAAAATTGCAGAATGCAGTGTCAGAGCACAGAAAACACATCCCTGAGTGTGTGGAGGAAAGCTGGCCAGGAACAGCTTTCCTGCAGGATCAAGTAAAATGGGTGAAGTGAGGTACAGGAACTCTATCTGTATTTCTCACACCAAATAAGGTGGTTGCCTACAAAGATGAGACAGGCAAGGACATGTGCCTTCACTCTTCTGAGAAGGAGGATCCATGCACATGGATATACTTATATTATTTTTCTCTTATTTCTGTAGGTCCTTTAGATGGTCTGTTTGGGACAAGTTAGTTTGGGTAAAGGATCATATGCTTGTGTGATGTCAGATGGGATCTGTGGGACTGCCACACCAGTCTTCAGCTAAAAGACCCTAGTTTACATCTCTTAGGAGTCTAGTTGTTAATGGGGGAGAGGGAGGGCACTGCAAAACTCATTAATGATTTATCTGGTCTGTCCGAAAATAAATGGAGACATTGGTTTGTGTTGGGAAGCCATGCTTCAAAATCTCCCTGCTCAGCTGCAGAGTGGAGATGGCTGGGAAAGCCCAGGTGCCATTTGTCACAGCAAGGCCAGGCCAGCGCTGAGAAAGGGATCTGGACCTCCTTGCACAGCCACAACCTCTGAATTCACCTGCAAGTAGAGGTGCTCCATTTCAGCACCTGTTTGCACTCAGGAGAGCCGATCTAGAAAACTATATGAAGGGGAAGAGTGAGAGTAGCTGCCTGTGTCCTGGTGTCCCCTGTTTTAATTAGGTTAGTTTCTTTCATGGCAAGTGCTGTCATACCAAGCTGAAAAATCAATACCATATGGCACAGCACTCAGATAGCGAACTTGGAGATTAATTAAAGGAGAAGTGCTTCTGTTAGGTCTCAGATCACAGCGCCTATGATTAGGCATGGCTGAACTGGTTTGGAAATGCAAAGGCTGGGCAGCACCAGAGCTGAGCTGAATGCTCTGCCACTCTGGGGTCAGAACAAATGGTGATCTCCCTTTCTTTACTCACTGAAATCGCTGGTTTACATGTTTTCCTGGATTTTCCTGTGTCTTGCTTCCAGGCCAGGGGTGGGAGGTGCGAAGGGAAGCATTGTTCTGGAAGGCTTCTGCTTGGTGAGGTGCTGGGTATGAACCTGGAGATGGTGCTGCCTGGGGGCTCATTTTACTGCTGGGCTGGGAGCTGGGAAAGCCATGGAGAGGAGAGGAGAGGAGAGGAGAGGAG
>WEKY01034344.1:82453-99317 GCA_013390045.1 Picathartes gymnocephalus
CCCCGGGGACCGGGCCAGCGGCAGCCGCGGCTTACGGTGCGCCCCGTCCCCTCCGCAGAGGTACGAAAGGACCGGTGCCGCGGACGGGAAGGGCAGCCGGTCCGTGCTTTCTGTGCCCCCGTTCGCCAAGGAGCTGCACCTGGAGATCGTCTGCTCGCCGGCCTACAGAACCCGGGGATGCTACGACTGCGTGCTCTACGGGCACTTCGAAACTCCGCGGTGAGCTGTGCGGGGCGGACACTTGCGGGGGGGCTCCTGAGATACACTCTGTTTGTGCCACACGCTGGGGATGTGCATATCCACACCCCTAGGGCAGGTGCTGTGTAGTTTTAGAATATCCCCTTGCGTTGTCCTATCACGAGTGTGCTGTGCTTGGACTGCGCTTCTAGTTCTGTCCTTCAGAAATCATCTTCAAGTCTCCTGCCCCATGATTCACCATCCGGTGCAGAGGGCTCACCAATGCTGCCCACAAACCTCCGTTGTGGACCGTGTTTATAATCCCAGTTTTCAGTTGAGTAGTCTGGAAACCGGATGTGTTGCCATCTTTTCTTTTGATGCCTGTGCCTGAGCATCTTTCATAGGGCTGTCAGGGCTATCTGTTGGAATTATCTCCAGCTGTTCCACAGATAAGGTGGAGCTTTTGACTGAATGAGACACTCTAGTGACGTTCATCTTCTATACCATTCCCAGTAGGCTCCCCGTAGTAGTCTGGATGTACCTGGTTCCATCCAGTGTATGCCAAATCTTTCAGTGGCTTTTGATAGTTTTATTTAAAGGCAAGGAGTGAGTTAGTATGAATAGTTATGTTCTTTTCTGTAAGAACACTTGTCATGCAGGGTAGGGAGGGCACACAACCAGAAGGATTTACTCTCTTTCACTGGTGAAATTGTGGGGTTTTTTGTAGGCTGGTCCAGGAAGGAGACATCCTGTGTGTTCCAACATTTGGAAATGCTGAGTTTATAGAACTAAATGCAGACAAGTTCGTAAGGTAGGTGTCAAAACACTGTGGCTCTATTACTTGGTACCAGAAGAGCAGAGATACTTTTCCATGATTGACTCTCCTGAAATCAGTTTATTCCATTCTGATCTGTCCCTGGAATTTAGTGTTTTATCTGTCTCTTAATATACTGGGAAGAGATCAATGTTTTTGTTGGATTATGGAGGGCTGCAGCTAAGAGGGAGACCTCTGTTAGTTCATTTGAATAGTCAGGAAAGGAAGAAAGGAAGAAAAGAAGTAGAGCAGCCGATGGGGATAAGGAGTGAAGAGGAAAGGGTGGCCTGAGGATAGTCAGAGCCACATAAAGCAAAGTGGGAGCTGGGCTTCTCAACTTGTGACAAACAACAACATGTGACTATAAGCCCTAGGAGTTCATGTTAGAATAACTTTGTGTTTGGCCACCAATTCTGCCTTTCTTCGTTTTGCTCATGTGGCTTTGGAACAGTTGTGCTAAATGGGAGAAGGAAGGTCCCCTTTGTATCAGGATAAGGATGCTCACAGTGGCATTCCCAACATTCACACTGGCTGATCCTTGTGGATACTGCAAGAGGACAGGAGTATCTCTGCTTGCCTGTGCTTTTCAGCTGTCTTCTTGTTGACATTTATATTGTTCCTTCCTTCAAGGTTTTGGCTCAGCAGTTTAGAGTGCTTGGTTTTTTCTCTTAGGTGGCCAGAGCTTTATTTCAAGGTGAAGAAGGTCGCAGGCATGGTAGAAGGCGAGCAGTCTGAGGGTTACCTGGTGGACACCCAGAAGACATCTCTCTATCTGGTGAGATGTCAGTAGAGAGCAGAGAGAGGAGCTCTTGTGCCTCCTGCCATTGGAAAAATGACATTTCAGTACAGATTTTGTCACTTGGCACCTGTCTTTACTTGGGTCATGCTTTTCCTTTCTCACAGGTGGGTTCAACAAACAGCACTGTCCCATCTGCCCCAGCCAATAACAGCAATGAGTTCTGGAGCAGTTTGTCTCCTGCGGGACTTTCTGACGTTGTGAAACAGCTCTGTGATGCTCTTGGGCCTCACCTGAACTGTCGGTGAGTTAGAATTCCTTGGAATGAGCCCTGGAAGAGGTGGGACCATGGCCGCAGGGAGAACTCCCCTGTCTGTTACAGGGCCAATGCACTGAGCGGTGTGGGCAGCGTTCTCCTCTCGGGGCCGAGTGGCAGTGGGAAGCTGATGGCTATCAGAGCTGTGTGTAGCTGCCTCAACCTTCACCTCTTCAAGGTAATTCCTCCTGTGGCCAGTGGATTGGTGGATTTACAACACATACAGAGAATTATGGAAATGTTTTTTAAGTCAGCCCTGCCAACACCCCTGCTGTAGCCATGACACGAGCCTATCCAGGAGCTACTTCCATGTGCACGTGCAGACAAGTGAGGCATAAATCATGCTGAGATCTTCTTTAGATGAGTGGGAAAAGAAAAGCAACCCTTGGTTTCATGCTAGCATGTGTGCCAGACCTGGCTCAAAATCTCTTGGCATGTAAAATAGCTGCCCTGTAACTGTGTTCACATTCACCAACATCCCCCTGCTAAGAGCAGTGAAGTGGCAGATGAAATTCACTGGAGTTGGTTTTATGTGGAATATGATACAGTTCAAGCTGACTGTCAGTATTAAGAATTTGGTTTTGTGTCAATGGCTCCATGAAAACTTGTGCTCGGCTCTCTATTTGTGTAAAAAATCACATGACATTTTACGAAACAAACTTGAGAGTGGGTGCTGTTGCTGTGCAAATCCATGTCTTGACATAAGTTGAATATCATGCACAGTTCTGGTCTCCCCATCACAAAAGCATAAAACTGAACTGGAAAAATTCAGAGAAGGACACTGGGTAAGATCAGGGGTCCAGACCAGTTTCTCTGTGGGGTAAAGCTGAATAAGTTCTTCAGCTTGAAAAATAAAGTATTTAGGGAGAATGTGATACAAGTTTTTACAAGATCTTTTTGAAAGAGATTTTCACAAAAGCTTGAGTGGTCAGCAGAGCATGGAAGGTGTTCACTTTTCTCTGTGCCAGCATGAGGCCTGTGACTGTCAGATGAAGCTAGTGGGACCAGGCAAGCTAAAAGAGGTATTTCTCTGTGTAAGTAAGAGTATTTGGATGAGAAATCTACTGTCACAAAACCATATCTGATTGGGAAAAGCCCTTTTGATGGGAATGATAGGTGCCTGGATGGGCAAAATGAGGTTTAGCACCTGTCTCTGTCCAGCACAGAAGGTTCTGGGAAGCAAGACAATCTTCACTGACTTGTTAAAATTGTATTTTCCTCCAGAATACCTCTTGTGTTCACTGTGATGGTCCAGGACTATCCCACAAATGCTTTCATTTCCTTGAATCTGTAGAGTTACATTTGCAAAAGTGAGAGGAAGTAATGTGGTGACTTTTCTAGACTTTCTGAAATTCTGAAAGGACATGGAAGAAGAAGAAAAATTGAAAGAATAGGGCTGGAAGGTTCCTTTCTTTGTGGAAGGAAATCGTGGGCTTGCTCCTTTTTATGGTGGACATTTTTAGAGTAAACTCTTTTCCTGTTCTTTTCTCTACAAGTAAAGCTGTAACACTGGGTCAGTGCAGGAGGTAGATACTACCTTGGCCCACTGCTGTACAGCTCATCTGGACATGATCGTTGGTGCTGCTGAGCTCTGACTTTGTGCAGATGTGCCACAGCTCTTGGGGATTTCACAGGACCCTCAGATCCATGTTTAGGGTGTGTTTGGGAACGCTCTGTCACTGCCATGTCCTGTCAGGTGGCCTCAGGTTCTAGTGGGCTTTGTGTGCAAGGCTACAGCTCTGGTTTCAGTGTTATGTGCTGCTTTTAAAGACTAACACGCTTACTATTGAAGTCAGAGATACTCTCTGTTTATCTTATTCTCCTACCCCAGCTTTTACACTCTCCTCTCCCTTTCTGACTGACTGCCATGCTTACATGACCATTCTACCTCCTCTTCCCTTTTTCTGACTGTTGTGTCTGCTGTCCCACCAGGACACAGTAATTGTTCCCCACTCTAATCTCCACCACTTGATGATAAACAATTTTTTGTCCTTTCTCTCTGCCTTTTGGTACTTGTATACAGATGCTGCTGCCATTAGGCCTGCCACAACCCTAACTCCTGGGTTTTTTTCTATAGTGCATGAAGCACAGGAGTTCCTCAGCTCTGTGCCCCTGTCCTCGCCCTTTATGTCAGATCTTGAGCTGTTCTCTGTGCTTCAGGCCACCTTTTCTGAGGATGAAACTCAGGGAATCCCACAGATGGTTTGGCTCTCCCTGGACAACCTCGCAGCACCAGGAGGCAGCACTGCCTGTTCCCAGGCTGCTGTTCAAGGCTCACCAGTCACCTCTCCCCTTGGATGACTTCATCAATCAAGTGTTTGCTTTGTAAACAGTGTCTGAGCCTCTCGCCACCCATAACTTCCCCCCAAACACCCATCACCTTTACCTTCCTCCTGCACTTTGAGCCTGTCTGGCACTCGTTGAGTGGTTTCCTGGGCCTCCTCCTCTACTCATTGCACTGTTCTGCAAGACACTTTGTTCTCCTGTCTTCCACAGCTCTCACCTCCCTTCCAGCTTAGGTTGCTGAGCTGTGATACCCACTGTATTGATTTCTCTGGTCCCTTTGCCTCACCATTTTCAGATAAGACCCTCCTGGCCACTTCACCTCTGGCAGAGAAGCAAGAAACAGACATTTTTCCATGCCAAGGCATCCCGAATGTGCCTGTTTTGAATGTGACCTGAATGCATCTCTGGGAAATAATCGAGTTTGATCTCCTGTGAGCCATGAATTGCCCGTGGAAAGCTTTATGGAATGTTGTCCTAGGCTGTGCATGTTGCAACTGTTGTGTGGTGTGTCTGGCAGGTCGATTGCGTCAGTTTGTGCAGTGACACCAGTGCAGCCACAGAGGAGAAAGTACAGGTGGCCTTCAGCCAGGCTCAGCAGTACCAGCCCTGTGTGCTCCTGCTGAAAGACATCGAGGTGCTTGGCAGAGACCGAGACGGGCTTGGAGAGGATGCCAGGGTCATTGCTACTCTGAGGCAGCTGCTCCTGGACAGAGACCCACCATCGAGGTATGGACCCTGCATGTTTGCTGTGGGCATCCAAGGTAATTGTTTGCTTCTGCCAATGGCCTGGCCATGGGAGAGTGGGTTGGCATATGTGATGGCAGTGTAGGAGGGTACTTCCACAGAGCTGAGACCATGCACTGTCCCCTTTCTCTCAATAGCCACCCTGTCCTGGTGATTGGCACAACCTGCAAGCCCCAGAATGTTCCCACAGATGTGCAGACTGCTTTCCTTCATGAGGTGAAGATTGAAACCCCTTCAGAGGAGCAGAGGAGGTTGATGCTGAGCATGCTGACTGCCAGCCTGCCTCTGGGCAAAGAAGTGAGCCTGTCCAAGCTGGCCCGCCGGACTGCCGTGAGTGAAACCACAGCAGCATGTGGAGATGGGCAGGCTGGGAGTGCTGGGCCAATCTCCCCTAGCTGGCCTTGGAGAAAGGGAGTAATTCCCACAGCCCAGTCAGCTTTTTCAGTGGTTAATCCTCATGCTCATACACCATCTTTTAAATATAGATTTCTGATGCCTATGGACTCCACACCTTTTGCAGAGGTGTTGGCTGATGTTCAGCTCTGCTAATAAAAAAAATAAGCTTGAGCCTTTAACCAGAGGCTCAAGGAACAGCTCTGCAAGGAATTCTTCCCCTTACTTTTCGTGGCCTAGGTGTAGCTGTGGTCAGGGACTGAACTAATGCTCTTCGTTTCCATGTTCACAGGGATTTGTGCTGGGAGATTTCTGTGCCTTGTTGTCCCACAGCAGCCGGGCTGCTTGCACCCGCATCCAGGCCTTGAGGTAACACAGGGCAGAGGGCAGGGAGGGCAGGGACTGCAGCCAGTAGTGGGGCAGAGCCTGACTCCTTTCCTTTTCTTTCCTCACCAGTTTTCCAGGCAGACTGAGCGAAGAAGTGGAGAGGGATTTTTGCACTGCTGGGTTCCCGGTGCTCGAGGAGGATTTTAATGCTGCACTGGACCAGCTGCATGATGCCCACTCGCAGGCAGTGGGAGCCCCAAAGGTGGGATGCTGGGGCACAAGGAGGGGGTGTGTTCTGCAGAGCTCTCGGCTCAAGATGGCCATTGCAGATCTTGCAGGGCTGTGCTCTTACACATTGCTTTCTGTTCTGTCCTTATATGTATTCCCCCAGCTTTCAGTGGGAAACAGTTCTCTGGACATTCCCCCATGAGTTTTCACCCTCTTGGCTTGGAATTTGTCAGGGAAGCTCTTGCAGTGCTAGTTGCAGACCAGTTAATTGGCTGGTGCCCGAGGGATGCCAGCTGTGCAGCTCAGCCTTTTGAGGTGCAAAGGCTGCCTCATTGAGGTCTCCCCAGCCACCTGGCTTGAGGGAACAGAGAGGTTGTGGGACAGGCTGGTGAGGGAGTTCATTCCCTTGCTTGATCCCTGGCCTTGGATGCTGCTTGAGCTGGCATGGCCTTTTCTGACAGAGCTTGGGGTTTCTTCAGGGAAAGTGACATGGAGAATCCAAGAAAACCAGCAGTCATCTTCTCAGGAGGGATGTGATCTGCCTCTGGCAGCTCGGCACCCAGGGAAGCAGCATTTGGGGTGACTGGTTTGACTGGGTAATGTAGTGTTAGGACCAAGCAAAGAGATCAGAACCTCTTTTCTATCCCTTTGAGTGCAAACAACTGAGTTCAGCACAGGACAGGAAGACCTTGGCCTTGGAGCAGTTCCTCTGGCACCTTCCTCAGCTGCCCACTTCATTCATGAAGTGAACTTTGCTTTAAGGTATTTGCCAAGTTTGCTGTAAGACAAATAACCACAGAGCATGCTCAGCAGTGAGCTTTGTGAATGGGAGTTAATTTTGCTTGTATTTTACATTCCTTTATTGATTTCTTAGTAATTGGCTGTGGTCAGGAAGCCCATTAGCAGACCTGGAGACTCAACATACATCACTTTCAGTTCCCTGTTTGCACTTTCTGGTTAATCACACATTTGTCTGCAGTTACAGCCTGAGCCTTCTGGAGAGAACTGATTCCAAAACTCCACTTGCTAACAGTGTCTGCACTATGTCTGAGACTTACAATGTGCTCTCCTGAAAACGACCTTGCTGCAGTTTTCCAGCTCTTGTGCTCATGCCTGTAGAGCTCTTTCTAGCAAGGCAGGAGAAGCAAAAGTGCAGAGGAGAGGGCAGCTCTTCCATTCATTGTCACTGCATAAGAAGGGCCTGTGGCCTTTTGCTTTAAAAGTTTTGTTTTTTTTTTCCTGAAGTCCTTGTTTTGTTTGACCTGATTTTCCTGGTAGTCTTGCTGGACAACTAAAGAAATAAAACGAGATAACATAATCTCAAGTAGTGAAGGAAGGAGATGCAAATTGGCTGAGGGGGAAAGAATTTTGCCCTAACCTATTTTTAAACTCCCCACTTGTGCTGGCACCAACAGCCAGCAGCTGAGGGGAAGTGCTGTGGGGCTTTGCTTTCTCTGCACGTTCCCAGGAGAGCTGCTCTGACTCTCAGGAGAATGTCATGCGGGCTGTGGCATTCCAGCTATTCCTAAAGCTGTGAGCAGAGCAGCAGTGTGCTCTGGGATAGTTTAGCTCAGCACAAAATAATCCAAGAGGCATTGGCTCACCCGTCTCAGGTTTGGTGTCTTCTCTCTGTTCTCCGTGACCCCTCACATGCCTGCAGCTGACCCCATCCCTATCTATTTCTCCTGAGCATGCATGGACTTTGTTCTTGCATCCCCCCTTTCAAAAGCAGTGAGTGTTCCATGCAGTGTCCTGCAGGATGTCTGTCCCTCACATCCTCCTTGCTGTCACAGACATCCTGGCAGCCCAGGTTCTGTCCCTCGGAAAGGTGTGAAGCTCTTGCACAGTCTCACCCCACTGGGGGACAAGGTGCCCTGAACACAAGTCACTCATAGGTGCAAAATCCAGATTTCCGTTTTTTAAAAAAACTTTTGTTCTTATTTTTACCTTCCCTCCTGCATCCCAAAGGCTGTCTGCAGCAGGACTCTCTCCCCTCAAAGATGCAGGCAACCCTGGCAGATATTTTCTGGTATTTTTGCTGACAGATGATATGAGGGGCAGTGGAGGACTAGAGATGAGGCGCACTCTGCGAGTGCAGCATGCTTGGGGACATGTTTGCACAGTTTGTTTTCTCCATTGCAAAGCTCAGAAGAGGGGAAATGTGGATACTGGAGCTGCCCAGGCACGCTCCAGGCTTGGGAATTCAGTGCTGACAAGGATTCTCCCTCTCTTGACAGATCCCCTCAGTATCCTGGCAGGATGTTGGTGGGCTGCAGGAGGTGAAGAAGGAGATCCTGGACACTATCCAGTTGCCCCTGGAGCACCCAGAGCTGCTGTCACTGGGTCTGTGCCGCTCTGGTCTGCTGCTGTACGGGCCTCCAGGGACAGGGAAGACCTTGCTGGCAAAAGCTGTGGCAACAACATGCGCCATGACATTCCTTAGGTGAGAAATGTGGTGGGGGTTCACACAATGGGACTGACTTCCTCCTGGGATGGGTATCCTCTAACTGGCTTCCTCTCCTCCGTGCCCCACAGCGTGAAAGGGCCGGAGCTCATCAACATGTACGTTGGGCAAAGCGAGGAGAACGTGCGCAATGGTGAGGATGTGCATCCTGCTCCTGCACTGGGGCTTTTCTGTAGGGCTGCAGGGAAGGAGGTAGTGCTTAAACCCCTCTTCCCAACTCCCACCCACAGCTCTCAGCAAGGGCTTGAACCCAGATGTCTCCTTCAGTCTGTTGCCTGCTCCCTGCAGCTTCCCCTCCTGCTCTCTCCGCTCCTGTTGCTCCTGTCCCTGGTGTTCCTGATGGGACAGCAGCCCCTCAGAGACACAGCTGAGCCTTGGGGCCCATCCTGCTAGGTGCTACCTGTCCCCACTCTATTGAGCCACTCAGGCAGAAGTAATTGTTGGTGGTGATCTGGTGATCCAGTGGGCATCTGGTTTCCATTCACAGCTCTTCCCTGCTGGGAATGTAGCAGGTCCTGTTGCTGCTGGCTGCTCCTTTAGGTCTTTTTCACCTTTTGTGCTGTCCCCTCACAGTGTTTGCCAGAGCCAGGGCAGCTGCTCCCTGCATTATCTTCTTTGACGAATTGGATTCCCTGGCCCCCAGTCGTGGGAGAAGTGGAGATTCAGGGGGTGTCATGGATAGGTGAGTGAGCATCAGGTGTCCTGCCTCAGCTGCGGGCGGTGCATGAGATTGCCCTGAAAGGTAGAGTCCATTCCACCCCTCTTTCTCTGTTTTTTCCCCTCTCTGCTCCCTTAAGCTCTCAGCATGGCCTGTCTCTTCTCTCTGAGCATTAGTACTGCTGTTTGCATTGCCTCAGGCTCCCGATTGCCCAAGCTAGTTGTGCAAACATTTGGTTAAGACGGTCTCCTCCATCTGCTTCTGTGGCTGCCAAGTGCTCCCTTTGGCCTCTCCAAGGTCATCCTTCACACCCTTGCTGTGCTGTCCTCCTATTAGCTGCTGTTTCCCTGTGGTGGGAAACCTTTCAGCTGCTTCTGGTAGACGCAAAGTTTGTACAGCCTAGAGATATCCAGAAACAGGGTTATTTTCCCTAGGCCTCCTCTGCTCATCTGCTAAGCTGGCAGTCCCCATCCAGTCTTCCTCTTCGGAAGGACTGCCTGGGGTTTGGACTACTAGGCAGTGAGCCCACGTGCTCACTGGCTGTGCTAATGGAGGAGTCTGGATGGCTGTGTAAGGGCTCTTCAGGGAAGAGAAACAGGAGCTGAAGTCCAAGAAATGGACCTGCCACTGGCCTCACTTCTTCATTTTTTTCCATTGGTGGCTGAGGGAGACACTGGGTGACTTGCCAAGGCCTAGCTGTAAATATCCTGCCTTACTCCCTGCAGAGTTGTCTCACAGCTTCTGGCAGAGCTTGATGGCCTTCATTCCACCAGAGAAGTGTTTGTGATTGGAGCCACCAACAGGCCTGACCTCCTGGACCCAGCTCTGCTACGGCCAGGCAGGTATGTCACATCCCACCCTGCCTCACTCCAGGGGGGTTCCCCAGAGCTCAGGCTGTGCTGAGCAGGACTGTGTCCCCACCATGTTCCCTCTACAGAGATTGTTCATGAAACACCCTGGCTCACAGGAAGCCAAGAGGAGGCTGGTATCTGTGGCTGTAGCAGCAGCATACGTGTCATGGGTTGAAAAAGTAATTTTTTACCTGCAAGGATTTTTACAGCTTCCTGCAGGTAATTGGTTCTCCAGGCCTGAAGGAAGCTGTACCTGCAGGAAACTGTAAAAATTCTTGCAGGTAAAAAATTACTTTTTCAACCCATAACAATAAGATACCACAGCTTGTTACCCCCAGTGCTCTGGTTACTGCACTGCAGGGCAATGAAGAACCTGCTGTTGCACCAAACAATGGCAGGAATTGGTGCCACAGGGCCTTTTCTGCCCCCCAGCCGATCCTCAAGCCGGTGACTTGCTCGTCCTGGGGCAAGACTTTGTATCTGCTGTTGCTGGACCCTGTGTAGTTCCTGTCAGTTTATTTCCCCAGCCTGCCACAGTCCCTCTGAAGAGCAGCCCTGCCCTCTAGCACATCGACTGCTTCAGGCTCTGTATCATCCACAAACTGGACAGCAAAAGGAGCTGTCCCAGGGCCACTTTTCAGCTCCTGGAGCACAGGGCTGAGCACTTGTGGCAGGTTTGCTTTGGCCTGTTCTCAGCTATCTTCTCTCTGCTGACAGGTTTGACAAGCTGGTCTACGTGGGCATCAGCGAGGACCGGGAGTCACAGCTGCAGGTGCTGAACGCCGTCACCAGGAAGTGAGTGACCCTGTGCTCTTGCAGCAGCCTCCCACCACCCTCCAGGAGGTCACAACCTTCCTGGGGCTGATGCCTAGTGTGCTCCATCTTGGCTTCATGTCTGAGCCCTGGGGAGCGCCTGAGGTCACTGAGCCACAGCCAGTGGGGTAGGGCAGGAGGACAGAGCAATTTCCAGAAGCTGAACTAGGATTGGTTTTTCTACAAGATGGGAGAAGCTCAGCCTGCCTGTCCAAGTGGAGGGGTTGGTAGAGTTTTCCAGCCACTGTGCCCATATGCTCTTCCTAAGGAGCTCAGCCAGGTCCTAATGGTGCAGTGAGACTGCAGTGCAGCTGCAGGACAGGAAGCTCCCATTTGATTCCTGCAAGAGTTCCCCTGCTGTTTGCCAATCCAAGCGTGAAGGCAGCTCCGTTCAGCTCACTGCCTCTCCTGTGGTGCTCGGGGTGTTCAGGCTGTGATCTGTGTGTCTTCCCAGTCACTGGTTGTGTGGGATCACTGAGCTGCAGAGTTTGTCTGCTTTTCCAGCTGCTCTGATCTCCTGAGAGCATCTCTGGAGGGAGAAAAGCAAGCCCTGAAATTCAAATGCAGAGGTACCACCCACCACAGCTGGGTGAGTGGCTGTGACTGTCTCTGCAGGGACTCTGTCCTGGGTAGCTGTGATCACCTCTGCCTGTGACTGTAAGTTAGTAGGAGAGGTGAGAGCGTGGGCTGGCTGCAAGCAGTTGTCACACCCTGTGTCTTGGCCACCATGCCCTGCAGCAACTGCTGGTCATGCTGAAGGAGGCTCACTGTCTGCAGCGTGGCTTTGATGGGATGGTTTGGTGTTACTGTGGTTTGTACTGTCTGTTATTAAACATGTTCTCATCCAGCCCTGGCTGTAGGTTGTTCCCAGGCATGTGGAGTACTTAATTTATCTAGGTGAGAAGTCAAACACCAGTGGCATAAACAGATGGTGTTCTAGAGAGTTCATCCTGCACCATGGCTCCAAGACTACCCCCTGCATCCTTTGTGCTTCTGAGGCTGGAAGCAGAGAGGCCCAGAGAAGTTGTGGATGCCCCATGTCTGGATATGTCCAAGGCCAGGCTGGATGGGGCTTGGAGCATCCTTGTCTAGTGGAAGGTGTCCCTGCCTATGGCAGGGGAGTTGGAACTGGATGATCTTTAAGATCCCTTCCAGCCCAGACCATGCTGTGCTGTGGTGCTGTGATTCAAAGTTTCCTTGGATCTTGCTTAGCAGGAGAGAGGACCTTGCTGCAGGGATGTTTCAAAGAGAGAGGTGACTGTTGGAAAAAAACAATAAAGCAAACTCGTTAATTTTTTTTTTTTTGAGCACGCAGAGCACATTCTGGAAGTGGTAAAACATGGGTACTCTGCTTGTTCCTGCCCAGTCACACTGGCTGCCGCAGCTCTCCTGGTCTGTTTTCTCCGTAGCTTTTACACCTGCATTTTTCTCTCCTGGCAGGTTTAAACTGGAACCTTCTGTGAATCTCAGCACCATCCTAGAAAAATGCCCAGCTCAGCTGACAGGAGCAGACATCTACGCCCTGTGTTCAGATGCCATGATGTGTGCTGTCAAACGCAAGGTGGAGTGGATTGAGGAAGGTAGGAGCCCTGCCCTTACCTGTCCCACGTGTTGAAGCAGCCCAGCACAGGGGCAGAGAGGAGAGTTAACACTGTTGGTAGCTGGGCTGTGTGAGAAGATCCTCAGCAGCTTTGGGACCACAGTGCTGGGCTCTGGGTTTTTGGCAGGCGGGCAGTTTCTGCAGATGTGGTCATCTCCACCTCCAGTGCTTGGCCCCGGGGGGAAGGAGAGAGACACAGGTTTTCCTTGGTCTCTGATGGCTGCGGAGTGGGCTTTTGGATCTTGCCAGCTGCCCCTCTTCTCAGCTCTTTTGTGTTGTTTCTCTCGTGCAGGGCTGGATACTGAGAAGTCTGCTCTGATCCTGACCATGGAAGACTTTCTGCAGGCTGCTGCCAGGTTGCAGCCGTCAGTCTCTGAGCAGGAGCTGCTCAGGTACAGACTCATCCAGCAGAAGTTTGCAGCCTCCTAATGCTCACCAGAGCTGGGACTGGAGAACAGGCACAAACAGGCACCTGCCTGCTCTTCTCTGATGCCTCCCGGGCCCCCTTCTGTTGAGCTTGGGTGGAAATAGTGTCTATGCAGTTTCCCAAGCCAAAGCCTTGTGGAAGTGCTACTCTATTCAGCCAGGAGGGTGGTGGGTTCTGTAAGGGTCCCTCACATGTTGGCAGTGCATTGTGGCTGCTGGGACTGTAGCAGGGTGATTTCCTTGCAGGGACAAAGCCAAATCCCATGGCTGTGGGCAGTGTAGCAGTGTCTCCATGGGTGACAGGCCGTTCAGTGGTGAGGGAGCAAGGATCAAACTGCACCTGGTTTGGCAGCAAGTGCAGGGCTGGAGGCAGCTGCTTGTTGCATTGTCAGTCTCCAGTGAGAGGTGCTGGCCAGAGGGCAGCAGGACACAGGGCACTGCTGCTGCAGTTGGCCTGGACTCGACATAGTCTCTGAATAAACACAGTTTTTTTAGCTCTAGGTGTTCACTGCCTGACCTCAAGTTGTTGCTTGCTGATGGTGTCTGTAGGCTCAGGAAGGTCCTTGCAAATGTTTCAGTGGGCTGGGTGGTGCAGGTGGAGAGGGGAGCACACCTGTGAACTAGGCTGGGGCCACTCTCATCCTTCTGGAATGGCTGGACCCCGTGGTGGATGAGGAAAGCCTGAGGGAGTGGGGCTTACTTAGCTGGGAGCTGGGCTCCCTCTACATTAGGAGCCCAGTTCTTGCTGGAGGCACTGGGTGACAAGACATCAGGCAATGGGAGCAAGTGGCAGTAAAGAAATTCCCATTGGGTAAGAGGAGAAACTTGGCATGGGAACGTGAGCTTCAGCCTTGAAAATACTCAAACCTTATCTGGCGCAACCTGGAGCCTGTCTGCACTAATTTGGGCTGAGCACCACTTGGCCCAGACCCCCTGAGGTCCTGTCTCACCTCCCTCTGCAGCCTCACAGCAGCTGCTGGCAGCATCCTCCGTTTCCCAGCCTTTTCCAAGGGTCCAAACAAATGGCACCTGAGCTGTGTTTGGTAGCTGCTGTGGCCAGGTGCCTGCAGCTGCCCTCAGCCTCTGGACAGCCAGAGGGGTTGCTGGTGCCAGGTTTTGCCCCACCTGCTGTAGGCACTGAGCCTGCTGACAGCTGGATCCCTGGGCCAAGTGTGGCAGTGAGGGCCTGCTCCCCCAGGAGCTCCTCTGCTACGGGCTGCTTCCACAGCAGCTTCTGGCATTCCATGCGTGAGTCCCCAGCTGGTGCATGCCTGGAGCCCTGTGGCTCTGGCTCTGGCGCCTGAGCATGTTCAGGCAGGGCTATCCCTGACCGCACTGCTCCGTGCTGCTGGATCTGGGCATCACATCTTCCCCACGGTGGAATGGAGGGAGCTGCAGCCACAGCAGAAGCACTGGTGGAGGCTCCAGTGTGGAGCCTCCGCACTCTGGGAGCTCCAGTGGGGGGTGGGTACCCCTGTATGGGGCTGAGGAGTGTCAAGAAAAGGAGTCAGCACCTGTTTGGGAAGTGCATGTGAGAAGACAGGTTCCAGCACACTCCTGTGAGCGGTACTGCAGGAGAGCGGCTGGGATATGCAACCACCTGTGAGCCAGCTCACACCTCCTTCCGCTTCAAGGGAGGCCCCAAGCCCCACACTGCAGGCACATCTGGCACCTGCAGCTGGGGACTTGGCGGGGAAGCTGTGCCTGCACCCATCCTGTGCTGCCCCCCAGGCTGAGCACCTCCTTCCACAGCGTCCTGGGGAGGCTGTGGCCGTCCCCCTTGCCCCGTACCCTGCCCATACAGGGACACACGGACCATGATCGCAGGTAGCTCTCAGAAGTGTTCTTAATTAAGGGGAGTGGTCTCCCAGGTGGCTCTCGGCCATGTCCCCGCCCCCTGCTTGGACCCACAGCTGCTTGGAGCTCTCAGCCACCACAGTCTCATCTCCATAGCCCCCTCAGCCTGTCTTCTTCACGACGTGGATGAAGTAGCAGGGCACGTGCGCCTGTCCTGGTGTGTAGGGCTGGAAGTCGCCCAGGACGCTGTGCTGGCACTTTCCCTGGAAGGCACCTTTCAGCAGAGCTGTGAAGGCCTCCAGCCGGTGTGGGTAGTATGAGAGCCGAAACTTGCTGCAAGGAGGCAACGCTGGTGAGGCAGGGGGACAGTGGGGCACAGTGCCAGCCACCCCCCCCAAGCCGGGGAGCCACCGCTGCAGCTCTTCTCACCTCAGCTCCGGGTCTGCCCCCACCTCAGTGGGGGGGACCTGCACGGTGTAGTCCAGGGTCACCATATGTGCCTTGTTGTTTACCAGCAGCACTGAGGTGGTGATATCCTTGGTCAAGTCGCTCTGGGAGACCACATGAGGACATCTGTGTCCTGTGGGGACTCAGTGGCCCCCAGCCTGGGCACAGTCCTGCTGCCTGCCCTGCCTGACCCCCCTGGGGCCATGGAGCTGGGGAAAAGGGGATTGGGATGGGGCAGGGCCTGCCAGCCACCAACCTTGTAGTAGATGTTCTTGCCGGGTGGCGCACAGCCTGTGGCCAGGATGTGATCATAGTTGCGGTGGTCAATGACCAGGACACCCCCGGGCCGCACCATGCTGGCAATGTTCCTCAGGGCCAGCTTATGGTCACTCTGGTCCCCTGGAGAGGAAACTATGGCATCTCCAGGCACTGGCTGTACCCCATGGCACAGCCCATATGGCCTTATCTTACCCATATGTAAATACATATGCACATACAGATACCCACCCCTACCATCTTCCCCCAAATCTCAGTTTGGAGAACCCACAGCCCCACCCATGGCAGGAGCTCAGGCATGTTCTCAGCCTCACTGGAGCAGAGCATGCCATGTGGGAAACCCACCACCCAACTTTGTGGCACAAGTCTGGGTATGCCTCCAGCCTTGCCAGAGCTGTGACATTAATGCACAAACCTCCACCACGACCATGGAACCCAGTGGGCCCAGTCAAGTCTCAGACTGGGGCAGTGGGGTCTCAGCTCCAGCCTCTGTGGAGATGCACCATGAAACAGCAGCTCAGCTGTGTGTAATCCTGTCCCACTAATGCCATGAGGTTAGGACACATTCTCAGCTTGCTGGAAGACACTATGCACACATGCATAGGTGCTCCCCCTCCTCTCCTCTGCCCCTAACTCACCTTTGAAGTCAGGCAGGTGTGCAAAGGAGTTCCCAAGGCAGATGACTGCATCAAACCCATCCCCGGGCTTCTCCAGGTCCTTCTCCAGTGTGAGCCAGTTGGCCTCCTCGATGACTGCAGCAAACGGAAGATGATGAGGGCAGGCACACCCAACAGCCTCCCCTGCCTGCAAGACCCCATTCCAGCATCACCCAGCCCTTCCCAGGCCCCTGTGGGTGCTGCCTCTGGCCAGCAGCCAAACAGGCGAGGACCATGGCTTGGCTTTGGAGAAGCTGGCACTGGCAGGTCCCCGCAGCAAGGCCACCTGGCCAGCGGCAACCCCAGGTGAGTGGCCTGAGCACTGCGAGGGGCCGTGGACAGTGTGCTGGGGGGCAGTGTCCGTGTCCGCAGGCCCCTCCCGGTCCCCACAGCCCTCGCACCCCATCGGTCGAAGGGCTCCTCCTTGCGCCGCTCCCAGCGCTCCTTCAGCGCGTACTTGAGCATCTTGTCGCTGGCGTCGACGCTGGTCACCTGGAAGCCCTCCTCGAGCAGCATGATCGAGTCCACCCTGGGGACACGGCTGTCAGCAGGGCCTGGGGCAGCTTGGAGGGAGAGGGGCACTGGGGATGGCCGGGGACAGCGAGGCCCCGGGTAGCCCCAGGCAGGGGGAAGGGACACCTGGGAGGCTGGCGGGAGCGGGGCGCGGGGCCTCACCCGGTGCCGCAGGCCACGTCGAGGACGGAGCGGCAGCGGTGCTGGCGGAGCAGCGCCAGGAGCCAGCTGCGGTACTCGGCCGTGCGGCTCCGCGTGTCCCCGATGTACAGCTGCCACACGCGGGCCGCCCGCCCATCCGCGTACTGGTCCGGCAGCCCCTCCGCCGCCACTCCCAGCGAC
>WEKY01034344.1:99500-119787 GCA_013390045.1 Picathartes gymnocephalus
GGGTCAGGGCCCGGCCCGGCCCGCGGGACCCGCCCGCCCCTCACCGATCTCCCCGGGCCTCGGGGCCGGGCCCGGCCGCAGCAGCACTGATCCCGCACCTAGTAGCAGCAGAAGCAGGGCCGGCAGCGACGGCGGCGACTCTGGGGAAAACGTCTTTATTTACAGTCCCGGCGGCGTGAGAGGAGCCGGCGGCGGGGCAGCACTCGCGGCCGCCCGGAGCTGGAGCCCCTGGCAGGGAAGCGGCAGGGCTGGGTCCGCGGCTCCGTGACACCTAAAATCACGGGATAGCACCCAGGCTGGCAAGGCGGGGCCAGACGCTTCGGTCTCCCCCGGCTCACAAGTCCCTTTTGCTTTAGTACCCATAGGCACAGCGGGGTCAAAGCCCGGAGCGGGCGGCCCCGGGGGCAGCGGCTGCGTGCCTACAGCTCATCAGCTGGGCTGTGAGTGAGCGGAGCTTGTTCCTGGACCCCCTCCAGCGCCTCCCCTGTGTCTGGAAGGCTGGCAGCTCCCTCGCTCTCATCCTTCCGGCCCTTTTTCTTCTTCTTCCCGCTCTTTTTTTTGCTCTGCTTCTCCCCCACGCTTGCCAAATCACCCTTCTTGCCGGTCCACTTCTCTGCCAGGCAGCCTAGGGAAGAGAGGGCAAGAGAGAGGCAGAGGGGGCTCTGATGGAGAGGCAAGGCTTCCCCAGGCTTTAGCAAGGCTCCTCTGTCCTCCTGAGCATTCCTGTATTATTTCAGCCCCTGGCAGGAGCCAGGACTTACTTGTGTCCTTTCCTTTCAGCACGTGGTTGGCACAGAGAAACTGGGAGAGATCCTCCGTCTGGTGGTGCCTGTACCAGTCTTCGATCACATCTTCGTACTCCTCTACCAGCACATCACACTAGGGCAGAGAGGAGAGTCCAGCTCCAGACACGTGCTGGTGTGGCAAGACTAGGGCCAGGCTCCTGCCACAGGTCCTGCCAACATCCTGCTCCCAGCTCCTGCTCTTCCCCCACTCCAGTCCAGCCCACAAGGTCATACCAGCTACTGAGGGCAAATCCCATGGGGCGGAGTACCTGCTTTTTAAGGTCAGCCACCTCAGCGGAGGTCTCGTTCCACAGCTCGTAGGGGATGTCCATCACCACCTTGACACCCTTGTGCACCAGGTTGTGCAGGGTCTCGAACGTCTCTGACATGCCCTGAGGGAGGAACCAGCACTGCCTGGTGAGGTGGTGCTGCTCCTGCCGGGCTCCCACTCTCTCCTCCCAGTGTCACAACCCTTCCCAGCCGTGCAGGAACATGCAAGCCAGATCCCTGGGGCATCAGTGTTACCAGGGGAGAGTTCAAGTACCAGTGAGTCCCCCTCTGCAAACCTGGTCCCGAACCCAAGAGGAAGACAGCCCCTGGTTCCCTCCATGCAGGTGGGAGCCTGCCCACTGCCACCTAAGACAGCACCCCACATCTGACTTGGGGGGCAGTGTGGCCTTGCATGCCAGGCACTATTAGGGGATCCAGAGGATGGGAAGGATGAACCTTCTGGCAGTGCAGGGATGGGTGAGGCACATTTGGGAGCAGGAACTGGAGGAAGGGCCCTCACCTTTGCGAATCTGTTGCTGCCGCTCCTCTCCTTGTGCAGGTTGTAATCCAAGAGCCGTTTGCAGATGTTCTCTGTCACCTCAATTAACCGGATGTCCCTGCATGGAGAGGAAGAAGGGCTGAGGCTCGGCATGGCCCTCAGGAACAGCCAGGGCACAGGATGAGCTTCCCAAACCCCTAGCTCTGGAGGCAGCAACAGCAGCAGGAGACTCCCATCCCATTCCCACTTACGACTGTGTGTACTTGACAGCAGAGCCCTTTCCATCCAGGAAGCCGTACTTGGTGTCGATCACCTCCTTGGTCTTGCCAGTCTCCTCGAAGGCGGATTTCAGCTCCACAGCTACGTACTTGCACACTGTGGGAAGGAAAGAGCACAAGGGGTTTAGGGGGTGTCACTATTATGACAGGCAGTGTGACAGAGCACCCTGGACAGCAACAAGAATCAGCCCCAGGAACTGGGCACAGCAAAGCTGCTGTGAGCACAAAACACATCTTGGCCATCCAAAGAAATAACCAGGAATGGCTCAGCTGCTTCCACTGGAGAACCCTTGAAGCAGGAGCACCCAAACCAATGCTTCAGTGTAAACCAGCTGCTGTGGCACAGCTGGGAAGTCACACAGGCTCAGGTCTTCCTGCAGGTTTCCCCCCAAAAGCCTCTACCTTCCTGCCACAAGCTGCTCTCTTCCTTTTGGAAGAGGACAGGGTCTTTTCACAATGCAAGTCCCAGTGTGACTCAGACCTTCTCCTCATGATGACAAGTCCCACCTGGTACTGGTTCTGTGCTCTCAGTGCTCTGGGGACACTGGGGCTGTGCTGGGGACCGAGCAGCTGGTAGGGCTTGGCGGGCTGGGTGACATAGTAACGTGCTGGTCTTGAGCTCCAGCAACACAGCCTGGGGCTCTGCCTGCAGCAGAGACCACATCATCAACAGATTTAGAACACAATGCATGGTTATTTTTATAAAACTGAAAAAAAAAGCTTTATTTATTCTGTAAAAAGAGCCCAACAGAGCTATAGAAATAGACAGCAGGAGAAATGTCTCAGGGGAGAATGTAGAAGGATGGAAACCAGGCATGGTGTGGCCATTACTCCCCCAAAGATAGCGTCTCAGGAGGCTGGAGAAAGCTTTGTCCTGTTTGTCAGGAGGCACCTCTTCTTCGAGCTCCACTTTAGGAGAAGGGCCAAGCTCCAGCAGGAATGGTCTGACAGCAATGAGCCACTGTCTTCTCCCAGGCAATTATGTGAGTTGAGAGATGCTCCAGGCAGGAAGAGAGCGAGGTGGCTTCTCCAGAGCTCCCATGCACACATTGAGAAGCTCTATGCACACCTCCTGCACAATCCTTTCTCTGCTGGCACCAGGGGCTGGAGGCGACTGTGGCCATTTCTCAGGTTGGATGACAGTTTCTTCCTGCAGCCCCTTGGAGCTCAGGCCTCAAGGATGTCCCCCTCCACACCACACCTGCTGCAGTGTCCCCACACATGCCAGGAGTGCTCACTGCTGAGTCCAGTTATCCAGATGCTTCCTGCAGCTTTTGCTGTGCATTGACAGAGGTTCCAGGCCTGGGCAGGAAGAGGAGCAGAGTGTGGTCAGTGCTTGCTCTGATGCTTCTCTGACTTTACACTGGTGCCACAGCAGAACTCAGACATCAGCATCTCCAGAGCTACTTGCCCGGCAGGGAAAGATTTGTAAAGAACTCCCTATTTTTTAATTTTCTCTTTGCTGTCCAGCTCCACATGTGCCTGCACAGCAAAGACAGCGAAAACCGCACCAGGCAGCAAATGTCCGTCATGACCTATCCTGAATTGCCTGTGAACCAAAGGGATACTCAGACAGGAAGCATCACGGAGACCGAACTGTAAGCAGCGCACGCAACCAGTCCCAGCTACGAACCGGCAGGCGATCAGTGACTGCCGGGAACAGCGGTGCCCGCGGGCAGGAGGCGGGCAGAGGGGCAGCCCGCGGGGGCACAGCCCCGCACCAGCAACCCCCGGCCCGACCAGACAGCCGGCGGCGGCCGATCACCCTGGTCCCCCGAGGTCCCGCTTACCCTCGCACTTGCTGGGCAGTCGCACCCAGTCCGAGTCGTCGCCCGCCGCTAGCGCCGCCGCCATCAGCAGGATCAGCAACGCTGCCCCCGCCGCCGCCGCCGCCGCCATGACTCCGCTTCCGGGGCGCTTTCCCGCCCCGCCACGCCCGGTTACCACGGCGACCCCGCCGCGTCGGCCAATGCCGGAGGCGCGCGTGACATGCGCGACCAATCCCCGCCGGCCGCCGCCAGCCAATCCCAGCGGCGCGCGGCCCCCGTAGCTCCGCCCCCGGGCGGTCCCACCGAGCGCCCAGGTGGGAAGGGGCGCGCACGTGGCCGCGGCCGCCGCTCGGGTTACCCGCACAAGCCTCCGGTGCCCCTCCGGGTCTCTGGAATTCTGGCAACTTTCCCCCCCGAGGTACCTTGGGGCTCCTTCCCTACCTCTGGATAATTTGGAGTCCCTTCCCATCCTCCAGGTCATTCCGGGGCCCTGCCACCCACGGAAACGTGTCAGCCCCTTTCTCTTGTTCACCCAAACCAAGATTCCCATCCTGTACCTCCCCCAGCCCGCACTGAGTTTCCTTGCTCCTGCATTTGGGGATCCTCTCTCCAGTCTCCAGAATATTTCCAGTGACTTCCACAACCCTATGCCAAACTAGGGGGACTTACCCTTCGGGCATGGGCATTTGCCCATGCCCCAGAGCCCTCAGCTCTGAGCGAGGAGGATGGAGGTGAAGACAGCATCAGAGAGCAAGACCTTCAGTAACACCACACGGACAACCATAAGCAGGGCTGCCAAGGCAGGGGCCGGTGACACTGCAATGCAAGTGTGAGGTGATGCCTGCCACAGATACCCCACTGCCCCCACGACCTCTCCAGGCCTGTCATGGGGCCACATTTGGGTAGACTTGGGATCCTTACACATCCCAGAGGCACCTCATGTCACCCTCATGCTGTCCCTGTGGGCAGGCTGGCTGTGACCCAGTTTCCCCATTCTTCCCACCAAGCTGAAGCTTCCCTCCCTCTTCCCCAGTTCCATAACACCGTAGGAAAACCCATCCCAACAATCACATAGCCCCAGATAAGCAACTGTCAGGGCTTTCCTCCCCGGCAACTGACATTCCCGCCAGGCAGGGGCCAAAGACTCACCAGCTGTGCTACACAGCTCTGCTTCCTCCTCGTTGCCTGTGGGATGAAAGAGCAGCTGGGGCGGTGCTGGCAGCCCAGCACCAGGTGCATGGCAGGGCTGGCCACAAACCCCTTCCTGTGATTGGGACAGCAACGTTTGCCCCTAGGGCCTCACACCTGCTCCCTGCCGGCCCCAGACGCCCTGCCGACCTCCCTTCCTGGGGGCCACCGGTGCACGCACTAGGCTGGGCAGCAGTGCCCAAGGCAGGCAGTGGGGGTAACAGTGGGGTCATACCCGTGATGTGGATGGGGCTGGAGCTGTGGGATGGGGAGGTCCTGTTGGCCCCCACATGGCAGGCAAGTTCCCTCTCGCGCGGGGGGTCACTGGAAAGGAGGGAGACAGAGCAGGCGGTGCCACCATCCTCCTGGGAGGCCCCATAGGCGAAGGACTGCAGCACGCTGCCATTCCCACCGGAGATCCAGACAGCATGGCCAGAGCTGGGGGCCAGGTCACTCACCACGCACACCACCAGCTGCCGGCGCTGCCCAGCCAGCACCATGCTCAATGGCCGGGTCAGGGTAGGCAGTGGAACAGCTGCCCTGCCAACTGAGGGAGACAGGGTTTAGGGGCACTGCATCCCTCACACATCCCACCCACCACAGCTGCCAGCTCGGCAGTGCTCAGCCTTTGCATCCAGGCTGGATGGCACCCTGCCTTTCCGTCTCCTGGGGCTGTGCCGGGGGTACTCACGGGGCAGCAGCGGGAGCAGAGCAGCAGCCAGCAGCACCCGGATCAGCTCCATGGCAGCTGCAGCACATGGGGCTGCCAAGGGCTCAGCCCCCACTCGCAGCTCCAGCTGCGCCGCCCACCACCGGGGCTGCGGGGCCCCGGCTGGCGCGGTGCTCCCCCGCCGGTGGTACGGCCCCGCTCCGCCCCGCCAGAGCCGCGGCTTCTTCGCCGTCGCGCCACAGAGCGAGTCCCGGCCCTGGGGACACCCCCACCGCCTCCCGCCCGCCAAGCCCCGGGAGCACCGCCCGCTCCAGCACGGCGCCGCCGCCAGGTGAATAAGAAACAACAAAAGAACTCTGGAGTCGCACGGTACGGCCGCGCCCGGGGCACACGCTCTGCCCCGCGGCGGCAGGGGCGGACAGAGAGGAACGGAGGATGCCTGGGACAGGGCTGGCTCTTAGCGGGGCGGCAGCTGCTGTGGACGCAGGGGGAAGACGACCTCCAGTCCCACAATATCTATGCTGTACATGCACGACCCAGGCTGGAAATGTCTCTGCTTTATTCTTCTTTAGCCAAACGCACCAAAACAAACCCCAAACCCCAGCACTGCTCGGCTTGGTGACACCGAACACTTCCAGGACACATGTGGCAGGGCAACCTTGGCTACTTGCACTCAAGGCTGCGGCTTCATGCAGCAGAACCCTGTGCCACCTTCTTTATGACTCAAGGCACATGTATTGAAATAAAGAAGACCAAAACATGTTCAATAACTTTAACAAATCCATCATTAAGGCATACGTTTTTCAAAGATTTTTCTTGAAAAAAGAAAAAAAAAATTTTTTTTTTAATTTCCAGCATTCACTTCATGTTATTTTATGACCTCTTCTTATGGGACTTATCCCTGCAGTTTCAGCCAGCACTCAACCCCATCACTCTCAGCCCAGGAGCTCGGGCACAGCAGCAATATTGCCTGATTTTCTTACACATCTCAATAGCTGGTGATCCTTTAAGAAGTCCAAACAAACCAACAGAGCCATCTTGCCTTGCCCTACAGCTTGGCAACCACCCGGTCACAATACAAACATCAAATTAATCTTGAATTCTTTTGAAGAACCTGAGAACTGACTTAACACCTGAAACTCAGGGACAAAGACCAGACTTGATCTGTGCCTCCTCTCTCCAAACATCACCGTGCCAAAGACCAACCTACTCCACACTGAGCTTTGTTTTTATGTTCATGGCTGCCAGCTCTGCCACAAAGTAGCGGAAGACATGGGGCACAGGAACTACCTCGATGGCGCCCACTTCGCTGCAGATGGAGCAGGAGTACCTCCTGCTGCTGGCCATGGAGGAGTGGGACAGTTTCTCCAGCACAGGGGATGTCATGCTGCCGCAGCTGGTGCACACGTAGGCTACGGAGCCGTCGGAGCAGTTGAACAGGCGGTCCTGCAGCAGGAAGGATGTGCCGTGGGCCAGCAGAGCATCCCGCTCCATCTCGCCAAAGCGGATCCCACCTTCCACATTCCTCCCCTTGACAGGCTGGTTGGTGACAGCATCTCGGGGCCCCGTGGTCCTCACCTGGAACTTGTCGGAGACCATGTGGCGCAGGCGCTGGTAATATACCACCCCCACGAAGATCTCTGCCTCCAGCTCCACCCCACTGATGCCGCTGTACATCTTCTCCGTCCCAAAGAAGTTATAACCTGCGCTCACTAAAGTCTCACCGAAGTATTTCAGAGCAGACTTCTTCTCTGTGAAGGTGAAGGGAGTGGCATCATAGGAGACGCCGTGCAGGGCTGCTGACTTTCCCGCCATGCTCTCGATTAACATCCCAATGGTCATGCGGGAGGGAAAGCCATGAGGGTTGAAGAGGATGTCTGGAATCATCCCATTCTCTGTGAAGGGCATGTCCTCGACGGGCCAGAGCTGGCTCAGGATACCTTTCTGTCCGTGACGGCTGGCAAATTTGTCTCCGACAGTGGGATTTCGGGGAACTCTTACAGTGATGCAAGCCTTCTTGAACTTCCCAGTGCCACGGTCATTGCTGCACAACCTAACGTTGTCCACAATGCCCACTTCCTTACTCCTGTGTAGGTGGAGGGACAATCACAGCAAAGGTGTCAGGTATGCTAATAATTTTTAGTTTTGAAAGGAAAATGAAGCAAAAAACCTAAACCACTTATTAAATGCGTTTGGACAGCTGAGAAACAACACCATTCTTCAAAGTACTACTCAGTAGTGAGGGAATTCAGACTATGTAAGAATTAGGGCAAGGAAGCAATACAAGGGCATCTTCCAAGTACCATTCAGCTACCACTGTCAAGCGATCAGGTAATGTGCCACCCATGATTTAAAATTAAGATCACTTCAACCTGGTTCATCCGTATCACACTTTGATAAACTGCATCCCTCTACCATTTCCACTGTGTTAAGGCAGCAGCCCCTCTCCCTACCACCAATAAATTCACACCATACTGATGGGACCCCAGAATGAAGAACCCAGTTCAGTTCTTCAGTAGAGAGGGAAGTTTAGAGCAGAAAGGGAAGGCAAAGTGTGAGCTTTGCCAACAAGTGCCTTGTTCAGGGGTGTGCTACTTCTCCAAATGAGCCCTCAGCCTGATATTCTATGTGCCAGGTGTCTGCTGCAGGCTTAAGTGTTACCATGTCCACATGCAACCAGCACAAGCAATCACCAAAAATATATCCTCCTGGGATAAGTCAGCTCTGCAACACACACTGGCTTAGAGAAATGATCTGATACATGCCTGGGAGTCACCTAAACATGAACTTCATGCTCTCTGTCACACCATGGACACTATTATGTGAGGAGAAAAGGGAACATCTGCAGGAAATGGGCCAACTGCTCTTGCCATGGGGTGAGTGACAAGCTGTACTTACGGGTAGTACACAGTGAAGGTCTCCCCTGTATTGAGGTTCATGAAGCTGTAGAAGGGGTCCCCAGGCTGCAGGATAGACCCAACGAAAGGCAGTCCATCAGCATCCAGCTTCTCCCCAACGTTTGGATCACCAGGCCTGATGCCAAATACTAGATTATCGCCTGCCCTGCTGGCTTGAAGGGACAGGTCAATGCTCTCCACCTTGATAACACTTCCATAAGCAAACCCTCTCTGCCAGGAAGATTTATTTACGATCTAAAAAGGAGAAACAAAAGCCTGTTAAAGACTTGCTAATAACTTCAAAAAAGAAAACATTTACAAAGGTAAGCATCAGATCAAAACGGCAACATTGTATTTTTAAAGCCTTCCAGTAAGTCACTGGTCCAAAAAGCTCAAGCCTCCCATAACCTCAGTATTTTTCAAAGCTGGAAGGTCACTGCCTTGGACAAAGGAAGCTCTGCTCTACTCCCAGCACCTCCAGCACTGCCTGCTGTAACAACACTTAACCACTGTGCTGCTGAATCTGCCCAAAAAGTGTGAGGACCAGCAGAGGCAGAAAGTAGGGTCTTCTCAGATGAGTATCATCATCCTTATTCCCAGCACCCCACATCAAACTCCTTCACAGGAAAGCAGGAATTTTTCCTTCTGGTGGCTTACCATTGCATCTTCCATGTCATAGCCACTGTAGGAGATTACAGCCACGATGGCGTTGGTGCCGACGGGATAGCTGTCCATTCCATAATAGTCATACATGCTGGGTCTCACCAGAGGGCTCTGGGGGGTGTGCAGGTGGTACAGCTTGTTATCCGAGCGATCCTTGTAGTTGTAAACGGGAAACCCCATGGTCTGCTTTCCTGGATGGAAGGAGGGAAAACTGGATTTATTCCTCCGTGTATCTTGTTAAGAAAAATCTGGAAATACCTACATATTTAGAGGGATTATCAATCTTAAACCCCTTGGAATTTAGTAATTGCCCTAAGCCCAGCTATAATTTTTGTATGAACCACAATACTCAATTAGTTTAATAGAATTTCATAAAGACTACATCAAATTTTGTTTTCTTTTCTGCAGATTTGTTTTCTGTTCTGCAGTTTCAAAATCCCCACTAAGGTTGGTGCAGTGTTTCTGGTTTTGCCTAATAGGAGATTTTTTTTGTTTATGTTTTTTTGTTTTGGTTTGGTTTTTTTGGGGGGGAAAGTATGTGTGTCTTCCCCCCAGAGTCTTCCATAGGGAGGCACATGTTACATATTTCCAGGCCAAAAGGCATTTGCTTCTGCAACATTAATATCCTTGATATATTGCTACTTGCAGAAAAGTATGAGAAAGACATAAGGACATCTTTCTGATAATCCTGTCAGAAATTCAATACACTAGAGGTATGAATGACGTGTTAATCCCCTTGCCCAGGGTCTTGCAGCATCGGGTACTACAGCACTTACCCATCTGGCACTGGTACATGTTTCGTGGACTTTGGTTGTGGTCGGAGAAGGGAATGAGATTGGCCACCACGCTCAAAATGCTGTGAGGGAAGAGTTCTTGGTGAGTGGTCACTCCAGGCACCACCTCTGACTCCAGCGTGGCTACGTTCATGAAGATCTGCAAACATTAAATTGGATTAATGTTTGTTCACTTCCTTCTTTTAAAGGGAAGGAAACAAAACAAAGCTGTCTCCGATGGCTTTCTATCCATTTCAGTTTTAGCTGTGGTTGTCTGCACCTTGGTGTACTAGCAAGACAAATCAGACAGCTGGTAAACTACCTATCACAGATTAGCTGCAAGGAAAGAAAGCCTGAAAAAAAACCTGCAGAAACGTGTCCTCCTTCCTATCTCCCACTTTAATAATTCCAAGCAGACGAGCTCCCCAGCAATCCACTGCCTGGCTGCCCGGGAGCCATTTGGCGAACACAATGTAACACAAGATAATATGGTAAGCACAGGACAGCAATCCTTTGCCTCAAATCTTCACAAAGTTAATACTGAGAGCAGATGTCAAGATCTCAAAAAGATCTCTACAGTCCAGCTTAGACATTTACCAGACATCAGTTTGCAGGGGTGAAAACCCCCCTTTTGTCACTTATTCTAGCTCTTCAACACAAGCTCCCTATGCCCCATTCCTCAGCTCCTTTCACAAATATTTTCCAAAACCATTTTTGATGCCAGGTACCTCTGCAACATGGAAATACACAAACCCCACCTGTTCCAGAGTCCCAATCCATTCATTCTTTCCATAGGACAGGTTTCTGACAGGCCGCACCATCCGGCAAGGGTTAGTGAAAATGAACAACCCAGGATACAGGCTGGGTTTTCCTGTCATTGGGATAAGGACCACTTCTGCCCGTGCAGGAAATCTCTTCTCTTGTGTTATCTGTTGGTGGAAAGAAATAACAGTCTAGAAACACAAACCAAGTTTAACTAAACTGCATCCACCTGGTCACACAATGAAAATGTCAACCACAGGTGTAACCACTAATAAAAAGCAACTGAGAAAAGATCTTTGAAATACTTTTAGAAAAACCTCCACCAAAAAAAAGACAGAATATTATATCTTATCTTATCTTTTCCAAGAAAATGTTCTTTCAAAAATTATAAAGTCATAAAGCAACAGATGAAACATATGGATAAAAAAAATATAACACAAAAGCACACTCCAATACTAATATACAGCCAAAGGTAACTTACAGGATCAGATTAAAAAAAAAAAAAAAAAAGAAGCCTAAAGAGTTCCAAACATGCCTATTTTTGACCACTGCATGTTGAGGATGTTTAGCTAAGAAACATTTCAAACAAGACAACAAACCTTGAAACGGCGGAGGGTTTGTGCAATCTCGGGAGCCAACTCCTGCTCTACCCAGCCCACCATGGAGCCATCCAGGACAACTCTGTAGCACTCTGAGTAAGGCTGGCTTGCAGCTGCATCAATGGGGGTGACACCTGGGGGAAGAGGGGTGTTGATGGAAGGAACAGCCAAAAAAAAGCAAACGAAACACAGAAGTCAGAAGTTATTTCCGCACTTCTCAGTCCACACCAAAAAGCTTTGAGACATCAAAAAATTCTTGGCAAAGCCATAGACAGTTCAATGGAAAATAAAAAGCATTTACAACTTAGAATGTCATTCCCCTCCCCATTTTTCTGATTGAAATAAGGATTCTCGTTATTGTGGTAATCACAAGTGAACTGCACTACGATTCAAGTCATTACAAAGTTACTGCTTAGTCCAGTTTCTTAGAGCTGTGAGAAATTCCTTGCGCTTCAGTGAACATCCTCACTCTACAGAACACAGCTGAGAGACAATGACACTGAATTTTACACTCCCCAAAAGGCTCATGTGCCTGTACAAGCAATGTGTTATTTACCACTAAGCAGAAGCCCAGTAAGTACAGGTCAAACTCTATTTCACCTTCTCAACTGAGCAGTGTGCTGTGATGCTGTGTGGACAACCTTTCCCAGGCACGGGGCTGCAGGGCAGGGAGGTAAGAAAGAACACTTCACTAAACCATCAGGCCAGTGAAACATACCAAGGGAACATAACAGAGGTGGAATGTCTGTCACGGGCACCATCTCGGTCACGATTTCACACAGAGCTGTCATGTGGTTCATCAGCCCGCAGGGCTCTCCGTCTGGGGTGTCCACAGGGCACAGGAAGCCCCAGGACTCGGGCAGCAGCTTGCGGACAGTTGTGGTTCTCATCTGGGAAAACGCTGCCCCTCTGTGTATGCAGCGGAAGTGGGAGAGGTAGCGGATGAAATTCAGCTTGTCCCCCACCACACAGAGACCGCTGTCCTGCAACATGCCCAGCCCTAGGGAACAACGGTGAGATTTATGTCAGGACCCCCATACAGCTTTAACAAACACAGGATGACGTTACGAGACTGTTTCTTATTTTTCACTGACAAGCCCTAAAGATGCTCGCACTGGATCCCAGCAAGAGAAGTGCACGTGCACAGGCAACTCAGTGACCTGCAAGGAACCTAGAGACTTTAAATTCCAAGCTATTCCTTAAATTCTAGCTCCTTTTACAAATATGTGGAAGTACTTGCTAGTAAAGCGACTAGGAATTTGCAGCTGATACGTTTTACCAAAATTCTGCTGGTTTTAAATCTAATTTCGTTTTCTAGTGGGCACTCCATTACAACATTGTCATACTGGACACTTCAGGGAAGCATCAGATAAATCTGAACATACATCAGCAAAGCAGTTTCTCTCCATTTAAGCTCACATGAATAACAGGGCAGTTCTGATTAAAAAATGACCCCTTCTCTGTCTTACACTGCACTTCTAAGAAGAAATAATCTTTGGGAAAACAAATCAAAATATGGTCACTGTTTCGGACAATGCTAAATTTCCTTTCAACTATTCAATTGGATAGAGGCTTTGCTTTCATAGCTAACCTGTTTTATACCATGCACAATGCCTATGCTTGTGGAAAGATCATACCTTTTTTCCTCAACTATCCCTTTCTTCAAATCCCTTTCAGTAATTCAGTTACAATGTAAAATGTCTGCCTACAAGCAGCTCTTTTCGGTTAAGAGCTCAATTTTATGTTGTTCCTCATTCTGTTTTACAGGAAAAAAAGAAAAAAAAGACATCTTAAGCCTGCAGATTTACCTGTTTTAGACCGCAGGTTACCAGTTGCAAGCAGATACTCAAATGGCTTGGTGAAGTCTGGTGCCAGGCTGAATGCCTTCACCAGGCTGTCTGTATTGAGGCTGATGTCTGCCTTTTCCGCTCTTTTCTCCAAAACAAACCTAACAGATTGCAGCCAGGTTTCAAGCCTCTCCTACAGTTTAAAAGTGAGATATTTAAAATTAAAACAGGAAAGGAAAGGCTTGAATTAGAACACCAGTTCTAATCTAGCACATCAGTTGCACATGCTACAGAACGCCTCTGAAATTAGCAAGATGGACAGCTTCTAAGGAACTGACAGTTTTCCAGACTTATTTCCAATACTGACTTCATTCTATCAAGATGCTGATGGTATCATGTCAACACAGACCTGCAAGGAAAACACCCACCCAACAGCTTGGGAATCACTTCTACCCAGAATGGTGATGAGTCTGGCAAATGAAGTACAATAACAGAATTTCATAAAGCACAAACAACACCCAAAACAAAAACTGTATCTATAATCTGACCACAAGGATAAGTCTGTATACACTGTGTCTACTGTATGCTTTAGACTATTTAGGATCTCAGAATTCAAAAAAAGGGGCTGTTAACTAACTCCACTGCTGATCTGAAAGCAAGGGCTAGGCAGGAAAGCAACTTTTTCTGGTTCCTGGTAGCTGTTCTATACAGCACTAAAATGCTCCCCCAAGTTCACTTTCAAACCACTCACATAGTAGAGAGTTTTGACAGTCTTTCAACAAAACAATGCTGAAGAAAATTTTGGCTAAAGGGGAAAAGAAAAATCAAAGAATTATGTAATAACTCAGGGAAGTCTCTTATTTGGGGATGAGAACTACTATTCCACAGTGAATTTCATGGGGCAGTCAAGCTTCTGAACAGGACTACTCTCCTCCCAGCATCCTAAAATGAGATATCCCTACAAATTGGAATAGATTAGTAGTAAGTTAGCTGTTAAATTCAGAAGCATGTTACCAACTTTCTGATGTGTAAAGAAATTTAAAGGTGTGGGAGCCATGACCTTACCTTTAAGAACATAAGGAAAAGCTGTCCTGGAGTAAGCACCTCATGATTCATGAGACTGTCTGGATTATCCTCCATGCACTCGCCTTTAGCAAAAGCATAGAGCTTCTGGGTCATCATACAGAGCAGGTAGAACTTTTCAGTTCTACTGGTCAGGTGAATGCAGATACAATTGCTGAAGGAAGAGAAAGAAGAAGGACAACTATCATTATCTCTTCATGCTAGCTTCATGTTCTTCAAGTTTCTCCTAAATAATTGTAAACCAATTTTTTGGGGGGGATAAAAAGCCTAACAAGGCAAGTAGACATAAACTACAAAATATTTCTGTTAGCACTATCCGTGTCCTGCCACAGAAACTCCAAATCTCCACTGCTATCAAGCCATGTATGGAAAACTGTGGGCTGACCATCACTCTAACACAAACAAACAAAGGAAAACCACACCTAATTCCTAAAGCTAGAGGAAGAGCAAACACCTACTTTACCAGAAAAATCAATTTTTCAGTTGAATGCCTGCCACACTGACAGCCTCAAAATCAATTCTTCCATTGCTTTCTAACTTATTTCATGGAAGAATAAGATGTTAAAGCATCTCTTTTCTGCCATTTTAAAAGGTAAGTTATTCAGAGTTGACAGAGATTGTGTGTGAAACTGATAATAAACTGCAGTATTTCTGTCCGACAGATGGATCCTCAAGCAGTCACAGAGCCAACTTTAACCTTCTCTTCCTCAACCTTTTTGTTTTTCATCAATGGCATCACAAAAATCCCATCTAAATAGAAACTGTCACCCTCTTGTGAAACCATTTTGGGAATACCTGTGTCGATACATTAAAATAGGTATCATCATAATATCCTGGAAATATCCATCAAAAACTGCTTGTTGCTTTATAAATGCACGTGAAAACCCAAATAAAACGTGATGTAAAATGGGAGAGTACTCTTATGTATAAAAAATTCAACACAATGACACTGGATCACACCCACACACAGACCTCAGAATGAAATCTGCAGCCTGTTCGTTGCTGTACCACTCAGGCAGGTTGAGTTTCACCCGGAAACTCCTTCCCAGGTACTCCAGGACGTTTTGCTGTGTCAAACAGCCAGTATCCACCACTGCTCTCATCATCTCAGTAACACAGTTCACATAAAAGGTGTCATCTTCCCTTCCTTTCACCAACTCTTCAAAAATCTGGTAGTCTGGGAAATTAACTAATGCCTGAGAGACAGAAGTGTAACAGATCAGAAAAATAAGGTCATAACAACATCTGTCTATAAAATACAGCCAAAGAACTAAGGCACCCCACGATTTAGGTTTTCAGTGCTCTGGAAATGCCCTTCCACAATGCAAACAACAAAATGCTGTGGGGTTGAGGTGCTTAGAGAGTAATGCAGGGGATATTCATACCCTGATAATGATCTCCATCCAGACTATTCATTAGCAAAACCCCACAAAACCAGGACAGTGTGACTCTCCCCTCATCTCTTGTCCCTGCAGACCCTTCCTCTGCTGCAGATTGAGTGTTCCATTTCAGTGTTACACAGTTTGGATGACCTTTCTTCAACCAGTATAGGAAGGCTGACTGAAAATACTCCAAGTGGAGTATTCTTCTTCTCATTACTTAAAATAAAAATGCTTTGCAAAACTTCTGTATTTATTCCATTTAGAAAGCACAAGCATTCATTGCTTACCTTCAGTGCAAATCCCAAGGGGAGGAAGAACAATTCTTTGCGAAAAATGAAATTCACCATGACACAGCCATTTTCCAAGTAGTGAAGGTTCATATTTATTGCAGTGTGCTCATCCTTGACACAGTGCATCACCACCCCTGCAAAAATCACAACACCAGCATGAACTGCACAAAACCAAGTGGCTGCATCACTCTGACACACCCAAGGAGGTGTGAGATAATTAATGAGAAAAACTTTGGTACCTGATGGCTGAGAACATGAGGCAGACTGCTCACTTCAGCGTCAGTGTGCCACTTCAAATAAACACACCAGCTCAACTCAGCTCTTAGCTAAAGAGGGCTGTGTCTCAGGACAGCCAGCACATTTGCTGAGAGGCTTGGAAGATGTAGAAGGTTTTTTAGGAAAGGAAAGACCTAGGCCTCAACTATTCTCTTTGTAACCTTTGGTGGTAGGATAGAGTAACACACAAGTATTGTTCCTAATTGCACTCTTATCTCTGTGTTTGGGTGGCAGTGCTGCAGCAGTGTTTCCTGGTTCTGCTCCATACTATCCAGCGCAGGACAAAGAAAAATAAAACAAAAAAGGACCATCTTATTTGGCACTGCCTTGAAATACAACTAATGTGGAAATGCAGTGTGTGCTCAAGCACCATGGTCCAGCCAAAAGAGCAACTGGCAACACCTGAGTTTAAAATGCTATTTAACATTTTCTGGCTTAATTCAATTTTAAACTGGTTTTGCTGAGTATACATGACAAAGGGACGGTGCAGCCAAGATCCTAGTTTACTCTTCTTCATGTAAATTAAATCTCCCACCATGAAGTATGGACAAAAATCAGTGAAATGAGTTCAGTGGATTACACTGACTTCTGCTGAAGGGGGGGTTTTAGTTACACCTTCCACAGAACAAAAGGTGACAAGTACTGCAAGGCCAGGAGTAAAATCTCCTCATTCCCCACGGGCTGCTCAGACAGCTTCCCCAAGGCAAGCCCCTCCTTCTTGCTTGTACGATCAGGATGGTGTTTTTACCCTTTATTTTTATGTGCAGCAAAAAATATTAACATTATACAGGAACTGTAACAAAACAAACTACCAAAATTAAGCTACAGATGGTCACTCCTGTTTGTCCTCAAGCACTTGTTACCAGGATGCTGCAGGACACTGCTGAGCTTACCATACTCTGTGAAACCAGGGCCTCTGTTTTTCCACTTGGGTCTTGTCATTGCAAGAGGGAAGTTTCGCCTGGGCATAATGAGCATCCTGATTACTTTTTCTAAACCATTGATTATAAAGTAGCCTCCCATTTCCTGGCAGGAGAAGAAAAATCATTTTAATATGCTTAGAAACTCAGAACCAACATTTTGAATAAAAGAAAAAAAATGCCTGTATTATACACAAAAACCAAACATTTAAGGGGAAATAGTGAGACATGATTCAGCACTGCTTTTGGAAAGGCTGCACTCCTTACCAGGGACTTATGAAGTCTAAATGTAGCAGAGTGCAAGGAAAAGGATGCATATTCCACAATTTAAAGGAAGAAAAAATACCCCAAAAACCTCTGTGATCAATGGAACATCTCTGAAGAGCTGACAATAACTTTTTTTAAGTATGTGCTCTGAAGTTCTCATTTTGAGTATGTAAACCAGAGGGATTTTCAGAGCAAAACATCTCTGTCTGGTCACACACATGCCTACTTTTCTGATTTTCTTTGTAGTTTGCTTTCTCTTTTTTTTGTGAGCGCAAAATGCAGCACTAAATAATTCTGTATTCAATTAGACAGCTAACATGCTACTGGGGAGACAAAAAAAGCTGCAGAAGACAATTGGGAATGAAAATGTCTCTTTCAATGCCTGTTTTCCAAATCTTTCTCTCCACAGAGTCCCCTTCACAGTACCCTCAGTTGCTTGGGTAGCAGCTGAGAGGTTCTATACCAAAACTGTAGCACCAAACAGATCCCTCTATTCAACAAGAGCTGTGGCTGCAAACTTTTTAAGCTGCTTCATGGAGCCCCCATAAACAAGCTGCTTTCAAGAGAAAATGGGAAGTCAAACTTGAAACAAAATATAAATGTTCAAGCCCTGCAAAGAGAAGGTGATCTGACAGACTGCTCAGGTGAAATGCAGATTATCATGACCCACAAAATCTCTGTTACCTCTTCCTCCTCATGGTGCTGCAAAAGGTCTTGTGGAGAAAAACCACAGAGGTTGCACAATTTGGACTTCACCATGATTGGAATATACCCTAAGGGCTGTTTGATCGTCCCTTGTGGCATGTCATTCACTGACCAGCTGATGTCAGCCTAAAACGATACAACACCAACAGTAAGCAAGTTAAGTTGTCCTTTTAATATTTCCTGCTATATTAACTGTACCTTTCATACAACCACAGGCAGCTGAACAGACTTGTGTGGTAGTAAAAATAAGAAGAACCAGTAGATACATGCATAAAGATTACACTCTGAGAAACAGTCAACATGGGTTTACAGAAGAAAATCACACAAGTCTAGAGCTAGGTAAAGAAGCTGCTGGGTGAGCGAACAAGGTTGGTCTGGTCTCCTTTGCCTTTCAGACCCTTCTACAGAGCAGACTAAATTAAAAAAAAAAAAGGCAGACACAGGATAGGATAGGAAAGGAAATCTCAGAAATTAACAATTAAAAGTAGAAGAACAGAGCAAGTGCCCACTGAAAGGGCATCCACACTACAGGCCTGACCAAATCTTTCCTAAGGTTTCTTCACTTAACATGTTCATGAGTGATCTGAAAAATAAGGAAGAAAAGCATGCAGGAAAGAAAATTTATTAACAATAACAAGTTCTGGCAGTGGGTCTGCAGGAAGACTGTGGGAGCAAACAATCCTAACTTTAATCCTAACTTTACATGCAGAATGATGGGCTTTGAAAGAGCCACTATCCTGCAGGAAAGAAACATTTGCACTGCAATACAAGAACATGGGTTCAACATCTGGCAACAGCTAAAATGAGTAAATTGAGTCTTAGAAATTACTGGAAAAGGGAAGGGAAGTGCTACTGTGCCCCCTTAAATCCACGGGGCAGCCTTACACAGAGACTGCTGCAGTCTGGTCTACACCTGGAGTGATGACTAAGGGTCCACAGCTGCTCAGCAGACTGGGGCTCACTTCTTACCCTGAGGCAGTGGGAACTGAGGGAGGGATATGGAGCTAAAGCAGCACGGTGGTAACAGGGAACGATTACTGACTGTTTTCTGCTGTGCATGGGAAGGGGAGAGGTTAACCTGTCCCAGCACAAGACAATGCCTTCTCACATGAGGCACAGTAAAGTGTTCTGTCTAACTGCTCCAAGCATTCCAAAAGTAATTAAACAGATAGACAATGGAGAAAAAAAAAAAGAGATGGGAAATAATTCGGGTATGAAAAATAAAAACATCTCTAGTTCAGGAAAATCTAAGATTCATTGGGAATGCAGCTATGAACAATCTGCACTGCCCCACTTTCATTTTCAGATAAGGTACTGCACTTGGAGTGACTTTTATCATAGTAAGGTGTACATCTTCAGACTAATAAACAAAACAAAACAACCCAAGCAAGCAAAAAGCTGAAATTCCAAGCGAGCATTCCCTTGCACTAGGTGCCTCATGTAAGCAATCACCTCAGACACAACCACACAATTTTAACAGGAAACAGCAATGTGCCGTCTTTTCACAGCGCAAAGGAAAATATCTGACGGGGATGCTTCCTCTCTAGGCAAGTTTCAATGCATTTCAGAAAAACCATGAAACCGAACAAGAGAGATTTATAGCTCTGGACTTCTGCATGGGAGCAACACTGCTTTTGAAACCTGGATTCCTGCAGAAACAAGATTTGGATAGTGCTGCTCGCTGGGATGACACGGGTCTCCATCCAAGGTCTTCCAAGCTGGCTGGGTGCTTGCAGGGAGAAACGCGACACGGGACAGAAGGGCAGCGGAGCGGGCGGGGACCATGACAAGTTTGATGTGTGGGGAAAAACAGCGAGGCCACACATCATCAACACCCCGGAGCTTACGCGGGGCAGAGCTCCCTAAACTCCTGGTGAGACCGGTGAACCGGGAAGGGGCCTTTAACTACAACACAGGGCTCAGCCGGGACAGGGACACGCGTGTGCGGGGCTCAGCCGGGACAGGGACACGCGTGTGCGGGGCGGGCGGGCGGTGGGGCGCGGGCACTTACAGTGATCCTGCCGCGGTAGGTGCTGCGGAGCCCGCGGCACTCAGCCGGGAACACCCTCCTCTCCTGGCACACCGTCCCGGCCGGCACGGCAGGAGGGGCGATGGTCACCCCGACCAGCGTCAGCGCCAGCCGGGCGTCCTTCAGCGCGAACTCCACCGAGGGCACATCCTGCAATGGCACCGGGTCAGCGCGGCGGAGGCGCGGGAGGGCCCGGCCCCGCGTTCCCCGCCGACCCCCGCACCTGCACGGCGCGATAGATGCCCTCGCTGACGGCGTAGTTGAAGGACTCGATGTGGGCGCTGGTGAGGTCGCGCTGGGTGGTGGCGCGCCGCGGCGGCCGCAGCCGGTGCGGGTCTATCCCGGTGCCCGCCATGCCGCGCGCTCCTCCTCACGGGAAGCTGCGCGCAGGGACC